>OOIL02000001.1:317729-350704 GCA_900332095.2 Cuscuta campestris
AAGTTAGTTTCCATTGATTACCTTATTTGTTTTATTATTTTTGTATCATTTTAGTTACATTTCTCATTTTTTCATTTTTTATATCTATTATTTTTATTTTTTAAACTAAGACTAATCTTTAAAAAAGGAAAAAGAAATGACGATGGAGGTAGAAAGTAATTTAAAAAATTTAAATGAAAATTTCAAAAAAAAATTAAAAAACAAAAATTCATCAAAAATAATCCCAACTTTCATTTTGTTGCCTAAAATGGGCATTTCCGTTAACCCTCCGTTAGAAACTTAACGGCAACCCAAAACTGACAAATTTCAGTAAAGTTGGAATTATTATGCATCACAGTGAAATGTGGGATTATTTTTGAAAGAAAGGGTAAAGTTGGGTTTATTTTAGGTAATTTTTCCTTCTTTAAAATGGTTCTTTCTTATACTGTAGGTGTTTTTCCAAATGAGTCCATTTCGTTGAAATTGACGTTTTGCTAATCTCAATATTCCTTCTATGTAGGTTTTGATATTGAAAATCCACCGTGAATATGTAACGAAGTGAAAACATTCAGAGGCGATGACAAGAACTATCCAAGAAACTGAAAAGCACAGGGAAAGACGTTGAAGTTATGAAGCCGAGACAAAAGAGTTAGGATTTAAACTATTTTTTTTGAAGGCAGTTAGGATATCATGCACACAATGTTAATAATTAAATCAATTGATATCATGCACACAATGTTCATTTCAGACATTCACAGTTTTGATATTGTTCAGTTCATATCAACACATTTTATTCAATTAAGATATTATTTCGATAGTGCTCTTAAATTATTCTTAATCTAAGGCCAAATAATAACAACGCTCTTAGCTATCCTTAGTCTAAGGTCAGATCATAACAACAATCTTAGCTATTCTTAGTCTAAGGCCAGATCACAACAACGCTCTTAGCTATTCTTAGTCTAAGGCCAGATCACAATTTTCATACTTAGACGCTTAAACTGTAATTAGTTTAAGGCAACAATATTCCGACGCTTAAACTTTAATTAGTTTAAGGCAACAGTTCTCCGACGCTTAAACTTTAATGACTTTAAGGCAAACAAAAAGTTCTCAGACGCTGAGACTATAATTAGTTTAAGGCATAACAAAACAGTGGTTAAATCATCACAAGTCCATTCTAACATGAGGTCTATCTTAGAGGTATTCTAGATAGCCTTAATATCAAATAACTGGATATATTTTAGAGTTCTTCTAGATGTCCTTAATGATATTCATCATTTCCTTGTTTATCTACTTATTCATTTTGAATCATAATTCATTAATTCATAATCATCATTTAATCCAAGATAGTCAAACAAACATATCTATCCACGATTTCATCCTTACGGTTCATTCGTTCATTAGTTTATCAGAATAAAATCATTATCGTTATGTAGTCATAATCGCTTGGGTCGTCCATTTAATCGTCATAAACAATATTTATTATCAATGATGCTCCATTATGTTTTATCCATTGTAGGAATAATTTATTCAGAATATTAATAAGGTTTAATCAAAATAATCATTGTAACATTTATTAACAAATTGGCGTAGCGTCGAGTGTTAACACCCTAGCTTACCGTCCTGCATCAAACAAAGCTTTAAAATATGTCAAAACATCATTTTCATTTCCAAAAATCATATTCATATTGTTCATAATTGATTGGTGTCAAAAATAGGATTTAATTGTTCAAAAATCGGGTTTTCGAGACATTTTCTGGTTCTCGGCGATACCCGGTACGGAACCGAGAGGTACCGTGTCACGATACTTTGGTACCGACCGCCACCAGGTACCGTGAGAAAAATGCAGTGGAACGGTAGGGAGACTACCGTTTGGACGGTATAGCCTACCGTGCCGGCGGTACCTATCCCTAGGTACCGTCCGGGCAGTAGGATGGTACCGTTCTGTGCGTAATTTTGAACAGTGTCATCTTCAACCTCGGGCCAAGTTTTGGAAATTCCATTTTTAGTCACCAAACATCAATTAAACTATATAGAAATGTTCTCCAATATTCATAGATCATTTTGGTAACATTAGTTCGTAGTTTCAACAACAATTTCAACGTTTATGATTTTTTGTTCTTCAAACATGTCAAACACAAAACTCAACCAAACGACCGTTTATGAACGTAGAAACGATCTATACGAACATTCTAGTAACTAGATATATCTACGGGCTTACCTCGAAGCTTACCGAAGATTTAGAAATTTTCCGGCAAAATTTCCGGCAACGATTACTCCCAACTCCGACGACCTCTTACCAAAATATCAGCACCACTACACTCCTCTATCAACAAAGAAGAGAATAGAATGTAATATTGTATAAAATGGTGAAGAATGGAGGAAGTTGTGGTAGCATTTTATAGGAGAAGGAAGGGGAAGATGACAAGTTGGGTTGTTGTCTATGATCCTTCGTTCGGCGTAGTGGGATAGGCTGCGATATGTTCCGATTTCCTACGTCATTCAATGATTGGGACCTATTTTGGTTCCAGTCGGGGTACACTTTTTGGTCCAACTTTCTACGAACTGAAATCCGTTTGCACCTTTGTGATAAGACAGTCAAATTCTATCCATTGATATATTTTTCATAATTATTTGTAATACTTTTTCTGACATCATATTTTTGGGTGTTTTGACTTTGACAGAGTCAAAATTGATTCAGTTGACTTTTATTCAAAAAGGTTCTCATATTTAATTCATATTAATTATTATAATGATTTATTTCAATAAATCATTTTAAAGTCCACTTCCATTTATTCTTGATTTGGATCTGTACTCAGGTTCCCAATGAAGACCACACAAATAGTCAACATATTAGATTTATCTCTATAAGATTTATCCAGATTGTGATATTGAATATCAAAACACATTTCGTATCGGCCCAAAGCCCAACAACAATTTATTTTAAACAAAACAAATTTGATTAATCGAATTTGTATTCATTAAAAATTCTAAGGTATGTTTTGGGGCGTTACACCTAGAGTTCCTCTAGATAGCCTATTCATTTATTTACAACATATCTACAATTAAGACTTATTCAAATAATAATAATAATCTCAATTCCTTATATACTTTCAAAACACAATAATCAGATAATCAATCATATAACACAATTAGCGGCCTAGTGTTGAGTGTAAACATCTTCCACTTACCCTCATGCAACACACAAGACCTCGAGAACAATCCAGGATTCGAATCGGGAAAAACAAACAAGAAAACGGGCCTACCGTGTGTTGATCGGGTACTTGTTACGATACCGTCAGTTCAGTACTCCCTACCTTCCGAGCGCAGGTACTGGCAATGGAAATCCTTCCGTGGCACTAGCTGGGTACCACTAGGCGGTACCTAGCTACCGTCTAACGTCAGGAAGACACTGAAACGACAAGTATTGATTCAATCTCAAACCATTCAATATGCATAATGTTTTTAAGGGTTATTATCATGCAAATCACACAATTTCGAGTAAGAAAACATACTTGGTCGTCATCGTTCAATCAATTCCAATAATATCATATATTGACAATAATCATAATTCAAATTATAATCAAATAACCCACGTAATCAATCATATGAAACTACGAACATAAATTTTAAACCTTAATACAAAATCTAGCGTTAGATGTCCACGTAATCACCTCAATTATTGGATGAATTAAACACATTGGCAAATCAAATCATTCAAGGTTACGGCGGCGTCACCGCAATGGTGCGGCAGAGTAGCAGTGACAACAATCAGTGGCCGCAGTGGCATCGATCAGGAACCTACATCCAATGCCCATGTACTCTGCGCGACTTCCACTCTTTCTTTTCTCGGTTCTGCTATGCATCTAACTTATATATTTTCTTAATTCCCCTTACAACATGCACATCCATGTATACATATACACATGCTAGGGAAGGGGGGTCTGGGCTTTGCACTTTGGGTAGGATTAGGAATTTCAAGTTTTAGGAAATTATATTTTAATATTATATTATTAAAAAAAATTTATATTTATTTATTGAATCGTAACTTCTATTTTACTCATCATTCTTTACTCGTTAGTCCAAACTCATTAAACTATATATTGTTGGTCACTATTTTACGAGATCTACCCTAAATTCTAAGTTTTAAATAAAAAGGTTAACTTTACAAATAGTTCATATTTTTGAGTTATAAAATGAAATAAATATTATATTGATTTTTGTTAAAAATCATGGCTAACTACTAAGTCAGTTTTCGGGTCATTATAGTCTTAAACATCAATATTGCCTAGTGAACATTGATGTTTCACCAACTTTGCCTTTCTCCAACTTTACGCAATAGGTTTCGAACATTATAGTCTTAAACATCAATATTGCCTAGTGAACATTGAAAAATATTTAAGACTAAATCTTTTCTATTTCAGAAGTCAACCAACAGAACATTGATGTTGGCTTTTGAATATAGATGTTCTCATGACTAGGGGTGTTCAATCGGATCGATCCGATCCGATCCGATCCGAAAATTCGGATATCCGAAAATTTCGGATCATGCAAAACTCATTCCATATCCGATCCGAAAATATTCGGATATCCAAAATTTGGATATCCGATTTTTCGGATCGGATCACTGGATTATCCGAAAAGTTGAGTTTTTAGCCAAAATTTACAAAAAAAAGGTAAAATAGCAAAATCAACCCAAAATATCAAATTCAATATAGATTTACTAAAAGAAAAATTCCACCACTTGGTAATGGCCTAATAAAAAAATGATACCAAATTTAATTTGGGAGTAACTTTAGTAATTTTGCCTAAACAAGCAAACAAAACACTATTAAAACAAAACATTCTAAAATGCTAATGCAAAAAGTCCAAAATGGGTGATTTCCAAAATCAACATAAAATTACATTTAAACATATAGTCATAATATATATCCATAAAATTCCAAAAACATATAGCAAAAAAAAATCGGATATCCGATTATCCGAAAAAATCCAGAAATTTAATCCATATCCGATCCGATTTTTTTCGGGTATCCGATCCGAAATATCCGCATGCTAAAATATCGGATCGGATATCTTTGAACAGCCCTACTCATGACCGTTAGCTAATCCAACAAAGTATTTGGATTTCCAAAAAGGAAGTCAACTTCAAGAGCATCGATGTTGGTGTTAAACCATCGATGTTTTTTCTATTTCCCGCAAACCAACTTTGATTTGATTTGCACAAATTAAGCCAATCAACCCACGTCTTCTTCCATCTGCTGGCTTGTGTTTTTGGTATAAATAGGGGTCCTTTGGGTCTACTTTAACATACAATCCTTCATTCTTTTCATTGCTTTACATTGCATAAATTATTATGCATTTTTCATAGTTTTTGAGAGCCAATTATTGAAGAATTAAGCGTAAGTGCTTGAATGTTAGAAACACTTTGATGGAAGGTTGTTCCCTTCGTTGATGAAAAGAAGGGTATATGCTTTCAGTGTATTGTTGAGGCTCGTGTGACTCGGGTTTTCAAGTTGTACCAGTGTGTTAAGCACCCTTAAGCTTAATTGATGTAGTGTAGATTGAGAGAGTCTCTCAGGAGACTGGATTAGCCCCAAGTTATGGTGAACCACTATATATCAGTGTGTCCTTCCTTTTCTCTTTACTTTCTCGCTTTTATTTCCGTATTTTTTATTCCTGCAATTTTTAATGGTCCACAAACGCTATTCACCTCTCCCTCCCCCCTCTAACATTAGGCTTACATTCTAACAATTGATATCACAACGTAAATCTCTTCCAGACTTAATGAGAGGATAAAGATCATGCCGCCTCCTTCCGGCGGGTTGGAGAGTTTTCTCGCCACCTCCGGCGAAATTGACGTCGCTCATCCCCTCCAAAGTGTTTGTGGAATCTCGGCGACCCCCAAGGACCCCTCAATTGCAAGATTTGATGGCGATTTGCAAAAACCCCCAATTTCGGATTTTAGGGTTTTTTTCGAGTGGAAAAATTCAAATTCGAGGAGTTGCAGGCCAAATTGGACAAAATGATTTGGATATTCTTGATCCTCGTCTCAAGACGAAGAGAACGGTGTTAGTCCCGCCGGAATCTGACCAAGTTGATTTTCCGGCGACTTTGACGTGGTGCGACGGCGGCGGGGAGCAGAAGAAAAGAAAAAAGAAATGTGGTCAAATTGAAAATTTTAAAATATATAAAATTCTAATTTGGCCCAAATTACTGGAAGTTAACCCGGAAACAGGCAAATGAACTTTTAGTGAAAGGATTGTGTAAGTTCAGAGATTTTTGTGAAAGGATTTGAAGTTTAGGTACCACTTCGAAATTCCAGCTAAAGTTCAGGTACACTAATGAAATTTACCCTAAAATAATTTCAAAACAATATTTTGACCAACAAAAATATTATTTCTATGTTTGACCAAAATGAAGAAATTTTTGGAGTCAAAAAGACAAATCCAACGATATATTTTATGAATAAATCTGATATACAGATTTTGAGTTGTGACATTTTAAATATATAATTTACATAAAAATGAAAAGTGGTTAAAGATGTGAACTTTTGTAAAATGATTTATTGAAATAAGTGATTTAAATTGAATAATATTGATTGAATATGAGAGTACTTTTAATAAAATATATCAATTAATTCAATTTTGACTATGTTAAAGTCAACATCCAAAAATATGGTGTCAAAAAAAGTATTTCAGAAAAATGTAAAAATTATATCATTGCTTAGAGTTTAACTGTCTGGTCGCAAGGGTGCAATCAGATTTTAATTTGAAAAAGTTGAACAAAAAAGTATACCCCGATTAGGACTATTTTAGTCCCAATCAAGGAGAGACATGTAAAATTTACAAAGATCAGCCGCCACCCCCACTACGCCGAACGGATCAAAGAAAATTACCCCAAATGAAGTCATCAAACTTCATACAACTCTTCATCTTCACCTATAAATTGAGCACCAATTTTCCTTCAATTCTCCACCAAAATTCTTCATTCTTCTTCCATTCTATTCCTTGTTGTGAGGAGAACATGCCGCAAGTGATTGCCACCGACGAAGTCGCCGGAGGTAGCCATGATTCTGGCCGGAAGTTGCCCCATAAAGTTGAATGAAGAAAACAATCCCTGTGCAAATCAGCCCACTTGTGAGCATTTTTACACCCTCTAAACATCGTTATTTTAATCTAGTTTCTAAACAAAAGTTGTAGCCTTATGTCTTACGAATCCATAGCTTCAAACGGTTTGGGATTTCGTTGAGTAACGAAGGAGATATGGCCCGAAAACCAGGGGTGGTACAGTGGTGACGTGAAGTGACGAGTTTTAAGATTTCAAGCATTGTTTTCGCTTCCGTTTGTTCGTTGAGCTTCATTTTGTTGATTTTCAGTTCTGTACCATGATTTTAAACAACTTTAGAAGGCATTAGAATGATCATTGAACTTATTGATGCATATATATTTAAAAATATAAATATTTGATATTCATATTCACCAAACCTGTTTTGTTCTTAAAGCTTCAAATAAATCATTTTTTAATGATTTATCGACGCTAGAAAACATTTTCATGAAGCTAGTTTAAAGCTTAGAAGCTTAACTGGTGTTTTGAGAAATTTGATTGAAGGTTGAAGATGATGAATAGTGACATGCGTTTCTCTTTGCACGTATGCAGTAATTACATACCGTTTAACGATACCAAGGTACTATGTCACGGTACTGAGGTACCGTATCAAGGTACTGTACGTCTGCAATTGGTCTAGAACGGTACGGTCGAGCGTTTAGACTCAACGGTCGACTGTTGCAAACATTTTTAAGACAAAATGCTACTTTTTAAGATGTAAAATCCTATTTTTGATACCATTTGATTACAATCAATATGGAAATGATATTTGTAATTAAATATGATGTTTTTGACGAATAAAGAATCTTGTTTGATGCATGACGGTAAGGTAGGGTGTTAACACCCGAAGCTAGGCCGCTATTTGTTATTGTATTATGATGATTATTACTAATTGATTATTATGATGATGATTATTGATTGATGATTATGATCATTAAACCTTGATGAATATTCTGATTAAAATGCTAACCATGAATGATTAAATCATAATGAATATATTGATGATTCTGAATATAATGTGTATTGTTAAGGGTGTCTAGATATACCCATATTAATGTTGATTTGAAGGATATCTAGAACAACTCTAAGATATACCCATTTAAGTTAGGCCTTGCGGGTATGATGTCCGGTGGCAGGGTTAAAACGTACGTACGGGATCCAAGAACCAAACTTGAGTACCTACTCGTTTGGGGGTACCACCCAACCCAACAGTGAACACTACGCTGTCAGTTTCTGGTTGACCTTAAGCGAAGGTAAGTTTAAGATCTTAAAAACCTTTTTGAAAATCTGTATCTTAAACTAGGCCTAGATTAAGGGTTGGTTAGGAATACCTTAAACTAGAATTAGTTTAAGATTTAAATTGGCCTTAGACTAAGAATAGTTTAAGAGCATTACTATGATTTGGCCTTAGCTTAGAATAAGTTAAGAGCAATTATTTTTTATAAAACTTGATATGAAATGATGTGTGACAAATGATGAATACTGTGATAATAAAAATGACATGTGATTATTGTGAACTGTGGACTGATTCATATATAAGCTTGAATGAGGTTGTTAATTATCATTGTTAAAATAACAAAGACAAATCTAAATACGAAAAGCGAATGTTTGAATATATATATATATGTGAGTGGTATTGTTTAAGAAATTATTCTGTGAATTCTTTTATTGTGCCATGGTACCACTCAGCTTCATTGATGAGCGTGTAGACTTGTTCTTCTTTCTACACGTAGGTATGAGTGAGAATAAATGTGGAGCCTATTCTGGAGAATACTGAGATGAAGGTGATACGTGAACATGAACAAATATACTATTTAAGTATATAATTTTATCACATGGGTTGACCATACTGTTGTAGTTTAAAAATTGCTTCCACACTATTTTAAATAATTTTACTCCGATGTAATTATGAAATACTTTGTACAATTGTTTGAAATAAAGTTTTTAAATGTTTGAAATTTTTACGTTACCAAGTTAATACTTTAGTCCGAAAGGGGCTGCAGACTTGGACGGATTAGGGTGTTACAGGGTAATCCTATGAATATAACGATATGAAATGTACTACGGATTCTAAAGCTAGAGGGCAACATACTCACTTTTAGAACGAAGAGATTGACGGACGCGAAAATGGAACGAACGAACGAATGACCTTACGTGCGAACCTTGTCCTCTTCTTCCTTCTTCTTCTTCACCTTGCCGGAGCTTCTCTCTTGTCTTGCTGCTTGGCCGAATCCACAAAAGGGAGAGGGAGGGATGAGTGTGTTAATTGGGTTGGGGTTACAAAATGATGAAGGGATTAAGGGATAGAGGTGTATATAATAAAGGGGAGTAATGGTGGTGAGGTGGGGAATTAAAAGAGGAGAATGAATGTGGAGAGGGGGGTGTGGCGTGTACATGTGGGGCAATTGGGGAGTCACCTTTTGTGTTACTCCATAAATAAAAAACTAACTTGAACGATACACGCTTTTTCCCCTAAACTGGTCCGAACTGAGATATGTTCGTGTTTTTGTAATCGGACAGTCAAGACGAGTATTATGGTGTGATCAAATAATTTTTTCAAACGCTTTATTTTTCTTAACCCCGGTCTGAGTTAGTAATTAATTAATTAAATTAACCAATTTTAATAGACCGGGTTTCAGGGCGTTACAATTACCCACCCCTTAAGAAAAATTTCGTCCTTGAAATTTACCTGATCATTGGTCACCGAAGAGATTTGGGTAACGGGTGCACATACATTCTTCGTTTCCCAAGTCGCCTCCTCAATGGAGTGACTTCTCCAAAGAACTTTGACCAAAGGAATGGTTTTGTTCCTAAACTGCCGGATATCGCGAGCTAGAATCTCAACCGGCTCTTCCTCATACGTGAGATTCTCATCAAGGGTGACTGTATCTGCTGGGATCACATGAGAGGGATCTGACCGATATCTTCGGAGCATGGACATGTGGAACATGTTGTGGATCTTACTTAGCTCAGGTGGTAACTCAAGCCTATAGGCTACGGGTCCCAAACGTTCAGTGATCGGGTAAGGGCCTATGAACCTCGGACTGAGTTTCCCCTTTTTACCAAACCGTAGGACCTTCTTCCAAGGGGAGACTTTAAAGAAGACTTTGTCCCCAACCGCGTACTCAGTGTCGCGCCTCTTAAGATCTGCGTAGGACTTCTGTCGGTCCGAAGCCACTTGAAGTCAGTCCTTAATCACTCGGACCTTCTCCTCGGTCTCACGAACTAAATTAAATCCTTCCAACTTTCTCTCGCTGAGCTTAGTCCAGCAACTAGGAGTCCGACACGGTCTACCGTACAGAGCCTCATACGGTGCCATACCGATACTAGCCTGATAGCTATTATTGTACGCAAACTCCATCAGCGGTAGATAACGCTCCCAGCCATCTCCGAAGTCGATTGCGCATGCGCGCATCATATCCTCGAGGATCTGAATAACTCTCTCAGATTGACCATCCGTCTGTGAGTGGAAGGCCGTACTGAAATGGAGATTAGAGCCCATAGCTTTCTGTAGTTCTTCCAAACTGAGATATGAAATGCGGTTCGCGATCCGAGATGTTGATGAAGGGACTCCATGTAACCGAATGATCTCGCGGATGTACAGTTCTGCCAATCGATGTAGGGAGAAATCTCGCCGTATTGGAAAGAAATGTGCGTACTTAGTCAAACGGTCCACAATGACCCAAACTGTATCGTTCTTACGAGGCGACAATGGCAGCCCCACTACAAAATCCATTGTGACACGATCCCACTTCCACTTGGGAACAGTAATCTTCTAAAGTAGTCCGGTCGGAACCTGATGCTCAGCCTTAACCTGCTGCTTGCTGGCATGTAAAACATCGAGCTGTAAACTTCGTGATCTCTCTTTTCATTGTTGGCGACCAATAATGTTTCCGGAGATCCTAGAATATCTTGTTACTACCTGGGTGCATGGTGTATACAGTCCCGTGTGCATCGCGAAGGAGACGTTCCCTCACCTTCCCTACTGGCACCACCACACTACCCTGATAGAACAAGACGCCATCCTCTCGTACGGAGAAGTCAGGTTTCTCACCTCGAGAGACGAGCTCACTAGTCTGCTTGCAGAAGTCGTCTTCGCGCTGTGCTGTCACAATCTCCTGGAGCTGAACTCGGAGTACATCTACGGTCTTGCGACTAAGGGCATTAGCCACCATGTTCATCTTACATGGGTAGGGGTGGACACGGTACGGTTCCGGGACGGTTCCGGTTTCGGAACCGCCGGTTCCGGTACCGCCACCCCTTGGTACCGGTACCAGTACCGGACCGGCCGGTACCGGTTCCGGTACCGCCGGTTCCGGTACCGTTTCGGCCACCCCTAATTTTGTTTTTTTTTGCTTTTTTATTATATTTTTAAAATATAAAATTGTAAATGTGTAATTGTTAAAGGAAATGATGAAATAAAAAAATCTAAAAATGAAATTGATAAAGGAAAGAATGAAATAAAAAAAAAACGGTAACGGTACCGGAACCGGAACCGCCGGTGTCGGTACCGAAAAATGGGCACCGGAACCGGTACCGGATTGGGCGGTACCGGTACCGGTTCCCGGAACCGGTGGACCGTACCGGCCGACGGTAACGGTACCGGAACCGGCAGTACCGTTTCCGGTACCGGTACTGTACCGGTACCGTGACCACCCCTATACATGGGTGGTAAGCGATGTGACAGTCATAGTCCTTAGTCAACTCTAACCATCTCCTTTCATTATTGGTTTATTATTTTAGTTTTGCTTCTCATTTTCATTAACAATTTTCATCAACTTGGACAAGAAACATCGGTCCAAAAGGTGGAATCGCCCACCCCAGGCGCCCCCACCCCCTTGCCCGACAGGAATGGTGGAGGATGTAAATCATGGTGACTCAGTCGGCCAAGAACGCTAGACCCGTGCCCACCGCGCACAAGGAGCCTCCTCACCCTTTATGGGATTTTTGGATAGCTCCCACTGTCCCACACTGCCGCTTGCGGGATTCAATCTCTGGTCATCGGTCCAAGATTTCACGCTTTTGACCAACTGAACTACTGATGCGGGCAACTTGGACAAGAAACATATACTCCGGGGTAATACAATAGAGTATCCCCAAATAGATCTCCCATGTGGTGGTGGGGGCTATTATAGCGCCTCTTCGTCTTCCTTTTTTCTAACTTCCTCTTTTTTTTAAAAAAAAAAAAAACTTCCCCTAGCTCATCGTCAAACACAGGCCCCATATTGTTATTGCTCTCAGTGATTTTTTGTTTTCATTTTATCGAGTACTTCTTAATCTATCTTTGCGATGGAGGGTGGAGGTTCCCCGGGGACGAAGATCTTGGAGAAATTGTTCTGGTACGCCGCCAGCACAGCTATAAGTTGCCTCGTGTTGTTCGTCGGCCTCCGGCATCTTGACCCGAACCGTGAAGCTACAAATAAGGCCGTCGAACAAAAGAAGGAAATCGCCAAGCGTCTGGGTCGTCCGTATATCAAGACCAATCCCTATGAGGTCCCTTTTCACTGCTCACCTCTCTTTTTCTCGTGCTTTCTTCCATATAGTAAACCCTTTTTGCCATAATTTGCTTCTTTTATGTGTTTAATTTTATTTGAATAATTTATTTCTACTTTAAGTTGTATGATGAACTTTGTCGAAGACTGCCGTAGTTCCATCTGAATCTACCAATATTGGTTCTGAATGATTGAACCTTGAAATGTTGAAATTCAAATACTCCCTCCATCCCAAAAAGATTTACACTTTTCAAAAAAATTGTGTCCCACAATCTCCTACCCATTTCTATTAAAAAACCACTTTTACCCCTTACTTTTTCAAATCCTACCTATCACATCATACCTTTTTCCTAATAATCTACACATCACATCTTATTTTTACCCATCACATCAACGGTATTTTTGGAAAGTCAACACAAAAATATCCCTCCCTTAATTTCTACTTTAGTCAAAATGGGTAACACTTTATGGGACGGAGGGAGTACCTTTTATGCAGATGGACCCAAACCCTAATTTTTAGAATTGAACGTTCTTATTGTTTGAGTGATTTGTTCCTTCTTTAGAAATCTTCAACTGGAAGGCATCTGGGGTAAAACATTGATTGGACTAATTTCGGCAACTAATTGAATTGACTATGAATTTCATGCCCCTTAATCTTCTTTAGTGTTGCAATTGGCAATGTGCCGAATGTTAACAGAGAAAAGGACGAACCTAGGGTTGTAAACGAACCGAATCAAATCGAATATTCATGAAAAATATTCATATTCGTTAAGATGGAGTGATATTCGAATTCGAATTCGAATTCCGTTCGAATATTTTTTAAGATTCTTATTCGGTTCGTTTAATATATTAAACATATTTGGTTCGTTTAAATATTCGATTCGTTTAAATATATTCGGTTCGTTTAAAAATATTCGTTTAAAAATATTTTATAACCATTTGATATATATATATATATATATATATATATATATATATATATATATATATATATATATATATAATTTGTATAATTAGATTTATATTCCGAATATATTTGTCAAACTCACGAATCGAATACCCTTGATTCATATTCGTATTCGATAAGGATTCGAATATATATTCAGATTCGTATTCGTATTCGGATTTGAAAAAATCGAATACGAATCACCTTAAACGAATACGAATCACGAATCGAACAAAAAATATTCGATTCATTTACAACCCTAGACGAACCCCATCTCGGACAGTTTGGGCGGAATTGAATAGATTTAGTTTAGGTTCCCAAGAATGACAATAACGTTTTGCATTTTTCATGTGAGAGGTGACTAATGATTTAGGCATGTGAGAGGTAAATAATGATTTAGGGGTTGCAACCAACAAAAAATAGGAGTGCAAATAACATTTCCCTTAGTTTAGGTGTCCTATATCTAGTTTAGGTGCCCAAGAATGACAAACACCACTAAATTTCAAGCCTCTAAGCATAGTTGCCTCAATCTTCGATTAAAGTCTAATTTACCTCCCCTTAGTAACTGTCTGGCCGGCTGGGTCTGAGGGGGACCTTGGGGATGGGGCTCATCCTTTTTTTTCTTAATACATATGGGTACTAACTTAGGGTGCAAATTGATCAGAAAGGGAGCAACCAAGATTTGCTTCAAGTTTTTAGGTTTTCCTAATCTTGCTTTAGTTTCTTATATCCTTTTTTAACGATGCTTATATCCTGTTAGAATAAGGTGAGTTATTAGAGGTGATGGAGTAACCAATACTTATTTAAGGCTCATCATTATGCTTACGCTTGCAATTAAAGATCACCCTAAATCGAATAAGGTGTCAGATTTGATGGTGAGGTTGCTCAGCTTAGTCAGCAATGAAGTGACTTGATGTGCAGATGAGAAAGCACTCTGCTTCTTTCGCTTCATCACTGTAGCAATATAGTGAGAACAATCAATACATGTTTTATTCTGAAGAATGAGTCTCAACAGTGAACCAAACAATCATGTATAGATGAGTAAAACAGGAGCCTCCAGCAACATTGTGATTAACTTTAAATGAATGCATGTTGTTGTTGTGGTTCCCAATTATATTTCATCTGCTCATCTAAATTGCTCTCATGTGTCGTGTACCAATAGAATTTATACTTAATTCTTATTCATCAGGCGTGGTTCAAAAACTCTTTTAACAAAAGAGGGTCCCAGAAAAGTATGTGGGATTCATGATTTATAACAGTTGTACCATACCAACATTAAAAGCATCTTAAATCTAAATTGGGACGGAGGTTGTAGTATATTGTGCAAGAGTGTTGATATCGAATCCTTTTTGTATACAGGATGTAATTGCCTGTGATGTAATTAATCCTGACCATATAGATGTGGAGTTTGGTTCTATTGGCGGACTAGAAGCTATAAAACAAGCACTATATGAGTTGGTGATTCTTCCTTTACGAAGACCAGAGCTATTTTCTCATGGAAAGCTTCTTGGCCCACAGAAGGGTGTGTTGTTATATGGGCCTCCGGGAACAGGGAAAACCATGCTTGCAAAAGCAATTGCAAAAGAATCACGAGCTGTCTTCATTAATGTTAAGGTTTCAAGTCTTATGAGCAAGTGGTTTGGTGATGCTCAAAAATTAGGTGAGTTAAGTGTCATATATATAGTTCTGTACTTTTTTCCCTCTGCTTTTTATTGACAAACTCTCCTTTGTCATTTAAAAAGCTTATTCCTTGCACATTTATGTGGGTATTAGAGGGATGTGTTTTAATCTAACTTGCAGTTGCTTCTCCACTTCTAACTTATTACTCCCAGGATTTTTCTTCACTTTTAACGTACTTAGGGCCTCTTTGGTGAACAAAACATATTTGAAATGTAGTGGGTTCTGAAATATGGAATGAGTAGAATGAGTTCTAAAGTCCAAAACAAGTGTTGGAGAAATCTTAAATGGACCAAGTTCGAGTTGCTGCTGTTTGGTGAGAATACATGGAACCAAATTCAAATGTTCACCATTTAGTAAAGTATAGTCAATTTTGGCACACAATTTCAGGGGGGCATGCCAAAAAAGAAGAAAAAAAGTGTTGAACCTCTAACAATTGGGGAAAAAATGAAGCATAATAATTGTTGAACCCAACCATTTCCGGCTCACACCAAAAGGGAATAAAAATCGGCAAAGACTTAAGTAGAACGTGCAACAATTGCTGCCACATCGAGCGCCGAGATAGTGCCGACATGTAGACAGAGAAGCGCACAGAGGCAGTTGATATTGTGTCAGAGAGACGATGTGGAAGATGCGAGATGGTGAAGGAGAGAGCTCTAGACATTCCTTGACCCGTGTGAAGGGAGGGATATTCCCCTTGAGAATTGAAGGAGAGAAGCAAAATCACATGTGAGATGCAAAAGTATTGCAAAGAAGAGGAGGAGATGTAGAGGGTTGGGTTATGAACTTGTGTGATTGAATATCCCTCCTTTTGGAGAGTTCCCATATCTCTAAATTTCATAGCTGAGTTCTTCATTGGCTTCACCAAACACTTTTTTGGGGAACTTGAATCTTTGATACTGTGGGGTATCAGAACCCATACTGGGTTTTTGCTCATCAAGCATGCCCTTAATGGGGTTTAAGCATAAACCACAGATTCCTTTTCCATCCGACCCGAAATAGTCACCCATTTCATTTGAAGTGAAGCAAAATACTCCGTATTATTTATACTCGTATTTTTTCTCTTCTAAAACAAATTCAACTACACACTTTTCTCTTTTCTTTAATGGTGCCCAATCATATGGGGTACTAATATAGGGACAGAGGGATTACTTTTTATATTCTTGCTAATATGTCAATTTGTAAATTTGGCATTTTGAATATTTCTTCCACTGTGCTAAGACAGATTTCTTTTATGTGCTCCAACTTTGTAGTGGCTGCTGTATTTAGCTTGGCATATAAACTCCAACCAGCAATTATATTCATTGATGAGGTGGATAGTTTTTTGGGTCAACGGAAGGCCAATGACAATGAAGCACTAACTAATATGAAGACTGAGTTCATGACTTTGTGGGATGGTTTCACCACAGACCGTAAGCTTTTTCTTACTGAACAATACATCTGGTTTTTATCATTTTGTGGTGTTCTGAACTTTCTATATGGGCATAAATGACCTAGGTTCCCTTATTTTAGAGCTTATTTTACTCTAAAAAGAATTAGCCTTGTCAGACACTTAAGGTTTGCTTTGTATGGATGGAGGGGTTTGCAACTAGAGTGCTTCTATGGTGCACCTTGGGTGCATACAATTTTTGTGGACCTTCTCACATAAAAAAATCTTTTTTTTAATTTTTTTTAAATAGATGCTTATATAAGTAGAAAGGAAATGCTTATTTTGCTCATATGTAGAATTTGCCTTGCAACTAATGTTTTGGAGGAGATAAGGTCAGATATACTTTGGGTTCTGAAATAGGTTGTTCCCTAGAAACATATTATGGACATCGGGAATATTATATATGATCATCTATGATGTTATTCTTTCAAATTTTATAAAATCTCAACTACTTTGTACACGTAGCATAAAGCAAGATGTGGGAGTTTTTCTTTGTTTGTGCCAGAGCTGGGGTCTTGTGGAAACAGTCTCTCTTGTTTTGAGTAGGGGTAAGGTTTGCTACACTGCTACACACACCCTCCCCAGTAAGATATGTGTGTAATTAGCCCTCCAAAATCCCCACCCAAATAGACTCTTGAAAAGGGTGAAAAAAGGGGATTAAAAAGCCAGATTGAAGAACATTTTAGCCTGGTTGGTGATGCAAATGTTTCTCTGGGCAGTTCATGTGTCAGTAATGCTTCAGTATTGTCCCTTTGACAGAGAGTGCACGGGTGATGGTACTTGCTGCAACTAATCGTCCATCGGAGCTTGACGAAGCAATCCTTAGGCGTCTTCCACAGGCCTTTGAGATTGGGATCCCTGATCGCCGGGAGAGAGTAGAGATTCTAAAAGTGATACTCAAGGGTGAGAAGGTCCAAGAGAACATTGATTATGAACACATAGCTGGTTTGTGTGATGGATACACTGGTTCAGAGCTTCTCGATCTCTGTAAGAAAGCTGCATATTACTCTATTCGCGAGCTTCTAGATGATGAAAGAAATGGAAAGTCAGGCTCGGTAAGTGTTTCTGAACTGTTTTGGGGGCTACAAGTGCTATTTTGACAAGTCCTTTCTTTTAAATAAGCACAATTTGCCGCTTTCTTTTAAATAAGCACAAAAAAGTAAAAAAACCATTTTTTAATCAAGACAAAATTAGTTGGATTTTGAATGCTTAATTTTCTTCCTCTTCACAATTGCACAGGGGGGGCCAAGGGCATTATCTGAGAAGGATTTGGAGAAAGTGATTGCCACATCAAAGAATACAAGAACTGCTGCTAGTGAATACTACTCCCGGTTAAGCTCACAAACAAAAGGAGGAGCGTGGTTGTCCCGGGAGAGAGACCAGGACGATGATTATCAGGCTAAACTCGTAATCAATGAGATCTCGAAGGCTGTTCTCTCCCAAATTATTGGCCTGCAGCCCGATTCTCGCAATTCTCACGATTCTTGAAGCGGCATTTCTCTCGCCATTTACGCGGTTCGTCTTGCTCTTTTTTTTCCTTATGTTGTAAAATTATTTTACAAACTTCTGCATCGTGGTTATTGTGTGATAGGATTTATAGTAAGTTTTGACAGGGACCCATTTTTAATTAGCAGCATTGAGTGACTTGCAATGCGAATTAAACATTATATCTGACTAGAATTTGATAATAGTTCTCAAATATTAAAGAGCACGAACATAATAATCTAGAATTTACTCTTTTTTTTAAATGGACACAACTAAAAAAAGTAAAAACATTTACATGACGAGAGTATAATACTTTAATATATGAGTAACTTTTTTAATATAGACCAACCTTTGTACTCAAACTTGTGGTGAGACCTTTAGAAGAGAACATTTGAAAGAAGGATGAACTTAAAAGAATTTTAAAGGGACTAAAATTATAATGGTGTAAATTAATTTTAAAAGTTAGAGAGTACTCTTAAATAACATTTTCAAAACATTAATGTTTTTGCTGGATCGGGTCGTAGTTTCCGGTGCGAGGGTTATTTGTAAATATAATACTCTCTCCGTCCTAAAACTTTCTTCCCACTTCCCCTTTTTCTCCGTCCTAAAACTATCTTCCCATTAGAAAAAAAGATGACAAATGACATTAATACTCTCATGTATTTACACCAATTATCTTCTAACTCTATATTTTGAATGATTGCAAAAAAAATTTCAAAAAATCTTTTTTAAGGAGGGTAAAATTTGAAGTCAAAGCCAAAAATTAGAAATGGAAAAAAGTCAAACTGAGAAGAAAGTTTTAGGACGGAGGGAGTAATTTTTAGGGATAGTGTAAGTTAATTGGACAATGGACTTACTGCTCTAGATTGGGAGTATTAAAATTTTGTAGAGAGAGCACATGGATATATGAATGTCAGAAATTGAGGTCCACATTATTTGAGAAATTAAAATGTGGTCCTAAGAAAATAACTTTGTTTTACTTCTATTTGTAAAAATTTCTTGATTCAATTGGTTACATTATATTTTGGAGATTGGAGATATGATATTTGATTTTTGTGATGAATCTAAAAAAAATGACTGGATTCAATTGTTTAAATTATATTTTGGAGAGATGAGTTTTTATTTTTTGGGATGAATGAATTAAAAATTTATATTTGGCAAATTAAGGGTATTGGCTATTATTCATAGCAAAAATGCTAGGGGTACACCAAAAGTGTACCTCAAATGCACCCCACCCCCTCCATTGCCACATATTTTGGGGTACACTTCTAATGTACCCCTAGCATCCCTCATGTTTATGTTAGGAGCGAAAGATTCAAATACAAGTAAAATATAGAAAAAATTAAAATAAGATCTTCATAATTTTATCTTCAAAATAGGATCCATAATTTTAATAATACCAATATACTTCCTTCGTCTCAATTTATAATGTTTGTTCACTATTCACATGATCAAATTTCATTCATTTTCTTTCTCTATTTTTGTTAGCAATTTGACAAAATAAAGTACTATTGTCACTATTAGTTTTGTAAATCTTTTGATGTAGTATTTTAATATATATTTTTTATTTTTAACTCTATACCATTTGTCATATATAATTATTTGAAAATAATTTCAGTCAAACATCGTAAACCGAAACAGGCACTATAAATTGGAACGGAGCTAGTATATATTGTCACATTGTCATAGTGTAATAATTTTATTTTAGAGATAAAAATATGTCACTCTTATTTTGAAATTATAGACTATATTTTAACTTGCTCCTATATGAGGTGACATTCTTATGTTATTAACAATTTTAGAAATAATGCTCTTAAAAACATCGTTTTTCATATGGTATTGACTTATAATTATGAGGTTAAGAAAAAAATCTCTATGGAGAGGAGTAAAAATGTATGAAAATACCAAAATAGAAATTTTAAGTCTTTTAAGACCAAAATAAGAGTATGATGATATTGTGGTATAAGAGTAGGGGTGGCAATCGGATCAACTGGATCGGTTTCGGGTTGGATTTTTTCGGTTTAGATATCTTTCGGTTATATGTTATAATCGGTTCGGTTCGGATCGGATCGGTTAAATTTCGGTTTGGATTTGATTTTGGTTCTATACATTTTTCGGTTCAGTTCGGATTCGAGTTCGTTCAGATACGGTTCGGTTATAAATCAGTTCGGATAAATTTCGGTTCGGATACAATTTGAGTCGGATATATTTTGGTTTTGGGTCTAGTTCGGTTCGGATATATTTCGGTTTCGGATCAAATATATTTTGGATATATATTATTTTCTAATTAAAATTTAACTATTTGTGTTTCTTTTTATGTTTTATCACATTTATCAATCTATCATCAATTCAATACCTCATATTATTTTATATTTTTTTCTAGTTATATTATCTCTACCCTAAATAATCTTCCCTTTTTGACTTTTTAGTCATATTTTACAAATTTGGACTACAAATTATGAAAACATATATATTTAATTATGATATAAATTTAATATAATTAAATTGATTTTAAAATTTAGTTTTGAAATATCAAATTTTTCTCACATCTACTACTCCGTAATATACTTATGTACATAAATGAAAGGATAAAAGATANATACCTCATATTATTTTATATTTTTTTCTAGTTATATTATCTCTACCCTAAATAATCTTCCCTTTTTGACTTTTTAGTCATATTTTACAAATTTGGACTACAAATTATGAAAACATATATATTTAATTATGATATAAATTTAATATAATTAAATTGATTTTAAAATTTAGTTTTGAAATATCAAATTTTTCTCACATCTACTACTCCGTAATATACTTATGTACATAAATGAAAGGATAAAAGATAAATTCAAATAGTCTTATGTTCCATTTGAATACAATGTGGTAAAAATTGAATAAAATTGGGTGAAATTAAGTTAATTTTATTCAATCGAGTGCAAAATTTGTAAATTATTGAGTATATTTGGTTGAAAATAAAGAAAATTAAATTTAATAGAGTCAAATATAATTAATTTTACACCTAAATGTAATGGTGTAGATCAAATTTGAAAATTATAACAGCAAAGGTTGCCGCTAGAGAGTCTTTTCAAAATGTTAACACTAGCATCTAATTTTATTGACTAATATTGAGTGAATTGGTTTGAAACTAATCAAATTAACTCTCAAATCAATAAAATTTATTGTAATGAGATGAAATTAGGATAAAATCTAGTTATTCCATATAATTCATCATATATTCCTTTCATCCCAAAAAAAATTTCACACTTCACTATTTAAAAATTATGGAAATTTTATGTGTTTGTGCGTTATCATTTATATGTATAACTTATCTTTAATTTATACATATAACAAATTTAAGGCATAAAATTTTGTACTTTTTTCAAGAAGATAATCAATTTTATGAGCGAATTAACAAGTAATGTAATTAGTTCAAATGGTAAAATAAAAGTAAAAATTTAAAAATATAATATGCTTATTGAAAGGCAAACATAGTTCGGAATTTATCGATTTTAGTTCTAATCGGGTTCAGATATTATCGGTTTCAAATCTAATCGGTTTCGGATTTTATCAGTTCGGGTATTATTGGGTTCGGATCTAATCGGTTTTGGGTTTAATCGGTTCGGAAATTATCGGTTTCGGATCTAATCGGTTTCGGATTTAAATCGGATATGAATTATTTAGTTCGGTTTCGGTTCGATTCGGATCATTTCGGGTTTTCGGTTATAGATCGTGAAAGGTAACCATGCAAGGATAGGCAGCGGAATATAAAAATTTTAACATCCTAACATGATTATCTTGCCCAGAATCACGTACTAAAACATATAGTAGTTAGAAATTTATACCTTTTTCCGTAAGCGGTAAAAACGAAGAAGTCGTTGGAAGAACGTTGAAAGTGCAAACGTAACCGTTCAAGCGTCCGGTCTCCAACTTTGACACACGAACAACGCCGGAGTCTACCACAATCTTTATGCTAGTAAAGATTATTGTAGTATAAAATATAAAGATTAAAATTTAGGATAATAATAATCTTGTATATTTCTATAGAAAATATTTCTAATAATATTTAGAAAATATTATAGATATTTTCTATACACAAAATGATATTAATGGAACACAAAATTATTTTCTCTCTCTAGAAAATATGTTGGCCGAAATTTTCTTCACAAAAATCATCTATGTGGTTTGTGAAAAACCAATCTTTAAAGTGGACTAATTGTTCACTAAATGACAATTTAATAAATTTCCCTTATCTTTTCAATCCAAAATCAAACAAAGCTTCTCCCTTTTATCACCTCATGGCCGAAAGATTGATATGAGAAAGTGGGAAGGATTTTCAAAATTCTTCTCCACTAAAATATTCTAAGTGTACTTTATTTGACATAAAAAATTAATATAAAATTAATTTTAAATCAAATAAAAATAACAATATCATTTTAAACAAGTATAAATATACTTCAAATAGTTTATGTCAAAATAATTATTTTCATAATTAAAATGACAAACCAAAATAAAATATTCAATATACAATATATATATATATATTAATCGGCACATATATATATATAATATATATAACCGAATATTTATATATATAATATTATATTCCAAAATATTTTATTTTACTATTTTACAAATATACAAATTACTTATTATCCCATTGTTTAATCCTACGTTTGCACCGTCAAAACCTTTCCACAACTCAGACTACGTGTAACTATATTCCTTTGTCTCAATGTATAGACTTAATGCAAGGGATTAATAAAATCCAGCTTGTATCCATTAAGTCATTCACTGATTTATCAAGTCTGACTAATAGGAACAGACGTCATAAAAAACATCTCAGCATGGCCATGCAATTTCCTCAGTCATAACTTATCAGTGGGCCCCATAAGACATTAATCTCTTTATAAAGAGTAGTGACAAATCCTATGTACGTAATCTACGTTTCTGAATACGCGCTGCGGCATACCCAAAACAAAGCATGTATACCATCCTTATTTCATATGGCTTAGGATAATGCATCAAAGCATGCGGGTTCACATATGCAAAAAACGTAATACTTCAAGTCGAAGGATAGTTACACCCGTGGTCGTGCTAAAGATGCTTAGAGCATGAACTAAAAGTTCAAGCAACATCTTTAGGATGGGTCAGTCCGACATCCTATTATCTCTAGATAATATCTGCCCATGTGCGGATGCGAACACACCGTCATTGACTATGAGACTAAGTCAAACATCCAACACACACTAGTCTCACATGCATTAACGATATCCTCGTTAATACTTGACTATGGACATTCAGATAAATATTTATTTCAAGATGTTAGTCTCACCAGCAGAATAACACTATCTGATAAACATCTTTAAATATAAATCTAGGAATATGATATTTGTTTACATTAGCATGAGATGTGTAAACATATTATATCTGCCTATACATGATAGAATAATGATAAACAGTTGGCCATCAGGGCACAACTCCAACAGATCGGATCTTCATTTTTCAGGTCATTCCGATTTCAGTTTCGGATATTTCGGTTCGGGTAATCGGTTCCGGTTCTGTTTTGCCAGGTCTATATAAGAGTATGTATTGGCAGTGTGATAGAAAAGTGATGACAATGTAAAATATTAGTGTGATCAGTCAACAGTCAGTGATCTGCGATGGTACTCTAGTTACCAGCGACGAGAGATGACAGTGTGAGAGTAATAGTGTGATAGTTACAATGTGACAATGTAGTGAGTGTGCCAGTGTAATAATGACATTGTAAACTCCTATTTTGGTTTTAAAAGACTTGTGACTTTATTTAGGGAATTCCCTCCTGTAAAAACGAGAAAAAAGATAACTGGCAGAATAGGGTGCTCTTGATTATTTTTTTATACTCCCTTTATCCCTAAAAAATTGCCACAATTTGACATTTTTGGTAAAATTGTGGCACCCTTTGACCGTGAATTATAGAAAAAGTATATTTAGTTATAATATAAATTTAGTAAAATTAAGTTTATTTTAAAATACAATTTTGAAATATCAAATTTTTATAATATTTATTTATTCTAAACTAAATTTAATCTCATAATTGGTTCTTTATAATTAGAATTTTTTTTATTTAGTCCTCTATTATCAATATTATCTGGCGGTCTTTTTTCATGGGCACTTTTTCACAAATAATTTTTAATATTTTATGTCATATTGGTGTTAATTTAAAGACTAAAAGTGTAATTTCACAAGGATCATATATCTTTCCTGTCATACACCATTCCAAAGATCGCTCCGATGCATTGTATGTGAATTAGAGTCACTTTCTACAACTATAATTTACAAATGTGGTCTTTCGTCGTGATCTTAGTCTACACTCATAGTTATTATTGTTACCTTGTTCGTCAAACCGATATCAAAATATATTATTGGACATAAAGTTGATGTCAAATTAATGTCAACATGGCAGGAAGTCAAAAAAACTATTTGTGAAAAGATACTCATAAAAGAAAGACTACGAAAATAATATTTGATAATTTAAGATTAAATACAGAAAACTTCCTTTTATAAAAAAAACTATTTGTACCATAGATGCACCCAAACTTCGCACAGATGACACAGACAGGGGCGGACCCAGAACTTTTGAACCACGGGGTCGCATTTTAAGAAATTCATATCAAACCGTAACATTTCTAAAATTAAATAGAAAAAAAATTCATAGTATACTTGATCCCTTCATCCCACAAACTCTTTCTCCTTTCTTCTTTTCTTTGTCCTACAAAATACTTTCCATTTCTATTAAAAAACTATTTTTATCCATATTAATTCTTATCCTACTTATCACAACATACATTTTTACCAAAAATCTACCTCTCACAATCTATTTTTAGTCATCATATTAAGAATATTTTTGAAAAGTTAAGACAAAGATATCTAGTCCTTAATTCTACTTAAAGTCTACATGGCAAGGACATTAAGGGATGGTGGAAGTTTAATATTAAAGTTCACATATGCCATAAAATCACAAATTAATAATACTCTTTCATTAAAAATACGGAGTATAAAATACATATTTGAAAGTCTAGTTTTCATATTTGAAAGTGATTTATTATAATATTTAATACCTCTATTTCCTATATTGAAATTTAAATAATTAAGAGCATTACAAATTTACAACAAAACTCATTCATTTTAACATATTCACGATCTTTCAAAATGTAAATGTAATTCACAAATTACAAATTGAAAAGCATAAATTTAAAAATTCACAATTCACAAATAACAAATTCAAATATCCAATTCCCATTCAATCATGCTAAAAAGACTATCTCTTGAAGAGTGAAGAACAAAAAATACACACAAAAGAAGCCTTAGTACAGAGATTCCGAAAAAAACAAAAGAAGAATGCTTGCAAAATATAAATCTAATTCACAATATACAAATTGAAAAAATAAATGTTAAAATTCACAATTCACAAACAATAAATCCATATATCCAATTCACATTTAATTATGTTTTAAAAAACCGTCTCTTAAAGAGGTAGAAAATCAAGAAAAAAATGCACAAAAAAAGAGCTTTGAGGGGAGATTTTGAAAAAAGCAAAAAAAGAACCCACAAGAAGAGTCGAACTCAAGATGCTCAAGGTGCAAAAAGTCACAATTTCCACTCAGGCTACTTGTCTTACTATTTCATACTGCGTTTTTAGGTATATATTATTACTAAGTACATATATCTATAGGTATATATATAAAATTATAAATTTTCTGTGGGGTCGCGTGACCCCGTACTCAACGTGGGTCTGCCCCTGGACACAAATGACATAGATTATAATCATTTGTAAGAAGCTTAAATAGTAATCATTTGAGGGCATCATAATATTTTTTTGGTGAAATTTACTGTCTTCAAGGAAAGTAGGGAGTTAATTTTGTGATGGTTGAAAATGAGGTCAACATGTTTGATTATACATCAAAACTTTTACTTTATTGATGACTTCACATTTAAGTGTGTATGGCAAATGTCTCCAATAAATACTCTCTCCAAAGTATTTTCCCCGTGTTGAGTTGACTTGACACTTAATAAAAAAAATAGTAAAAAATACTCCCTCTATTTCATAAAGATAGAGACATTTGAGCTAAAGTGATAAAATAAGAGAGAGATATTTGGTATTGATTTTCCAAAAATATCTTTGATGTGATGTATAGATTATTATGAAAAAAAGGTATGATGTGATAGTTAGAGTATGAAAAAGTTAGAGATAAAACTTTTTTTAATAGAAATGGGAATGACTTTAAGGGACATGGTTTTTTTGAAACATGAGGACTTTTTGGGACGGAGAGATTACCAAATTTCCAAAAATGCTTATAATAAAATTTTTTAAAAAGTATGATATTACTGAAATTTGTCATTAAAATGTATACTAAAAACAATCAGAAGAATATTTCCTGACGACCAAAAAGGAAAGTGGAAGAACATTTTCGCACGGAGAGAGTATTAAAATGACATTTTAATGTTGTTTTCTGATTTTCTATTATGACGGAAAATTTTAGTACACCCTATCTCCGGAAATTTTTTCTCATTTGATTTTTTCTTGACCAAGCTTTGAAATATTTTAATGTTGATATGCGGAAAAAAATAATATGTTAAGATATAAAATTTAATATCAATATATATTACTTTTGAAACGAAATTTGGAAATATCAAATATTTATAAAAGATATTTATATATAAATATTAATTATCAAGCTATGACGTGGGAACACTTAAAAAATTGTGGAGTAAATGACAAACTTTCGAGAGGAAACGAGTATATTGTTTCTATTGGTTTGAGTCAAAGGGAATAATAAAATTTAAATCTGAATCTGTTTGCGTACCGACTTGAATCAAGCAATTCAAACAAACCACGCGTCCATCTAGACAAAGAAACGGCTGATATTAAATCCAATCGAAGGGCACCGGTGTGAACGCAGGTTCACTAGTATACTCCGTGTGTATTTTCTCGGTCCATCTATATTTTATATGGCTTTTTATTAAAATACAGATTTTTTTCAAAATAGTACCATATGTTTTTATTTTTGAATGTAGTACAGTGGTCATTGTTTAAATAAATGTCTATCATCATTTGACATTGTTCAAACTAAATGTTCACCATTACTGGACATTGTTACCGCCACTAAACATTATTTAATTACTATTTAGAAAATAAAAAAATTTAAGTACTACATTAGTAAATGACTAATGTTTTAATACTCCGGAGTACTATCTAGTGCAAGTTTCACTTTGTTTTTTATTTTTACTCCGAAGTATTTTTCTTTACTTATTTTGTACTCCCTATTTGTTACTTTCTCGTATCAAAGAGTAAAATTATGCGATTGAAAGTTCACAAATTATTAGATGCATCTAAGCTCCATGGTGAATCTACATGTACACTAAATAAATATTTTCAAATATTGAAATAAACATTTTAAAACAAAAAAAAGGTGAGAAGTTCCATATGGGCCTTTATTCCACCATTGAATCACTCTTAAAGTTATGTATAGGATTGAGAAATTACAAGGATCATAATTATTTTTAAAAATGAAAAAATGTAGAACCGTTTTCGAGACTATATATATATATATATCTGGAGTATTATATTTGATAAAATAATATAATCATGACATTTTTTGTTTCATAATTTTTTTTGAAAAACTCTACCCTATAAATTAAAACAAAATAGAACAAAATAAGAGCTCTATATTTTTTAACTCCAAAATATTATAGAAATCACTCTAAAGAAAACTAAAACATGGAAAAAGTACTAAACATGACTTCCATGTTTTTATTCCCGAAATAGAAGTTTACACTGTGGTATTGTGGAGGTAATATGACACTGTACACATGCACATTACTAAACTTTTTGGTTATGTTTATAACCATGTTTGGTAATGTGAATGCATTTTAAATCTCATTTTGGGAATAAAAACATGAAAGTCCAATTTTTGTATATTTTCAATGTTTTACTTCTACTTTAGTTTTTTTCCCAAGATATTAGTACTATTCTGTGACATTCAGGCACCGTTTGAATATTAATATTACATAGTGTTTTGTGGTATTATATATTGACATTATAGACATTGTTATTCATATTTTAGAGATAAATATTAAAAAATCTGATTTATGTATTTCTCTTTTTTTTATTCTCGTGTAGTCATTTTGTAATGAATATTTTTATTTATAAATTACATAAATATTATTTTTAAATTTAATTTAATATTTAAATTTCTCGATATGAGAAGTAGGGTGTAGGTATTCCGTATTATTAAATTAAACCAATTTGAAAATAACATTTATCAATCACTGTACCGGGAAGTATCTATATACATACTTGTTTCATAAAAATCTTGATTCATAATATTCACGTGATTAAATTTTATAATTTTTATTTGACTATTTTTTTTCATTTAATAAATTAATATAATTATTTATTTCTTGTTTTGTAAATTTTTTTGACATTTTTTGAATTTATGTAATTCTTTAAATTTGTACATACTTTTAATTGAATTAAATTTAAATAACTTTAGCGAAACAGTGTAAAAAAAACTTATCTAAATATCACAAAAACAAGAAATTTATCCTCAAATATGATTACATACTTGTTTGTCTTTCAAATAGGGCTGTTCATCGGTCTAAGACCAGACCGAACCGGACAGACCCGGATCGGACCGAAGACCGAAATGAGTAAATTCAAGGATCGAAGACCGGACCTAAATCTACTCGGGTTTGGACCGGACCGGACCGAAATATTTAGGACCGAACCGGTCCGGACCGATTGGACCGAAAAAATACATATTTTTTTTAATTATTTTGATCAATTAAATATATTTTAGATTTTTTACTTTGTACCATTCAAATAGAAAATGAATAAAAAAAAACATGCAACCTTAAAATGGATACACAATATGAACTATTTCAATGTAGAACCATAAAAACAAATATGAAATGTTTTTTTTAGATTTTTTTAAAATTACTTAATAAAAAACCTTTTTAATTAAATAAATTAAAATATCTATTAAAATAGAGCATTAAAGTGTAATACGAAACTTAAAAAGTAGAGTTTTAGTATTTAGGTCTTTTAGGTCCAGTAGGGTCATTAGGTCCAACCGGTCCAATCGGACCTAAATCATTTCGGGTTTGGACGGACCGGACCGAAACCCGAATGCCTAAATTTTCTGGACCGAAGACCGACCCAAAATCCATTCGGTCCTGGTTCGGTCTGGATCTAACGGTCCGGTTCGGTCGATTTTCTCGGTCCGGACCTAAATGTGAACAGCCCTACTTCCAAATTGAAGCATTTACAATTTTACACTATCAAAATGCTATAATTTGGCATTATGTATTGCATTTCAAAATGCTTTTGGTATTATGTATTGACATTATTTGTCATTGTAAGCTATCTTGGTATAATATTTTTAAATATAATGTTTTATTTTTATAAATAAAATATTCCGTATGAATTTAATTATGTATATTTCTCAATATGGTAAAGCGTCTAAGAAAAGTCTTTAAATTATTTTACGAGAGAGAGAGCGTGTGTCATATATATATATATATATATATATATATATATATATATATATATATATATATATATATATATATATATATATATATATATATATAAAATATAAATAACTGTTCTTGGGCCACAACTACAAGCTTGAGCTTTTGGTTGAGTGGGTTCATTCATTCATATATATATATATGTGTGTGTGTGTGTGTGTGTGTGTGTGTGTGTTCTAGTGAGAATGTCATCTTAGAAGAGAAATGAGAATGAATCTGGTGCTTTAGATTGTGCGATCTAATGGTCAGGATTGCATCAAAATTAGGTGCGCCAAAATGGTTTGAAAATGCATCATGTTGAAATGCACCAAAATCCTTTGAAAATACACAATCTCAAAATCTGAGCGCATGATGCAATCTGAGCCGCACGACGCATCAGTTTCAACGGCTAGATTTTATTCTCATTTCTCTTTACAAGGTGCATTCTCACAGGAACCGGAGTGTGTGTGTGTGTATGTATATATATATTTCTTCCGTCCTACAATTATTTTTAACAGATTTATGTTTTTAGACGAATTCCTACATAGATTGCTCATAAATTGTGGAAAAAGTACATTTTGTTATAATATGAATTTCTTTTTATTTGGTTTATTTTAAGATGCAATTTTTATATATCAAATTTCTACAATATTTTTTATCCAAAAAATATTTATTAATCGTCACTATGTGTCCACAATGTTCTTTACTGTTATACGATATAAGTTTATTTTAGTGCGTTTTCGAAAGTAATGAAGTGTTTATCATCATTTTCTTTTTCATAGATTATTAAACTTTATGTTGTATGTTGTTTTCGTATTGCAGGTGTTTCAGTCTACTTCGCCCTATACCGTAGCCAGATTAGAAGAGGTTAGAGAGTTTTGGGCGGGGGGTTTTCTCGATGAACTAGTTTAAGTTTTGTATGGTAGTGTATAGTATTAGTTGGATGTAAGAAGAGTGTAGTTGTTTGATATTTTTTAAGATGTACAAGTGATGGATGCAAATGTTTATTTTTTGGTTTAATTTGTTTTGTGGCATTTGAGTTTTGCGAATGTATTTGTGTTCATTGTTGGTTTGTGTTAGTTGTTGTTGTGTTGATAGGTTGAATTGTTGTTGTTGTTGAATCTGTATATTTTGCACAAAATTTTGTGCAAAATTGAAAATGTAATGGATTGGGAGCAAACAAAAAAACCTTTTGAAAAAAATTCTCTTTTGCATCGGTTATTTGGTAATAACCGATGCAAAAGCCCCTTTCCCATTTCTGGGAAGAGGCTTTTGCATAAGTTATTACCTAATAACCGATGCAAATGCATCTTTCCAAAAAAAGGAAAGAGACATTTGCATCAGTTATTACCAAATAACCGATGCAAAAGCCTCTTCCCAGAATTGGCCCCATTTCTGAGAAGAGACTTTTGCATCGTTTATTTGGTAATAACCGATGCAAATGCCTAAGCTTTTGCATCGGTTATTACCAAATAACCGACACAAAAGCCCCTTCTCAGAAATGACGCCATTTTGGGAAGAAGCTTTTGCATCAGTTTTAACAATCGATGCAAAAAGTAACCTGAGCATTTGCATCGGTTCAAAATCGATTTAAAATGGTAAAAATAACCGATTTAAAAGGTCTTTTTTGTAGTAGTGAGTAATTAAACAAAAAACAAAATGTAAAGAAATTTTTAAACGAATATTTTATATGAAGTCTATAAACAAACGTCTTGTGTGATTCGAGGGAATTTGAAAATTGTCATTAAATTAAAAGTAATTGAATTAAAAGAAATCATTTCAAATATGAGTAAAACATAACATTTATCTTCAAATTAGGAGTTTCATATTTTTATCTCCAAAATAGGGATAATTGCTATTACTTTATGATATTGTATAATGACATCTCACTATAATTTTTGGTATTATATATTGGTATTATTGATATTATACTTCTATTTTGTGAATAAAAATATGTAATTTCTATTTTGATATTTCTACTCCTAGTTTACTCATTTTTTCTTGAATAAAATTTATTTTAGAAGAAGAAAATTGTTGTAAATAATGTGAAATATGTAAAAACTGATTTTCAAAATGATGTAAAGAAAAAGGTCAAATAGCTCCAGTGCCCTTGTGGTTGGAAAATTGACACTAGTATTCCTCATGTTTTCAAAACTTATTTCTAAAATTTCCATAGTTTCAAAATGTTGCACCAACACGCATTGTGATCATTTTCCGATCATTTTCCGGCTAAGAGGGGCATTGATGTTTATTTTCTAGACCATAGGGGGAACTCGTGCTTATTTCTTATTTTTTTATTTTTTCTTTGGTTTTTTAACCTTTTTTAACTTTTTATCTATTTGTTTTCTTTTTCTAGAAAAGTATTTTAAATTTTCTTTTCAATTTTTTATAATTTTTTTAAAAATTCAAAATTCTTTGTGTTTGAAATAAAAACAAAATGAAGAAAGTAACATGTTTTCTATCTATCCCAAATTAAACATTTTTCACTTTTAATTTTTTTGGTAAGTTTAAAAAGAAAATCTAGAATAAAAAATAAAAATATGGGAAAAAAAAATGAAACATGAAAAAAGAGTCTTTTACAAAAAGAAATATTTAGAACGCCTAAAAATATCCTTAAAATTGGGATACCCAAAAAGGACATTCATTTTTATTTTTTGTTTTATTTTTTCTTATTTTATTCCTCATTTTTTGAAGTTCTCAGTTTTTTTTACTTTTTTCCGGAAAACAAAGAATAAAAATGTTAAATTGAGATGTACAAATGTAGTATATGTTAATTATTATTTTTTTGAATAAATAATTTTAAATTTCAAGAATATTATAAAACACAACTTTACAAAGAAATTTAAAACACCTTGATTAATAAGAGAAACAATAAAGGAAAAAATGGAAAATAAAAAAGAAACGAAAAATAAGAAATGAGCACCATTGTCTCTCAAGGTTTGGAAAATAGATACCAACGCTTCATTCTTTGCTGAAAATAATAAGAGAGGTATGTGTGCAATGTTTTTAAAACAAGAAAATTTTAAAAATAAGTTTTGAAAACAAGAAGAGTATTAGGGGGTGTTTGTTTTTTGGCCAGAAGAGCTTCTAGCCTCTTTTGTCTGCGCTGCGCAGACGCGCGCAGATGCTGAGCTCTGCAGATTGTTTGTTTTTTGGAAGACATTTCACTCAAAAAGGTCTTCCTGGCATCTTTTTGGAGAAGACATTAACCTATGTCTTCTAACATCTTCTAACATCTTCTCCATTTTTTTCTTCTACTTCTCTTCACTACCACCACCGTCCACCACCATCACCACCGTCCACCATCACCGCC
>OOIL02000001.1:350979-363241 GCA_900332095.2 Cuscuta campestris
GTCCATCACCATCGTCGTCCACCACCACCGTCACCATCCACCGTCCACCACCACCGTCCACCACCACCCTTCACCACCACCCTCCACTACCACCACAATCGTCCATACACCATCACCGTACACTACCACCATTAATTTATATAGCAGTCTAGAGACATTAAAAAACAAACAGTCTTCTTCTTGCAGACCGTAGACCTTCGGTCCACCACTTCTCCTGCAGATGTCTACAGTAGTGGTCCGCATACTGCAGACCTTTTTTTGCAGAAAAAACAAACACCCCCTTAGTGCGTATTTTCTAAATCAGGAGAGGTTCTCATGTTATTTGATGTAAAGAAAAATGTAAATTTTATTTTTGGGAGTAATTAATGAAGGAGTTCAACTCCTATTACTTCACCGTGAGAATTGGAGGGGTGAGTATGTAAATACGAGTATATATATATACGGAGTATATATTTTCCCAAATCCATCCAGCATGAGATCAGAATGCACGATCGCTCCTCTTTACAACCTCTAATGTTGTAGTGTGTGCGAATTCTGCATTCAGCTCTGAGAGCTTACCGAGGATTTGATTGAAGAAAATGGAGCTTTTCTACTACACGGTGTTTGGCGGCTTGGCGGCAGTGGTGGCCGCCCTGGAGCTGAGCAAGACGAGCAAAGATCGCATCACAACGTCTCAGGCCTTCAATGCTTTCAAGAACAATTACCTCGTTGTCTACTCTCTCATGATGGGTATGCATCGCCTGCTTTGCATCATCGTTGTTATTATACCAATAGATCTGGCATTTCGGATCGTTTTGTCTGAGATTTGTTGGATTCGCTCATATTTATGCATGATCTGATCTATATTTGTTGCGATTTGGTGGAAATCGGAGCTATTCGTTGAGTTTATCTTACTGTTTTCGGTCTAGTGATCGTTTTGATCTGCATTTAATTCGGCAGATTTTAATGGTTGATGTACGGAGTAAGTGTTCTAGGACTGGAAATCCAAGGCTAGCTCACTCTTGTTTAGGAAACTAAGAGACGATTTGTGTTAGAGCTTTGGGTCATGATAGTATTTATTTCACTAATGCTTCATTTTCATGTGTTGTTATCGATGGATATTGATGAAGAACAACATTCAGGTGCTTGATGCTTGTTTTATTGTTTTGTTTTGGAGATAGCCGGTGATTGGTTGCAGGGTCCATATGTATACTACCTTTACACCACATATGGATATGGAAAGGGAGAGATTGGGCAGCTCTTTATTGCTGGTTTTGGCTCTTCCATGTTGTTCGGCACAATAGTTGGATCTCTTGCCGACAAACAGTGAGATGCTCCCATGAATTTACAGCGTGTGTATATATGCATGGATACTCACTTGTATGTGATGAATTGCTTGTTTCATTTTTATCAGGGGACGAAAGAGAGCTTGTGTCACTTATTGCATTACTTACATACTCAGCTGCATCACTAAGCATTCCCCTCATTACAAAGTCTTAATGTTGGGACGTATCTTGGGTGGCATTGCCACATCTCTCCTCTTCTCATCATTTGAGTCTTGGCTAGTAGCAGAGCATTTTAAGGTGAGGGTTCTTGGACATTATACACCTGAGAAAAGAAGATATGTTGTATTGAAGTTTTATGTTCAGACATAATTTGGCATCATGAATTGATATCGATGTAGTCCAATGAACTTTCTTGTGTGGACTTCATCTATTCTCATGTTACAATATGATAACTTTTTTTGAAGTACATCTAAACTGAATTAAAGTCACTCCATACAATTAAACTCCTAAGGACTCTTCTAATATAATTTTAAATGGAAACCAATGTAAAATAGAGAAATTAGAGAGAATAACCAACTAAATAAAGTAGCAAAATACTCTATATTATGCTACAAACTTGTTTTATTATGAGTTCTTTTTAAATTTGAATCTGCAACCAGAATTTGATACAATGTATTGGGCTATGGGATGTTATTTTCAAGCTACTGACTGGATCTTTTTGGCTTTTACTGTGGACAGAGAGGATTCGATCAGCAGTGGCTTTCTATTACATTCTCCAAGGCAATATTTCTTGGAAATGGTCTTATTGCCATCGTGTCTGGCTTGTTTGGAAATTTTCTTGTTGATACATTAAATCTTGGACCTGTGTCACCTTTTGATGCGGCTTCATGTTTTCTTGCCCTTGGGATGGCTATCATATTATCATCGTGGACTGAGAACTATGGAGATCCATCAGATAACAAAGATTTACTAACTCAGTTCAAGAATGCTTCTGTAGCCATTGCTTCAGGTAGGCCATAGGGAGACTGATTGGTTTTAACAAAAACTATGTCTTATCATTTCCTTGGTTTTTTGATTTCATCTTAATGACTTGGTTCTTGGCATTGGACTTAGTTGTATGTTTTATATGTCCATCAGATGAGAAGATTGCACTGTTGGGTGCTATACAATCCTTGTTTGAGGGCTCAATGTATACCTTTGTGTTTTTATGGACTCCTGCTCTTAGTCCAAATGATGAAGAAATTCCTCATGGATTTATCTTTGCAACATTTATGTTAGCATCAATGTTAGGAAGCTCAGTTGCATCTCGCCTTCTGACCCGTAATGCAGTTAAGGTTGAGAGTTACATGCAAGTGGTGTTTGTTGTTTCTTCTGCGTCTCTCCTGCTGCCAATTGTGACAAATGTAAGTCCCAATAAACTATTTTTAGTGTTCAGTTGTCTCTTTCTATTTATTGTTAATTCTCATTTTGATCAATCAACTACGTAGTATGCACTAATAATCAATTTGGTTTGCTGACTTCATTTTAGTGCGCTGAGGACTAATTGGTTCTAAATTATGCACTTGAGAGACAAATTGAGTAATAAATTGGGCCAAAGTTTAGGGAACTGGCAAAATACCCTTCTTATTCAGAACAAAATATTTCGAAGACTAAATTGGGCCCAAATTTTGTGAGCAACAACAAAACGTGTTCAATAAAAAGTCAAAGACCAAATTCAGTATAGTACTATAGTCAAGTGACTAAGTTGAGCTTAAAACTTATATCTACATCACCCAACTGCTATTATTTGATGCAACAGTGGTTGATAGCTCCTTCAGAGGTGAAAGGGGGAGGCATTTCATTTGCAGGATGTGTCCTGGTTTTCGGTTTCTGTACATTTGAGGCCTGTGTGGGAATCTTCTGGCCTTCCATAATGAAGATGAGATCCCAATACATTCCGGAGGAGTCGAGGAGCACCATAATGAACTTCTTCAGGATTCCTCTCAACCTCTTTGTTTGCATAGTTCTGTACAATGTATGTTATTAAAATATGAATCTCGTGTTTGTTATTTGTTAGTTCTGGGACATTTTTTCTGAAGGCAACATGTTTTTTTTTTCTGAACTTTATTTAAACATGTTTTAATGAAGGTTGCGGCATTCCCCATCAGCGTCATGTTTGGCATGTGCTCAATCTTCCTATTTGTGGCAGCCATCTTACAGAGGCGTCTCAGAGCTATTATTGCAGAAAAGCCAAGTAAGTTATTATCTGTTATTTGGGGCAGGCTACCTAAACTGGTGACTAGGATCCCCTAATTTTTAGGGCCAATTCTTACCATACAAGAGCTCCATTGGCAAATGATGAATATTATCTTTAGATTTTTATATGATAAAACTAAGTAGACAATTAAATAAATGAAATTTGTGTGAACAAACATTAGAAGGAGATTTATTGAGTTTGAAACTGTTTTAATTTTTTCACTATAATTCTGTCTTTGCAATTTACTCCCAACAGTCCCGAGTTTTTTTTCCCTTTACCCTAAGGTTTTGGCTTGAGTGAATTGTATAAGTCAATGTTATAACGGGGCCTAATTAATTGCATGCAGAGGTTGAAAACTGGACACCACTGATGGACACGGAGGCTGATCCAGCACTCGATGCTCCTTGAGACAACATTGTTAGTAAAGAAAACAAAAAGAAGAACCAGTACGTAAGATCCGTATACATCCGAATGAATGATTCAGATTCAGATAGCCGTTTGTTCTAGTGATTTGGATTGTTCGGTTTTGTAATTCTTCGCATTCCATGAATTCCTAGTCTTGTTCTCACGATAAGTGTCTAATGGCACTTGTTTGTTAGAGTGTATTGTTTTTTCCATGTCTTTCCAACCATATACGGTTTATTGTGGAAGGGATATACCTAAATAAGACTAAAACATGTTCCATATGACTTGCTATAATATAGTGCATAGTTAGTTACGGTAGCAGAAGGGTGTCACTCGTGTTCTTGTGAGAACAAAGTGCAAATATACAATTGCTTAGAACTTAGAATTAGAGTAATATGCAAAACTTGTTTTGAGTCATTAGATTGGACACCAAACAAACAATCAAGAATGCCATTCATATAAATCCACTGTCAATTAACCAGTCAAAAAAAAACAAGAAGAAGATTGCTCAAAGTGAACAACAATTGATGAAAAATAACTGGTGGCAAACAATTGAATCCTTGATGGCTCAAAAAAGTGGTGGATGATTGAACACTGATTCCAGGAAGATCAAACCTTCAAGTAGAGAATTGTCAATCTAGAGAACTATTGGAAGTCATAACAAGAGAATTTGTATTGTTCAACATCACAACTGGCAAATTATAAGCAAGTCTTTATTTATATAAAAAAGAATACTCAAAAGAGTAGTTAGTTCTGTCAGCCATTTGGTTGTTGCTTCATTCCAAATGGATGTATTTTTTTTATTTTATATCAAGGCATGAAGAGGTTTTCATATGTTGCAAAAAACCTGTAATAAATATCTTCACTATCCCGCCCAAGGCATTAAACCATTGCACCCCTAAGACAATATTTCTATTTTCCAATGGCAATAGTGTAGTTAACTAGATCATGTTCTCCTCAACTAATTTTTTTACTTATTATTCTGCCGGAAGATCAGCGATTCCCTTTGAGTACTTATTTTTATTAGAATAAAATCAGACCAGATCAGATCAAAAATAACTTTAAATATAAGTACTTTCAGGTCAGATCAGAATTTGTACCTAGAAGAGAACATGACCGATGAATTACTCCATGATTTGGCTGGTATGACAATTTAGTTGTTTGACTATACCTTGATTCATAAAATTGTGGGTTTTCCTAGTGTCAGTTACGATATGTAAGGGTGTATTCTCATGGTACCCTGTAACCCTAACATGTGGCTCCCAATAATTTTTTTGTAAAGATATATGATCAACAATACTATTTGTTGATCTACTTCCATGGTTGTTGTGTTGTTGAGGGTCAAGCCCCATTTTTTGTTCCTGTTGTTTTCTTTGTGGAGGGCCCAAGCTTTGAAAGGAGAGAGTTTGAGTGTGTGTTTTTTAGTGGCTTTTGAAGAAAAAAAAAAGAGTTGAAGAAAACAGGGGAGGCAGTATCTTTTGAAGAAAAATTCAGCACTGTTTTTCCTGGAACGAAACTATGGATTGCCGGAGATGCGCTGCTCCGATCGGGCTGAAATTTCAAGAGATTGTTCCTAACACAAAGGGATTCAATCTGTTCAATTTTCACGTCAATTGGAGCTCTTCATCTCGTGTTATCGAAGACTAAACTAGCATTATAAGATTAATCCCCAAGTTACGCTCAAGCCCACATAGAGAATTAGGGTCGCTAAATTAAAAACCGAACTTACTGCAGTCTACCATATATGGATCGAACCAAGACTAGGACCGACTGCCCTTTTTGGTCGAGCCTCCACACTCAATTTATCCAACACATACCACGTGCCCAATACATGGCCCTGTCTCTCAGTTCCTACTATAAGTTCCTATTCGTTTGGGTTGGAATTTCAGTTTGAAGAAATTAGAAAGAGTTAGAAGAGACTGGAAGCATGTGGAAAAAACTAGGAGTTGAAAAATGTTGGAAGAATTAAAGTGTTTAAAAGTCACTCAATTAAATGATCATCTAAATAAATATGTAAGAAAATTCAAATTTTAGATAAAAAAGATTTCATTATGCTATGTTTTAAATTTAGATATATACTGTTATTGTATATTACTCCGTATCATATATAAATATCATTTTTATTTTATTGTTGGAAGAAATTAGAAAGAGTAAGAAGGATTTAGAAAGAGTTAGAAGAAACTGGAACAAGTTTGAAAAAATTTATATGTTAGATTTTTCAACCCAAAAGAAAAAGACTTAAATATGCTTGTAAATCGTCAGTGAATGGGAATTCAATCTCTGTGACTGCAGTGCATTGTAGAGCTCTGCCTTGTAATACTCACTATTTTAATAGTATCTTCGTTCTACTGTATTTGTCAATTTTAACTTTTTAGAGTTAAACTGGACAAATTTTAATTATCAATTACTCTCAATTTGTATCGCATATTATTATAATGAAATAAAATTTTGAAAGTTCGCAACAATACAAGTCTAATAAAATCATTTTTATACTAATACAGTATATGTTACTCCCTTCGTTTTACAAAACTTTTCTCTTTTTTTTCATCTATCTCAAAAAATCTTTCTCATTTCTATTAAAAAGCCATTTTACTCCTTCTAATTCTTAACCTACCTATCACATCACATCACATTTATTCACTATTAATCTATTCATCACATTCTATCTTTACGCATCACATCAAAGAACATTTTTGAAAAGTTAAAACAAAAATACATTTCTCTTAAATCTTTTAAAAGTTAAAATCAGAAAGATTTTGTGGGACAGAGGGGTTATAATTTTTGTTCAATTAAAACTCTAATTTCATCTTGTTTGACTCAAAAAAATCTAATTTAACAAAATACACTAGAACAAAGAGAGTGATAATAAGGCTATGGGTATTCCTACATAGTCATCAATGTCATGACTCGGAGTGCTCCCGTGTCTTGTTCATCAAATTGACAGTTCCTATCCCTAACCCCGATAAACAAAAAATACTGCAATTAGATAAGAATGTTTCCTCACGGCAAACATATCGTGAGTCTCTATAGATGTAGATAAATAACTAATTCGACATGGTTGTTGGTGAAAAAAACACAACGTAAACATTTGAATGTTTATTCAAACATTTCAAAGATTCAAATATTTGCAGTGATTTGCGTGTGATTCAATGGGTCCAATTGCTAAACATTCAATATTGGAATACTAACAATCCAATATCATCAAATATTCTAGTGTTGTGATTTTCTGGCTGGCACATCAGAACTCGTTAACAACGTCTATTAAAATCATTACTCCGTATTTAATATAATAAATTCAATTATATAAAATAGCTCATCATACTGAAATCTCCGCATACATTATCTTATTCACTATTGTAGATAGGGATGGGCAAGTATTGAACCGATACTGAAATTTCCCGAAAACATCGAGAATACCGAACTAAAAAATACCGAAGCGAAAAAGTACTGAGAAGGAACCGAACTGTACCAAACCGAATGGTCGATATGGTATTTGGAACGATACAAGGTGACGTCCTATATCGAAAATCTCGAGCCGAACATATAAACTATAACATTTTAAAAAATAATACCCAGGAGTAATATTTTTATATTCCTTCACTAAACAATAAATTTTTAAAAAAAAATTGGTTCAAGTTCTATTATGTGTAAATTATAGTTTTATTTAAGTTTTAGTTTTTGTGTATAAACATAAAAGTATTCACAAAGATTCAAAATACTCCTTTGTTGTCGTTCATTTTTTTAGTTTGTGAAATATAAACTAAGTTTTGATACACATCTCTTGCATTTAATTTTTTTTTTAAATTTTTCATGTTTTTTACATTTAAATTTACTTTTAATTTTCAGAAATAAAAGGGTTTTGTTAAATTTTAAGGTGTAAAATAGGTATGTATATTTATCAAGATTTGTACCGAAATTGATACTAAACTATCCCGAATTATATCGAACTGATATTTCGAGATCGGAATAGATATCAAATAAAATTCCATATTGAATCGAAATATTTGATACAGTATCGATACGAGATAAATAACCCCTAATTGTAGATAGTGGTTGTATTTTCCAACAACTCAGCTTCTCGTCACCGCTACACAAAACAGATTTTGCTCCTTCCACGTATACCTAGTACTAGTACTCCCTAAATATAATTGAGGAATTTACCTAAATAGCACTAAAACATAATGACTTTTCTTAAATAACATCACATGTGTTTTTCTTCCTGATGTAGCACTTTTAGTCATTATACATTAGTCATTATTCAAGCAAATATTTGTCATTACTAGACATTATAGACATTATTAAGTGCTATTTAAGGAATAAAATAATTTAAGTGCTATTTAGGGAAATGACTTAAGTTTTAGTGCTATTTAGTGCAAATATTTCAATATAATTTTTTAAATTTTTTTCTTTATTCAAAAAAAAAAGGAGAAAAAAAAAGAAGAAAAGAAGAGGGAAACGATCCAGTATTTCCAGTCTTTATCAATCCACTTCTATACGCTACTCTATTAATTCATTGTAGCGTTCTGGGCAATCATCAGTTCCATTCGAGTTAAAGGGTTTCTTATTCCCTTTCTCCACTGAGATTTAATTGCTACTTTCCAGTGCTCTATTTTGTTAAAATCTTTATTATTAGTCCCAATTTTTTTTATTGTTCTGCAGTGTTATTACATAATATGGTATAAAGTTTCAATCTTTATTAGCACTTCTTTCTGTTCATAGGATTTCTGTTCCAATGGATGATATGGTTGGGCCTCGTTTATACTGTTGCTGTAAATGCAGAAATCATGTCTCATTTCATGATGACATAATCTCAAAGGCCTTTCAGGTGAATGGGTGAATTCCTTTTTCATTCTTTTGTTTATTTATGGCAATTATTCTTTCTGCTTTGTAATTTCTTGATGTATGTGTGATTTCTTTATATGGTCCCAATCTATTGTGCTTGTTGTGGAGGCATAAGAACTCTTTGACAAATTCTTATATTCACCTTAGGTGCACATAACGGGTGATCATTTGTTTATTAATGGAGCACCATAGATGCGCGATAGAAGCACTCAAATTCTTTGGGCCTAGACCGATAAATTCTGATGATCTCTGCATATATGGGTATGTTGGAGAGGCTGAGTCGGTTGGTCCATGGAAAGCCCTGGGCTTGTGCCAGACCATGAAAATATCATCCAAAATAGGCCCAGATTTTGGTGGATCAATAGGCTTATAAATCTATTTTGTGATTCAAAAGAATCAACACTACAGTTTATCTTAATCATAATCTTGGCTTGTGAAAAGTCTTATGTAGTTTTGGCAAGTTAAGATAGGATTGGTGACAAAATCTAGCCAATAAGTCTTCAAAAACACCCAGAAAAGATAATGGATTCATCTAAATTTTTATACAAAAACGCCTATAGAAGTTTTTTTGAAGGACTGAACTTGGGTGGGCTGTGAAACCCGTGATCGAATAAGCTACACCGCCTACACCTACTCCAAGAAGGCCTTGAAGAAGTGTGGCTATGGCCATGGTGATGAGTATGAAATAGGAGTTCATCCCCTCATTTTCACCTATTATAGAAAAAATTACTCCGAAAGGCTTGAAGAAATCTACTGCTTCTGGAGTAGCTACAATGAGCATAAAGGTCCAATACGCTGTTTTGCGCACTCACAAATTTGAGAGCATTTATTGTTTCTGCTGTTGTGCAAAGACACAAATTGGAGAGCGTTTATTGTTGCCAATAAATTGTTGTTTGTCACTTTGGTTAAATGTTTAATCATATCTCTTGCGTTGTTGAAAATTTACAGGGAAGGAACGGGAGAGCCTTTCTGTTCTCTCATGTGATGAACATAACTGTGGGAACCAAAGAAGACCGGAATCTCATGACTGGTGTTCACACCGTTGCAGATGTATTCTGCAGGGATTGCAATGAGCTGTTAGGTTGGAAGTATGAACGAGCATACGAGGCCACACAAAAGTACAAAGAAGGCAAGTTCATACTCGAGAAGTCAAAAATCGCAAAGGACAACTGGTAGCACAACCATTCCCTCACCTTCAACTTTCATAATAATGTTATAACCATGTAAGCCTGTATCATTCTTCTTCATCTTTACTCTTGAATTCTATAAGTCTTTGCTATTTTCGAATCAAATATGTGGAGCAAGAACTAACCATTCATGGCAATATAAATGAATTTCTTCTAATCCAAGAGAATAGACACGGCGAAACTAGCTATATATTTCTTTTCTAGAAGATAAACATGGTAAGCTAAGATTGTACATTTAAGCTCCGTTTGATATACAGAATTCAAGCCACAGAATTGGAACTGAGATCTTCAATTCTCATTCTGCTGTTTGGTAGCACAAAAATATGCAGATTTGGAATTGGTAGTGCAAAACATGAATTGGAATTGGAGAATTCAATTCAATAAAATTTTGATTCCAACTCCGTCAATTCCGTGTACCAAACGGACCCTTAGGTTCTCAGGTAGGATGATTAGGAAGTTGTGTTCCTCTTCCTACGTTTGGTTGCATTGCTCTGGACAGGAGGAAGGTGGTTGTGCTGTCCTCTGTAAGTAAGGACGAACTTGGTTTCGTCCCCTAGACTTTGCTGGACATGTTTCTTTGCAGGGCACTTGTTGTTCCCCTCGTGGCTGCACCGGTAATAACTCTTCGTATGCGGCGAATCACACACCTTCTTCTTCCCGTACTTGCGCCACACCCACCCGTCCCACTCCTCCACCTTCTCCCGCGCAACCTCAACCACGTGCACTTCTTTTCCCGACGACAACATTCCCCGCCGGCTCTGTGGCTTCAGAGCCGCCGGGCACGGGGTGGTCATTTGATCGGCTTGTGGGCCCTCCCTCCCCGAACCTTCGCCCAATTTCCCACTTTCCTTCTCTCGGTTGATGAAGCGGTCAACAACTTCTTCTAAGCCGAAGTAGCATCTTTTTATATGATCATCACGGCTCTCTGGCTCTTGTCGTCCAGGAAAGCCGTGATCATCATCGACACATTGGGTGTTATACTTACTAGAATCGCCATTGTTGTCGTTTCTGCAACTTCTTCTCCTCACAACTGCAGAAAGATCCCAGTCGTTGTTGCCGTCCATGTCCGGCTAGCTAATTGTTGGCTCTTCTTGTCATTGTGGTGAGGTTCTTAGATTGCCCAATTCAACAAGATGATTACTCCGTAATTATATTAATATGAGAGTTTTGAGTTTATTATTACGGTGGTCAGTTGCCATATTTGTATATTTAGAAACAAGGTTTTATGGAGATTTGATCAGAGATTATATATGGGATGTGAATCTGGGCATTCATTAAATCCCCTAGTACAATTATGGTATTATTAATTAATTAATTAATTGACATTTGCACCGAATATAGTAAAAACATAAATAGAATGGTTTAATAAATTTATTGTGATTAATCGACAGGTTTACAAATCTAATACGGAGTAGTAATGTCTAAACTATTTTGGGCAAATTATTTAATTAGGGGGCGGGGGGTATGGTCGGGCTGGGCAGGGCCGGGATGAGGGGTTTATTGGGAGGGTTAGGAGAGGGTGGGAACCATCATATTTTCGAACAGAGCATCGTATGAATTTCGAATCATCCAAGGACATTGAATTTCAATGTCATAGGAATCAAGGTAATTTAAGTGATGGATATATTATTGGAGATGCCTATATTTTTTTCCTTAACTAATTAGATACTCATCTGATGGTAAAGCTATACACCGTTCCCCGAGTGGGCCGCAATTCCGACCGTGTTTTAGTAAAACAGAAGTGTTTGTTATTGAATTGAATTAAAATTTCGTGCATAACTATATGTCTAATACTAGTATTATCCATGTATTATTCTTGAAATACGGAGATGTTTATTATCTAGAGAAGATCCATTTTTATACGGTTAATCAGAGTTTTCAGAACCGAACCGGTCAAGGCACTGTTTTGGTTCAAACATTTTTAATAAATTATACTTCCTCCGTCCTATTTTATAACGCCTGTTTTGGTTTACGATGTTTGACTGAAATTATTTTCAAATCATTTTATATGACAAATGGTATATAGTTAAAAAATAAAAATTACATATTAAAATAATACATCAAAAGATCTACAAAACTAATAGTGACAACAATACTTTATTTTATCAATTTGCTAATGAAAATTGAGAAAGAAAGTGAATGAAGTTTGATCCGGTGAATAATGAACATCCATTATAATTTGGGACGGAGGGTGTATATATATATATATATATATATATATATATATATATATATATATATATATATATATATATATATATATATATATATATATATATATATATATATATATATAGATATATATATATATATATATATATATATAT
>OOIL02000001.1:391139-525442 GCA_900332095.2 Cuscuta campestris
TATATATATATATATATATATATATATATATATATATATATATATATATATATATATATATATATATATATATTGTTGGGATAAACGCACGCGGAAACAACACACAATCACGAATCAACTGCAGAAAAATAAACGACACACGATTTAACGTGGTTCGGCCGCCAACTGCAACCTACGTCCACACGGGGCAACTAGGAGGATTTTATTATTTGTTGTTGCACAACAATTACAAGCACATTAGCATCTCTTAAATAGAGAATGATTAGGAGAGCACAATGATTAGGGAAGTTAGAAGCTTCTAGGTAGTTTCCTGTCAATTTCCTGTTAGTTTCCACCTAGCTTCCTGGCTTCACACTCAACAATCTCTCACTTGAAGCCACGGAACAATGTTCACCTGCGCTTCAACTGTGCACATGTACTTCTGTAATCTGACAATGGAACACAAAATTCCACCACCTCTAGTTGCCACCAGCCTTCTTGATCATCGAGAAGACTCTGTTGAAACTCTCTTGAGTTTCAACCCATCAGTCATGGCTTGAACTGCCCCTGACTCGTCCTCGGTCCCTACCGGCTCCCACTGCACACACGCACTGCCGGATCCTGGAACATCCTGAGAACAAACAATCTCCATACTGAGCAAGAAATTTTCTGGAGATGTTTCAACAACTGGAATACTGGTTCTCCGGACCCAATGTCTTATAGGAACCTTGGCTGAAACAAAACCTGTGCTCCCACTGCCACAGATACCTTTGACTGGCCTCATTGAACCTTTCCTCGCTCGTTCATCCTGAGTCTGACCTGTGGCTCTGGGTTTCTTTCTTGCATAGAAAACCTTCTTCTGCCCACGAGACTCTGTGAACCGGACTTTGTTTCTCTTCTGAACTGAGACGGTAACCCGACCATGTACAACGACCCACTCTTCCTTCCGCGGGCCATGACAAGATTTCCCTTCACGACCTTCCACTGCCCATTTCCGAACTTCACCTCGTGTCCCTGTTCGTCCAACCACCTAACAGAAATCAAACTTTTCTTCAAGGCTGGAACCACTCTGACATCCTTCAAAGTCCAGATACCGACAGGGGTCTTCAGCACTATGTCACCCATGCCCGTCACATCAAGATTCTGCAATGCTTCACAGGGGTCTGCTAGTCGTACCTTTCCAAAGTCCCCAACAACTAGATTCTGCAATGCTTCACCGCTGTGGGTAGCATGAAATGAAGCACCAGAATCCATGACCCAGAAATCTACACTGCTCTTCGCACAACAGATAAACAAATCCTCGTCGCTCGCGGAGCCTCTAACAATGTTCACTTGTTTATCCTCTTTCGGGCACTGATTCCTGAAATGCCCCACCTCCTTGCACTTCCAGCATGTTACGCCTGAGCTATCCCTAGTCTTCGATCGACTCCTTTGTCTGTTCTTACTCCCACTACCTCTGTTATTTCTTCTGCCTCTGACGATATTTAGTGATTCTTCCGAAGACTCACCAGAACTCCTTTTTCTGACATCATCGCCAAGAACGAGATCACGAATCTTCTCAAAAGTGAATCCGTCAGGTCCCGCTGAACTGGTAACTGCTGTAACAGTTCCGGACCAAGTGTCAGGCAATGACGATAACAGTAATAAAGCTTGAACTTCATCATCGAACTTAATCCCACTGACAAAAGTCTGGCTAAGATCGAATTTAACTTGTTGATATGCTCGGTAACGGAAGTGCCATTTTTCATCCTTGTGTTCACCAATTCTCTAATCAGAAACACTTTGTTTGCCGCAGATGGCTTCTCGTACATGTTAGACAGCGCTTCCATGATGCCTTTCGCTGTCGTCTCCTTCAGAATGTTGAACGCAACATTCTTGGTCAACGAGAGACGGATCACGGACATTGTTTTCCGATCCAAAACTGCCCAATCTGCATCCGACATTTTTTCTGACTTGTCACCCAAAACCACGTCCAAATCTTTCTGGACCAGCAAATCTTCAATTTGCATTCTCCACCAACTGAAATCTGTACCATCGAACTTCTCAATTCGGACCTTCCCATCTTCTGCCATCTCCAACGACAAGATGAGATACCCGATACAACTAATTTCAGATCTTGATATTTTTATCAGATAAGATATCTAGGACACAAAAAATTAACACCACCCACAAAAAAATCACACCACTATCACCAAAAATTCTACAATGGCCCCCACCTCTTTTTTTTCTTTTGGCCCAACACTTCAAAATCCACCCAAAAATTCCACAATGGCATTCCACTTTCTTTTGGCTACTGTGCAATTTTCTTGGCAATTGGGCAATGGAGACAGCAACACACGGCGACGCTTGGACGCTGGTCAGACGCGGCGGTTATTCCCCTGCGACGGCGATGGCTCCTCCACGCGGCGGCGGCTCCTTCTGCCGCTGCTCCTACATGCGGCGGTCGGAAGGCAAACGGTGGCGGCGATCTGTACTGGACAGCGGCGGCTTGACGAGGGGAGGCTACGGCGGTTTGCGGATGACAGCGAACAACCTGCCCAAGCCTCTCACCCGCTTTTGAACCAGCGGCGGAGGGAGATCGACGACGGCAGCGGTGACTTAGCGGCTACTCCTGCGCGGGTGACGGCGGCAGCGGCTCCTTCGCTTGCTGCGGTCCCCCTGGAACCAGCGACGGCGACACGATTCGGATGGCGGCGGTCTGGATCTGCCCGATTGATGGGGGCAGCGGTGAGTCTCAAGGGACTCACTTCCTGCTGCGGCAGTGCTTCGTGGGGATCGCCGGGGAGGTGGTGCTCCGGAGGCAGCGGCCCTCACTCCGGCTCCTGCTGCTGCACACAGTTCTTCTCCAAAAAACCCAGGTGACACTCCTCTGATTCCGATTAGTTTCTGCTGATCGGATTTCCGGTGTGTTAACGAACCAGGCTCCGATACCACTTGTTGGGATAAACGCACGCGGAAACAACACACAATCACGAATCAACTGCAGAAAAATAAACGACACAGGATTTAACGTGGTTCGGCCGCCAACTGCAACCTACGTCCACACGGGGCAACTAGGAGGATTTTATTATTTGTTGTTGCACAACAATTACAAGCACATTAGCATCTCTTAAATAGAGAATAATTAGGAGAGCACAATGATTAGGGAAGTTAGAAGCTTCTAGGTAGTTTCCTGTCAATTTCCTGTTAGTTTCCACCTAGCTTCCTGGCTTCACACTCAACATATATATATATATATATATATATATAGATTTTGGTTCAGGTGAGAATGCAATCTAATGAAAGAAATAAGAATGAATCTAGTGCATTAGATTGGGAGATCTAAGGGTTAGGATTGCATCAAAATTAGGTGCACCAAGATGGTTTGAAAATGCATCATGTCGAAATGCACCATAATCCTTTGAAAATGCACTATCTCAAAATTTGAGTGCAGAATGCAATCTGAGCCGCACGATGCATCAGATCCAAAGGTCAGATTTTATTCTTATTTCTTTCACCAAGGTGCATTCTCACTTGAACCAGCCCCTATATATATATATATATATATATATATATATATATATATATATATATATATATATATATATATATATATATATATATATATATATATATATATATATATATATATATATATATATATATATATATATATATATATATATATATATATATATATATATATATATATATATATATATATATATATATATATATGCTCTCTCTATCATGCATCTTTAAAGTTTAAACTTGCTTTGCCTCTTGATATTTCATTATGATCTTCTTTGGAATCTTTGCTTCTTTAAAAAAAATTATTCAAAGATTCAAAATCTTCTTTTACATCAAGATTTATAACCATTTTTTATTTTCTCTTTGCATAGCTGAAACAAATTATTCTATTTTCTCTTGATATTTCATTATGATCTTCTTTGCATGTTATAATATTGTTCTTCTTCTTCAATTACTCAACTACTCTTTCTTCAGAAAAATAGTTATAACCTATAGCTTAACAATGAAAACAAAAAGGTGCGTGTACCTGCACCTAGCTAGTGATCTAGCTCAGCCCAAAGCATGTATATAAACTACTCCGTCCCAAAGTATGTATTTGTGCAATTTTGACTTTTTGCGGTTAATATTGACAAGTTTTGATTTCAAATTAAATAATTTGTAAAATTTATATTAGAGACGAACAAAGTACTTCCCTAAAAAAAACTTCCTGCTTTCTTTTTTATGGATTTAACAAAAATGTTAAGAAATAAAAAATGATGGTTAAATTTTATTTAGATAAAATTGATAATTTGTGAGACACATTGAATTCTTTTAAAAAATAAAGCAGGTAGAAAGTTTTTTTAAGACATTCAAGAAAACAAGTGTGAAGGCTTTTTGTGGAATGTAGAAGGTAATTAAATTATTACGGAGTAAATGAAAAGATTACATTTACCACTCCATTTCTTTGTTCCAGTCTTCGTTCCACAACTTTTGTTGTAGTGTACCATGTTTTCAAACACTTTTGTTACTCATACTTCAATGCCAACCACATATTTACACTTTTTTAAAAACATTTTGTGTAGAGACCCTTTGTGTCACTCCTCACTACACTTTATCTCAAAAATAGTGACACAAAGCAAGCCCACTAAGAAGTAGATAAAGGTATGTTTTATTAGTGGTGAACATGGTACGATATGGTACAACTAGTATTTAACTTGTACTGATACCTAACTAAATATTTTGGTTTGGTATAAGATTTTACGTCGTATCGATCCTGATCTTGAAATTTTGGTTCGGTATGGTTCGAGATGGTTCGGTATCGATTTCCCTTTCGGGATGAATACATATGCACCTAATTTAAAGTTTAAAATGTCACAAAATATTTATTTTTTTAAAAATCGAAAGTAAATTTAAATAATAAACATACAAACTAAATGAAAAATTAAATGCAAGAAATGCTTACTAAACATTGTTTATATCTCACAAACTACAGTGAACAGATAATACAAAATAATATTTCAAATGTGTGACTATTTTTAAATTCTTCTACCAATTAAAAACTAAAACTCAAATAAACGTACAATGTACATATAATAAAATTTGAGTCAAATTTTAAAAATAAACTTATTACTCAATGAAAAATATAAAAAAGATTATTATACTTATAACATACTCTCTCCGTTTGCAAAAAAACTTCCTACTTTGAATTGGAGCCAAAATAAGGAAGTGTAAAATTATAGTTGACTTTTAATTTTGCCCTTAATGTGATGGGTAAAAGTAAGATGTAATGGATTGATTATTAGAGAAAAAGTGTGATGTGATAGGTAGGGTATAAAAAAGTAAGGGTAAAAGTGGTTTTTTAATAGAAATGGGAAGTGTTTTGTTGGAAATGGAAAAAATGAAAGAGGAAGTGTTTTTAAGAACGGATGAAGTATTAGTATATATATTTGGTTCGAGATTTTCAGTATGGGAAGTTACCTCGTACTGTTTCCAAATACCGAACCAAACATTTGGTTCGATATGATTCAGTATTTTAGCGGTATTTTTCCATTCGAAATTTTTCGATTCGATTTTTTCAAGAATTTTCGGTATTTTAGAGAGTAATTACTTCATGTTTAGTACAAATTCAAAATAAGAAGAAAGATATGTAGGGGAGGACATACTTCGTAATTGACAATTAAGTTATTACTACTTCCTCCGTCCTAAAAAAAGGACTTCTTGCTTCTTTTTTGGGATATCCAAAAAAAATCATTCTTTTCTTTTTTTGAAAAACTTTGATTGAATCACAATCTTTCTTTATCTTCTGCATCATTTTCACCGCACATTTTCGATTACTTCAAAGTTTGTGCCAAGTCAAACTTTTGGGCAACACGCACAAACCAAGAGGAAAGAAGGAAACTGGTTCCTTCAAAGACTTGATTTAATTTTGTTGTTTCTTGTTATGGAAGCTTTTAGAACCTTAGTAGGAATAGAAGTTTACTTTTATGGCATTACCCTCTCCCATACAAGGAGGGTCTTCTCTTTGTATTGAACGAAACCATAGAATATACAGATTTCTTTCCCGATATTATTTTCTAACATGGTATCGAAACACGAACTAATAGTTTTTTTAGGACAAAGAGAGTAAGAATTACTCAAAACTCTAAGACTAAAGGGAAAAAGGCTAAAACATGATTAAGAAATAGAGAAAGTATCCAAATATGATTTTCATCTTTTTAATTCCAAAATATGAGTTACAATGCTAATATTATCAATGTATATAATACCAAAAAGATATTGTGAAAAGCAGTATACATTGTCATATTGTCACAATACAAATTCTTATTTTTATAATAAAATTATAGAACTCTTATTTAGAGAATTTTTCTATGTTTTATCCAAAATATTTTGGGTAATTTATGTGTTGAATTTGAAGAATGAAAATTACCCTTTCGACTTATACCCTTTATAGAAATTATATATTAATAATCTATATGTTAAGACAAATCAAACAAGATCACACATGATTATATTTAGACTTGCACATTGAGAGAATTTGATGAGTCAAAGTGCTTAGATGAACAGTTCCAAAAGTCAAATGTGGACAAATACAGGGAGACGGAGGGAGTATATATATTATGGATGTGCATGCATATTCTGAATTCTGAACCGTTAGTTGGAATTGGGCAGGCTAAAGGGGGGAATGTTGTAGTGAATATAATGGAGTACGTACAGGAGAGGAGTAATAATAATAATAATAATAATAATCCAAGGCCAGAAAAGGAAAGAGCATTGAATTGTCCAAGGTGCGTGCAGTTCCACCAACACAAAGTTCTATCTGCTACTACAACAACGTACTATATATAGCCTGTCTCAGCCAAGATACTTTTGCAAGACTTGTAGAAGGTATTGGACGATTTACTCCTATTTAGAGTGATTTCTTTTTTAATTTGTACAAGACGATTGTTAAAGAAAAATGTGAGGTCAAATACTCTCCCCTCCCTCTCATAAAAAAGTTTCATTTTTGAGTTGGCGCTTAAAATTAAAATGAAATTGTGTTTTTAATTATTAGTGATGCAGAGGAAATAATTATAAAGGTCAGCCACAACCTTTTTTCTAAGTGGAAAATGAAATTAAACCTTTTTATAGATGAATAGAAAAAGAAATGTTTAACATATTTATATGGACGAAGGATATAGAAGGGTATGGAGTTAGAACGAAGTTTTTCATATCAATCCCACCACGGGCCTCTTTGGGAATAGCGTTAGATATTAGCGTTAGCGTTTTGGATAAAATTTTAACGGTGCAGATTACTTTGAAAACGCTAACGCCTAACGCTGACCGTAGATAGCCTTTTCAAAACACTAAAGCTATTCCCAAACAGGCCCCACGTCTTAAGTATACAAAGAAGTTTTCCAAAATGTGTAATGTAAAATTTGTTTCTATAATATGCAATATTGTTGCAAAGAGTTTGATTAAGATTATATATGATTGTAAGCGATCACAAATGCACGAAAAGTTGCTAAAGGAGATTTGCATCAATATTCATTAGTTTTAATATTTTTTTAATTATAGTGGTAAAGTTCAAGAAGTTGATAATCATATTGAAACTATTCTTATGGAAATGTTACTCTACAAATTTATATCTTTAGAAATTAACAACTAATTTTAATTGCATCATTATAAAAAAAAATTAATATGTTTCTCGCCGTGCATCGCACGGGTATGAATCTAGTTTATATGGACGAAGGATATAAAAGGGTATGAGGTTAGAACGAAGTTTTTCATATCAATACCACCACGGGCCTCTTTGGAAATAGCGTTAGATATTAGCGTTAACGTTTTGGATAAAATTTTAACGGTGCAGATTACTTTGAAAATGCTAACGCCTAACGCTGACCGTAGATAGCCTTTTCAAAACGCTAAAGCTATTCCCAAACAGGCCCCACGTCTTAAGTATATATTAGATCAGTTCCAGCCCGTAGGCGTTGCACAGTTAGCAAGGTAAAGGATACCAAGGGGATAAGACCCAAGCTCGATTCCTGACAATTGCACTGGGAAGGAACTATGCTAAGCATAGGATCTCTGCAAGTGTCAAGTGCAGGCTCCACTCTTTGCCACGAATATGCAATTAAAGTCCAATGTATCTCTTCCCAGTGACCGGCCTGCCGAGTCTGAGAGGCCCTCGAGGATGGGGCTAATCCTTTTTTTATATTCCATTTGTTCCCATTTCAATTCATTTTATCAAAAGATTGAGACATAAGTAAAAAAAATAAAACTTACATAATTAAAAACAACATCAAAAGTTTTATAAAACAAGAAGTGACAAAAATATTTTATTTTATTAAATAATCAATAAAACTACACAAACAAACAAAAGTTATCATGATTTTGGAATAGTAAACATTATAATCAATTGTGGGACAGAAGCAGCATTATCAACCAGACAAGAGACTAAGTAGGCATGTGCATGTGATTCGTGATATGATGCATATATCACGTTGGGTCGGGGGTGAGGGGCGCCCGGGGTGAGCGATTTCACCTTTTTGGAGAGTGATATGATGCATATATGCTTTTACATCACATGCTTGCTTTTATTTAGTTTCGTAGAGATACACTACTTTATTTAAGCCTTTAATCTGTTGAAAAGTACGTATTGCTGTGCCTGTATCATACATATCTATATAATGCATCACGCATCGGGCCGAGTGTGTATATAATTTTAGTTTTATAGACACTTTTAGGCTCATGCCTTGCTTCATCCTATAAAAGATTCCAAAAACAAATTCATTAATGTATAGTCCAAAACAGGCAAAATCATAGTAGTGTTTTGAACTACATACTCCGTATAACGTTTGGAGATCCTAAACTTTCAAAGCATAAATTTTTAAATTTTTCCTTTGCGCTTAAACTAGTAGGTTTTCCTTCCAAGAAAAACTACTAGTACGTTTAGACCTATCAATGTTAGATTTACCTTTTACTGATGAGTAAAATATTTTTTTTCACCTAACTCAGGGTCCTAAAAATAACATACAAGGGGAGATGAGATCGGTTCTTACAAGAATCTTGACCAGGCAGCACACACTAAGAACTCCCCAAACAGCAAACTCAATGCCTCGTGGCGAAGTATTGAAAGGATGCCGGGCTGTCGTCCTGATAACTCGTGAATTCGCCTCACTTGCTTAATCCTTTAACTTGCAAATGTCAATGAACTTTTGTACTGCATTGTGGTATTGCCCCCCCTACAGTATCATGCACCAACACGAAATTCCAAATTCCAATATAAAAACCAAGTTATTAGGAATTCAGTGAGATACTTTGATAAGAAACACAGACAACAAGTGAAACAGTCAAAATCTTTACCTCCCAATAGAGTTGTTTGCAAACAATGCACTGCCAGAACTCCAAATTCTTGTCGAATAAGCAGTTTGGGATTACCTGAAAGCCCTGGGCAGCTTTCACCGCCTCTTCGGTTGTCAGAGCTTTCTGGATGAACCTCCCATTGCATTTAGTACACCTAGACATCAGCTGGTCCTCAGAAATTTCCAATTTAAATGTTGCTATAACCTGCAAAATAATTTAGGTGTAGTTTTATGAGTGTGGGTGAACAAGTCATTTGCTTGTTGCATAGTGGAATGAATGGATTACCTCAGTAAGTTGTTCATTCTTAAGAAGACTCTTCACCCTGTATATTTGGTTTTCTATGAGATAGCTATGTCTCAGCAACTTGGCATCTCGTGTTAGGAGTACCCGTTTCTCCTTAGATGCTTGTTCTATTAAATTCCTGGTAACAAGAACAATATACAGCAATGGGTTAAAAAACACTAGTGATCAAGCATCACATATGTTGGCCCAAAATAAATGCCAAGCGTAGGTCAAATATGACATAGGTTCAACCTTGTTTCAGGCTTTCTCATAGGCGGAACAGCAGCATCAATTCCAACACACCTCAAATGCTTTGCCAATCCCTCAACCTAAAATAATGCAGTGTCAACATTGCTGCTACAGTGGGAATGTTTTCATTACTGAATGCCGGTGTATATTCAATACTGGGCAAACATAAACCATAAAGGGTCTGACCATAAATAGAGGACAAGGCTCTTTATAATACAAGGGCATGTTTTTTTTGTTTTGTTTTTTTAGAGAAAATAGAGGGGTAGGTTAAAAATCCCAATGTATACATACCAAAGTCACCAAACATACACCGTATAAACACAAAAACCAGAGTACATGCAAAACCTTCTTGCGTTAATAGGCATGAGAAGAATAGACAGCATAGTTCTACAACTCCAATAGCTCATTAGACCTGGGGCATAAAACCTGACCTGGGGTGACTAGGCCTCTGCCTCACCACTTCTAAATTCTAATTCTTTGGGCATGAAGCCCAGTTAAATATTTAAAAACGCATGAGCTTGATGGACGGCCCAAAGAGCCAAATGTGAAGTGCAAACACCCTGTTCAATTCCTACGTGACTACGTGAGTGTCTCAATTTCTTAAGTACTAACTTCCAGAGTTCTAGCAATTTAAGAAATAACAACCAATATACGGTTCCATACCATCACATCGCATAAGAACTTGGGGCATCCGTCACCACCCAAGGACACATCCCACGGAGGAGGACCTTGCCAATCTTCATCGTCAACCAATGTTTTGGGTTTTGCCAATAATCGTCCAGGCGACTTTTTCACTCTCCTCGACATTTTAGGTTTCCTGTCATTGTCGCTTACTAAAAGTTTATCACCATACTTTCTGACAATCCAAATGACTGCATCATGCATTTGCTTATTTTTCAAAAACTGAAATAGGGAAGTCGCTTCTTCACAAATTGTTATTCCTTGGGGATATTCAGTCACAATTGTTCGGACCATCTTTGTAGCTTCAATGAAGCTAGTCTGACATACATTATCAGAAATATTTGGCATGGCAAGAATCCGCTTGAGACCAAGATTGTCAGAAGATGATTCGAGCTTTCCAACACTGCATGCAGCATTCCCTAAATTAAATTATCTCAGTATTTCAACATACGCTTTAGAAAGCATGTGAGATAAACAGAAGCACATGACTGAAGAAGTTGTCCATAGAGATGAATTATATAGAGAGCTCACTCACACAATGATTACTGGCCCATGCTAGCTCAATTTTTTAAAAAAAACCCACTTTTATTGATCAGCTTTCTTTTAATTGATAGGTGGGATACAATTTTCATCAGCAGCACATGAATATGAGCAAAAGAGGTTTCTATTAACACACACATGCATGCATACATGTGTTTACAAAAACTCCCTACCCATCTAATATACAACAACAACCAAGCCTTAATTCCAATCCAATGGGGCAGGCTACATGAACAGATGAACCAATAGAAAATATAATGAGGTCAAGTACTGAAATCAATTTTTTCCATTTTTGTTATGCGCCATATGTTCATTAAACCCCAACGCTCTAATATCAATTTTTATACCTTCAATTAAAGTATTTTTTGTTCACTCTGACTTCTCTTTAAGCCTCCCACACTCCAAGAATCCACTCTCCGTCCCGGGGCACCAACTTTTTGAACTTATTTTCCAAAACCACAGTAATTGATCCACCCTTTAAGCATTAAATTTAAGATATACTACTACCTTTCCATGCAACCATAATATGTCTAGCACCCTAGCCTTTCATATGAGGTCTAGATGTGTGGCGCCATATACAATACATGGAGAGAATTGTAGATACAAAAAACTATGAAGACATTGGTGATATTCTTGTCAATTTTCAATGGACTGAAAACGACAATAATGTGATCATCAACCAATGAATATGTGACACCTACGAATGGCATCTATTGATGTCAATTTTAAGTGTCTCCCTAGAATTGCTCTTGTAGATATTGCTCCTATTCAGCTGGAAGATGTAGGAAGCAAGAAAGCATTGGCATCTCAAGTGTACCATATTACAAGCCTACTATATTAGCCACCCTACTATATTCATGCATGAAGTATGGCACTTTACAAACCTACTATATTAGCCACCCTAGCCTTGAGTACATCAAAGACTTGAAGCAAGCAGAGAGCATCCATTGCGGCATAAGTCTTTTGTTCTTCTGTTAGAGGGCGTTGTGACCAATCACTGCATTGGAGTTCCTACATTTTGAAATGCACATAATAGGCAGATAATCCACTTGAAATGAAGAGAATACCATGGGCATAAAGTGGTAGGTGAGTAATCTTGTACCTGTGATATAATGTGTGAAGAGAAAACAAGTTGGGGGTGCACAATGGTTTGGACAAAACGAAGTGAGAGGTGGGTGAGGGATATGTGTATCTATGTTTTGAGAGGCAGGAATGAGCTAGGTATTATAATAAAGATGGAAAATATGCACCACATTTTCTTCCCATTTTGGAGATGAATATCTTCAATGGCACGGGAGATTATTTACCAAGCAATCATTTCCCTTCCATTTTCTTTCAAATTCAAAGAGAAAAAATAAAAGTTCCCAGTCCATTTCCTCTTCTCAAATTTACACCCACCCAGAAACATAAGGGGAGAGACGAATGAGAAATAGTGTGTAAATATGTATTGAGATGCAGTGATGCGCTAGGTATTGGGATTAAGAATGAATGTTTGCCCTTTTTTTCTTCCCATTGTAGGAATGAATATATTCAATGGCTAAAAATGGATTATCTACCACATGTTTATTTCCGTTCCTTTTTTTTAATTCAACGAGAGCAACTAAAAGTTCCCAGTCCATTTCCTCTCCTCCCATTTACACCCACCCAAAATTTATGATGAAACATTATGTGAACTCCCATACCACAAACCTTTGAAAGAGAGATGCCCAACACTTCCTGGCAGATTGCTGCTAAACTCTTAGATTGCTTTGGCGACCTTCTTCCTTGTAGGTTTTGTTGCAGGTGGTTATATATGGTTGTAATATCTAGAAAAGGTTCCACCTAGTCACCAATAATGACTATCAAATATTAAGCTTCAAACATCATAATGACTCCAATATAATCTCCATAAGTTTGAAGTTCTTTTTAGAAGGGAGTACACAAGCCACACAATTAAACTTCATCTGAATTCAGAAAAATCATGGAACGGCTCAACTAAATTTAGTCAAATTGATATGAAAGTTTTGAGAAAGTATTTTCTGTACATGGAATCAGCCTCAAAATAGAACTGCTGGAAAGCATACCCTATCAAAACCAGGATCGCAGCCCTGTGAGCAGAAGGTGGATGACAAGTAAACCAGGTCCTGTTTGAACCGAAACCCTAACTTCAGAATATTTGGAGAGACAAACGCGTCCTTAAGAAGATCATAGATTGATGGAAGAAGGATAGCTGAGAGGTCGAGAAGAAAAACCAACGGCGACTTGTTCGAGGAACGACGATCGCCGTCGTCGTCGTCGACATGGCAGGCGATTTGGAGGATGGAGACCGTCGGGAAGTTGGACTGCTGAGACCGGACAGGCTTCCACTCGGCGTCGAGACCAATGACTGGAGACCTGGACAGTGCCCGAGTTAGAATGGCTAACTCGGGTGAGTTGTCCGAGGAGACAAAGTATATGCTGGGTGAGATATCCATAGAGGCACGGAGAGGGCTACTACGGCCACTTTCAATAGTCTGCAGGGGCTTTTGGGCAAGTGGTGGACCAGTGGTATTCCCAATGATAGGGTGGGGTTCCTACCTCCAACTAAACTCCCTCACCCAACCCCTCGAATACTCCTCCTACCTGTTAATTGCACCCTACAAGTTGATTTTGACATTGAAATCAAATTTTGACTCCAAAGTCAAAAATAACTTGTAGGGTGCAATTGACGGGGGTACGGGGTGTGTTCGGGTCGGAGCGGGGTGGAGGGTTTACTGTAACACCCTAATTCATCCAGGTTTGCAGCCACTTTCGGACTAAAGTATTTAACTTGGTAATCGTAAAAATTTAAAACTTTTCAAACACTTTTATTTATCACAATAATATTTTTCATAACATATACAGTACGAAGTATTCAACTATATTGCGGAAGCGAATTTAATTTTGACATATCATAAATTATTTTAAACTTGTCACATCCATCCCGACAATCTCGCCCCCTCTGCCGCCAGGATCACATTAATCTTTCTGTTTACCTGCGTGTAGCAAATAAAACACACTACACGCTCAGCGGTAAAGCTGAGTAAGCATATCTAATGTGTCGAACATCCATATAAACTGAATCTAAATTCATAATCAAATCATTTGATATCATGCACACAATGTTCATTTCAGACACTCACAGCTTTGATATTATTCAGTTCATATCAACACATTTTATTCAATTCAGATATTATTCCAACAGTGCCTTTAAATTATTCTTAATCTAAGGCCAAATAATAACAATGCTCTTAGCTATTCTTAGTCTAACACCAAATCATAACAATGCTCTTAGCTATTCTTAGTAAGACAATTATTAATCAGACACTTAAACTATCATTAGTTTAAGGCAAATGATTTCGAACACTTAACTGTAGTCAGTTAAGGCAATCAGACACTTAAACTATCATTAGTTTAAGGCAAATAATTTCGGACACTTAACTGTAGTCCGTTAAGGCAACAACAATATAGCGACTGATCAACATTGGATCGGGCATTCCCAAACTAGTAATCCTCTAGTTTGGTCTACGAATCTCGTTTATGCATTTAGAGAGGGTAGGAACCATCAATTTTACGAACGGGGCACCGGAGCACCCTCGGGTCATCCCATGACATTGGGTTCCAATGTCATGGGAACCTTGGTGCCAATGATAAGGGGGTAAGGGCATTTACAATGATCCCAAAATACGTCGGTTCCAATTGCTACATTGGTATTTCATTAATTTTCTGGTCTGCCCTAGAATCCTACAATGATATTATCCCAAAAACCTGTCAATTCTCCTTGAGAATAGTTCTCTTCATCTATGCATCTGGTCAGATCTCTTAAGAACTAGTAAGATCTAGTTCTTTGTCGGTGGGGTCATCGCCGATGTTTAGTTAGATCTTGCGATGATAGATTCGTTTAGATCTGCTTGTAACGCCGGGGCAAATTATATTATACATCCGGTTATACCCAATTTTGGGTACAACCAAGAAATTATTTATGGTATGGATTTTATTTTACATGAAAATAACACTAAGTTATTTGAAAATGAGTACTATTTTTTCAGAATGAACACTACATTATTTGTAGATGAATATTATAATTATGTTGAAGACTTGTCGTGCGGTCCAAAACAAACTAAAAATTTAAAAAAAAATTCCTTAGCTAACCCCTAACATATAATCAAATAAAAACTATACCTAGCTAGGGAAGTAAGAGTCGATCCCACGGAGAAAAGTTTGTACTTTTGAAATCAAATTAGCATGCAAACACATTGTCACAAAAATAAAACTAACTAACTACTACACATATGATAATACGTAAAAAACTTATAATAAAATTTATAGCTAAATAAATATAAAAACTTATAAATATAACTTATATAAACAAAAACTTAAAATATAACTTATAAACTCATAACAAATACTTAAGTATAAAAACTTATATTTATAACTTATAAACAACTATTTATATTATAACTTAGTAAATAAAAACTTATATTAATATAACACAAAGGGGGGTTGGATAAAAAGTTAATATTTTTTCGTGCTTTATATTTTTTTTATTTTTTTGGTTTTTTTAATTAAATGGGGGAAACAAGCTCAAAAGATAATCAATTTCACCAACTTAGGTAACCCAAGAAACACCGCCAAAAACCCGAAACAAAATGAAAAAGAGAACAAACACAAGTCGAACATTACACGTATGATAGGCACGTAGACAATATATTACGTAACTTACGCACTTAATAATAGAAAATAATTCAAAGGCTCAAGTTGAATCATATCCTTAACCACATATAGAGGATTGTCAACTCTCTATAAGGCCCAGAGTCATATAATTCAAAGGCCTTTTGGATCACTTTGAACCCCAACTCACCTCAAGCGCTCAAACAATAATTCCAAAAAAAGAAAAAATTTATAAAAGAGCGAATCTTTCTTTCATTCTAACTCTCATACATAATTTATCCACGAAGAACATTTTATACACTTTAATAAACTTTAACGTCTAATGATGAAAATATTTTGCAGGTTTCCTTGAACAACTCAAGCATAAAAATTCTAGTTTATGTGAGAGAACATTACATATTTTCAAAAAACTTAAAAATTGTTTTTGTGCTTGAACAACCTTAAATTTTATGAAAATAACATAAAACAGACAAAGACATAAACAATCCCTCGATAACGAATCTTAAGGAAATTGTCTAACTTATGGGGCTAAAAAGTCTATAAACTTTAAAATTTTACAAAACACATAGCATAAGGAAGAATCACGTATGAATTCGGAAATCATTTAACTATAATATGGAGCTAAAATAGATGCAATGAAAACCAAATTCGACATATCAACCTAGTTATGAAATCAAATCGTGCGATTCAACCAATTCAACAACAATTTGCACAAAAATTGAAGAAAATTAATATGAATCAATTTTCATTCATAAGGGATTTAATATAAACATGAAAAAAACATAAAGAACACCAACCATTTTAGAATTTTTGAAATTAACACAAGCACACAGACAAAAATGTAAAAATTAAACTAAAAACAACATTTTACAAAGAACTGGAGAAAAATTGAAGAAATAACATATAGGGTTATCAATTATTGAAGAAGAAGGAGACGAAAGTTGAAGATTTGGAGCTTGAAGGAATGTTACCCGATGCTACTGCCGCCAGAGCTGTCGCCGCCGGCTGCCACCACCATGGTCGGATTCCACCACCGCGGCTTGAGGCACGGCTCTCTCCCGCCGTTGTTCCCCCTGTTCTCGATGGTGAGTCTATGCTCAATTTATAGTCAAAGCTTTTCTTCCCGTTGGCAATTGATTGTCAACGAAATTGATGGAGTCGAACGTTGGAGCGTTGAAGAAACCGGGTGTTGCTTTTACACGAAGAAGAAGTCTCCATTGGGTTTGTTGTTAATGATGGTTTGGGCTTCGGCCCAAATTCAATCTTTTTTTCAAACTTGATCTTCAATTTGGTCTTTTGCTACGCTTTTCTCCACAAAACAAGATATCAGATAATTTTGTGTTAGGAAAAATAAAAATAATAAAATGTAAAAAGAAATGATTACAAAGTGCTGTTTATGAAAGAAAAATTAAAATAAAACTAAACTAAACAGCTAAAAATTAAACTCTAAAAATATTAAAAATGCCTAAAAATAATAAAATGTTCTAACCCAAATCCAACTTATCAAATTAAATTGAACCAATATGTGAAAATGAGTACCGCATTATTTTAGAATGAATACCACGCTAATTATATTTGTGCGAGAATGAGTACTACTCTACTTTAGAATAAGTACTACCCCGAATGTACCTATATACCAATGATAAGGGGGTAAGGGCATTTACAATGATCCCAAAATACGTCGGCCCCAATTGTTACATCGGTATTTCACTAATTTTCTGACCTACCCTAGAATCCTACAATGATATTGTCCCAAAAAACCTTTCAATTCTCCTTGAGAATAGTTCTCTTCATCTATGCATCTGGTCAGATCTCTTAAGAACCAATAAGATCTAGTTTCTTGTCGGTGGGGCTATCGCGGACGTTTAGTTAGATCTCGCGATGACAGATAAGAAAACCCCCTAAATAGGAGTAAATCATGTATCATATCTTCAAAATAGGAGTTCAAACTTAAACTCCTCTAAATAGGAGTAATTAATTAAATATATGTTTGAATCAATTGACTAATCAAGAACTACCAGAAATTGTTCAATTTGAATGAATAGATGTGAATAATGAGAGTGGGAAAACCAGAGCTGAATCCAAAGAAAGACAAAACACCAACAAGAGTTTCTTAGCTCACCATCTTCTACAGACTACTACTATGCATTTTATGTATCCTTACAATACCCATCCAATCTTGTTTTATTAAGAAGGAACATTTAACCATTATCAATGGTCACCACCGTATATATACGAAATGATGTCAAAGATTAGTTTTTTTTGCTATAATAAAAAAGGTAAAGAGGAGTATTAGTGAAGATTAATTGGTCTACCAATAAATTTTTTGTTGCATGCTTTTAGTGAGTTGTAGAAGACTCTTACATTTTAGGTATCTACTACACGGTGTCATTACATTTGGTTTGTCATTATGTCATTGTGTAACATTGTAACATTATATATGAGCATATGTGGCATTATATATGGGCATCTATGGTATTATATATTGTCATATATGACATTACATAGTGTTACATTTTTATTTATTTCTTTGACACTTTATGGACTATTAATGTGACATTGTGGTGACGATGATGCAAATTGTGATGATAGTGTTGTTAGTACTGGTATAGAGCGGTGATATTGTCGGTGGTGATAACAAAAAATCAAAGGCGTTAATGATAGGTTTCATTTGTAGCGGTGCGGCGGAGCACAGGACGGCGGTGGTGGAGATTCAAGTGATAGTGGCAGGTATGTGGCGGTGACGATGGCGGCGGCGGGCATCACTGTCGACGACGATTGCAGCACTAGGCGTCGCTGTCGGTAGCATGTTGTTGTGAAATTAGTCTTTTTTTTACTTTTGAACTTGACCACCACTGGTATTAGCCGTAAATTCAGCGCATGTGGCCATGTGGGGAGCATTTTTTTACTACGTATTAATTAAGTTAAAATCTTTATTTTAACCTTTTATTAAAAATTTTTTAAAAAAAAGAAAAACTCAAAAACTTGATTGTAAAAAAAAGTTTCATGGAGTGGGTAATCTCGCTGCTTAATATATTTGCATGCATCTGTGCATGTTCGGAGCATATTTTTGTTTTACAGAGTATTAATTATGTTAATTACTCCTATTTAGAAGAGTTTAAGTTTGAACTCCTATTTTGAGAATATGACATATGTTTTACTCCTAGTTTGTTCATTCTCCCATGACAGATTCGTTCAGACCTGCTTGCAATGCCGGTCAAATCTCCTTCTTTGTTGCTGGAATAACCATCACATCGTCAACACTGGAATCGTCTATGTCTGTATCGTCTTGTTCATAAAGTGTAGTGACAGTGGTGGGGAGAATTGGGTAGTGAAGTGACGATGGTGGGTGTAATTGTAAGAGAGAATAGATAATAAAAAAGACAATTGAACATATTAAGTTTTACTAAAAAAAGAAAGTGGACAAAAATTGTGGGACAACCCAAAAAAGAATACTGGACAAAAATAACATGGTGGAGGGAGTAATAGGAAATAAAATAAAAGTAGTAGATTAAAAATTAGCAAAAATTAAAAATAAAAAAAGGGTTAAAATTAAAAAAAATGAAAAAAAGTGGAGGAAGAAGAAGACAACTTGCTCCCAAGGTTATTATAAATAACCGATTCGAAAGCTCTTTCTAAAAAAATTAAAATTAAAGGAGCTTTTGAATCAGTTTTTTAACTAACCCATGCAAAAGACTTTTTGCATTGGTTATTTAAAAAAACCGATGCAAAAGGTCCTTACCAAAATAAATTTAAAAAAATTAAATGACGTTTCGCATCGGTTCATTAAATAATCGATGCAAAAGGTCTAACCGATAAGTGAACTTCAGACTTTTGCATCTGTTAGCAACTGATGTAATTGGACCAGTCTATATGTGCATTTTTATAGTAGTGAGTATATTTTCTTTAATCCGAAAAAATATTGCATTGAAAAAATCTCAGAGTCGATAAAAAATTCGTTCGATTCTGTGCGTGGCACGGGTCGAAATACTAGTTATTTTAATATACTTGAGTTATTTTACTAAGTTAAAAAATAAAATTTATGTATTTAAAAAACAATATTAAAATTTTTATAAATGAAGAGTTGATTTTATTTTTTCAAACAAGTTATCTTGTAATGCCTCAAAACATACCCTAAAATTTATTGAATTAAATATTGAATTAAACAAATTTGTTTTGATTAAAATAAATTATTATTTGGGCTTTGGGCCAATATGAAATATGTTTTGATATCTAATATCACAATCAGGATAAATCTCATAGAGATAAATCCATTATGTTGACTATTTGTGTGATCTGGATTGGGAACCGCAGTATAGACCCGAATTAAAATTGTTTATGATGTGAACTTTGAAATGATTTACTAAAATAAATCATGAGAATAAATAATACTCCCTCCGTCCCATAAATCTTTCTCCTTTCTTTTTTCATCCGTCCTATAAAACACTTTTCATTTCTATTAAAAAGTCACTTTTACCCCTTACTTTTTCATACCTTACCTATCACATCATACCTTTTTACTAATAATCTAACTATCAAATCCTACTTTTACCCATCACATCAAAGGACATTTTTGGAAATTCAATACCAAAATACATTCCCTTAAATCTCTTCAAAAAGCAAAACATCCCATGTTTCATGGGACGAAGGGAGTACGCATTAGATGAGAGAACTTTTTTGAATAAAGGTCAACTAAATTAATTTTGACTCTATCAAATTCAAGCACCCAAAAATATGACGTCGGAAAAAGTATTATAAATAAATATAAAAATCATATTTTTTAATAGAGTTTAACTGTGTGATCGCAGCAGTGCAAGCGGATTTCAATTTGGAGTGTAACGCCCCAAAACATACCCTAGAATTATTAATGAATAAATAATTAATTAATCAAATTTGTTTTGATTAAAATAAATTATTGTTGGGCTTTGGACAGATATAAAATGTGTTTTGACATCCAATATCAAAATCTAGATAAGTCTCATAGAGATAAATCCAGTATGTGGACTATTTATGTGGTCTTGATTGGAACCTGAATACATACCCAAATCGAGAGTATATAAAGAATTTGTTTAAAATGTAAATATTGGAATGATTTCTTAAAATAAATAACGAGAATAATTGATATGAATTAAATTAGAGAACCTTTTATGAGAAAGGTTAATTAAACCAATTTTGACTCTGTCAAAGTCAAACACCCAAAAATATGATGTCGGAAAAAATGTTGCAAATAAATATAAAAGTTATATCGTTGGATAGATTTTAACTGTCCAATCGCAACGGTGCAAATGGAATTCAATTCGGAGAAAGTTGGACCAAAAAGTGCACCTCGACTGGAACCAAAATTGGTCCCAATCATAGTACTGTTTAGTCGACGCCTCCTAGCGCACTAGCCGATCCTAAATAGAAGGAATCATCATCATCCTGTGTCTTCTTCTTCCTCACCACTCTATATAAGAAAACCCAACTCATTCAATTCTTCACCATTTGTCACAAAACTTCTTCCTATACTGTTGCTCTAAGTAAGGAGAACGCAGTGGTGCCGTCAATTTGGTGAGAGGTCGCCGGAGTTGGGAGTAATCGTCGCCGGAAGTTTTGCCGGAAAATTTCCAAAACCTTCGTTAAGCTTTGAGGTAATCCCGTAGATATATCTAGTGACTAGAATGTTCATATAAATCGTTTCTACGTTCATAAACAGTCGTTTGGTTGAGTTTTGTGTTTGACATATACTTGAAGAACCAAGAATCATAAACCATGAAATTGTTGTTAAAACTATGAACTAATGTTACCAAAATGATCTATGAACCTTGGAGAACATTTCTATATACTTTAATTGAAGTTTGGTGACTAAAAATGACATTTTCGTAAGTTGGCTCGAGGTAGAAGACGATGCAAAATCGATTTTTCATTAATAAATCGATTAGACTTTCGTTTGCTGAAGAAATTGAGTTTAGCAGCACAATAATTGATTTTTACTAAAAATAATCGATTAATTTAAGTAAAAATCGATTATAGGAGCAAAATAACCGATTATGGTATTAATCTACTGAAGAAATGAAGTCAGAAGCAATTAATCGATTTGCCTATGATATATTAATCGATTATTGTTCAGAAAACATGGTTTTTGAGCTATGAAATCTTATTTTTAATACCAATTGATTGTGATCATTATAAGGATGATTTTCCACCATGAAAATGATGTTTTTAACAAATAAAACATTATGTGATGCATGACGGTAAGTTAAAGTGTTATCACTCGAAACTAGACCGCTACTTGTTATTGGATGTTATGTTAATTGATGACTAGGATGAATGATTATTATGGATGATTATGAATGATGAGTCTACTGATTAAAATGATTAATAATGGTTGAACCATGATTAAAATGAATAATTTGATCAACAAGAAAATGATGTGTATTATTAAGGATATCTAGAAGACTTTAAGATATATCTATTAGCTAATTGATGTTAAGACTATCTAGAAGACCTCTAGCATAGATCTTAGAATAACTTATGAAAACATAAATAGTTGGTGGATTATATAAAAATGCATAAATGGGATTCGTAGTCCAAACTAGAGGATCACTCGTTTGGGAATGCCCGATCCAATGTTGATCATTCACTATATTGTTGTTGCCTTAACTGACTACAGTTAAGTGTCCGAAATCATTTGCCTTAAACTAATGATAGTTTAAGTGTCTGATTGCCTTAACTGACTACAGTTAAGTGTCCGAAATCAATTGCCTTAAACTAATTATATTTTAAGTGTCTGATTAATAATTGCCTTAAAAGAATTTGGTTATGGAAGTTATGATTTGGCCTTAGACTAAGAATAGCTAAGAGCATTATTATGATCTGGTATTAGACTAAGAATAGCTAAGAGCGTTGTTATGATATGACCTTAGATTAAGAATAATTTAAGAGCACTATTAGAATAGTATCTGAATTGAATAAAATGTATTAATATGAACTGAACAATACCAAAACTGTGAATGTCTGAAATGAACATTGTGTGCATGATATCAAATGATTTGATTATGAATCTAGATTCGGTTTATATGGATGTTCGACGAATTAGATATGCTTACTCAGCTTTACCGCTGAGCGTGTAGTGTGTTTTATTTGCTACATGCAGGTAAACAGAAAGCATAATGTGATCCTGGTGGCAGATGAGGCGAGATTGTCGGGATGGATGTGACAAGTTTGAAATGATTTATGATATGTCAAAATTAAAGTCGCTTCCGCAATATTGTTGAATACTCCGTACTGTATATGTTATAAAAAATATTATTGTGATAAATAAAAGTGTTTAAAAAGTTTTAAATTTTTACGATTACCAAGTTAAATACTTTAGTCCGAAAGGGGATGCAGACCTGGACGGATTAGGGTGTTACATGGAGAAAGTTGGACAAAAAAGTGTATCCCGACTAGGACCAAAATTAGTCCCAATCATGGACTTGCGTTTAAAATTCGTAGGAACCGCAGCCCCCTCCACTGAGACGCTAAAATAGGAGAACAGAGGTCATCCCATGTATTCTTCCCCTTTTCTTCTCCTATATAAAGGAATCAATCCTCAACCAATTTTTTCACCATTTCCTTTCAAATTTATTCTAAGAGTTAGCCTTGAGTGTGAAGAACGCAGTGGTGCTGTCAATTTGGTGTGAAGTCGCCGGAGCTAGCCACAAACGTCGTCGGAAGTTTCACCAAAAAATTCTCAAAATCTTTATTAAGCTTCGAGGTAAGCCCATAGATATATCTAGTGACTAGAATGTTCGTATAGATCATTTCTACGTTCATAAACGGTCGTTTGGTTGAGTTTTGTGTTTGACATACTTGAAAAACCAAGAATCATAAACCATGAAATTGTTGTTAAATCAATGAATTAATGATACCAAAATGATCTATGAAACTTGGAGAACATTTCTATATATAGTTTAATTGAAGTTTGGTGACTAAAAATGGTATTTTCGAAATTAGACCTAAACAAAGAAGAAGATGAACAGTGATCAAAAAACCAGAGGATGGATCGATCCGCCCTACTGGATCAATCCCCTGGGAGTTTTTCTTCTATGGTGGATCGGTCCAAGGAGCTGGATCGATCATCCAAAATTTTGACCCAAAAATATTTCTGAAAATGTTATTTTCAGCTCTAAAATCCTATTTTTGATACCAATCAATTATGATCAATATAAAGATGATTTTTCACAATATAAATGATGTTTTTGACAAATAAAATCTTATGTGATGAATGACGGCAAGCTAGGGTGTTAACACTCGAAGCTATGCTGTTATTTGATATTGGATGTTATATTGATTGATGATTATAATGATTATTATTGATTGATGATTATGATGATTAAACCTTGATGAATATTCTGATTGAAATCATAATTATGAATGATTGAATCATTATTAACAATGAATATATTAATGATTATGAAAATAATGTGTATTGTTAAGGGTATCTATAATAGCTTTAAGATATACCCATAGTGATGTAGATTTTGAAGGGTATCTAGAAGAACCCTAAGATATACCCAAATGACAATTTTAGTTACTTGATATTAATTTCAAGTGTATCTAGAAGAACCCTAAGATATACCCAAAATGACCATTTTAGTTACGTAATATTGATTTCAAGGATATTTAGAAAAACTCTAAGATATACCCATTTAGTTAGGCCTTGCGGGTATGATGTCCGGTGGCTAAGGTTAAAACCTACGTACGGGATCCATAAACCAAACTTGAGTACCTACTCGTTTGGGGGTACCACCTACCCGACATTGAATATTCCGCTGTTTGGTTTTTGGTTGACTTTAAGCGAAGGTAAGTTTAGAATTTTGAAAACCTTTTTGAAAATTTGTATCTTAAACTAGACCTAGCTCAAGTGTTGACTAGGAATACCTTAAACTAGAATTAGTTTAAGAAGGAAATTGGCTTTAGATTAATAATAGTTTATGAGCATTGTTGACACTATGAATATTGAATATGAATGTTGAATATGAATGTTGAATAATGAATATTGAATTTTGACTATTCAATATCTGAATTGAACATTGTGTGCATGATATCAAATAATTTCATTATGAATTGAGATCAATTTATATGGATGTTCGACGCATTAGATATGCTTACTCAGCTTCAACGATGAGCATGTAGTATGTTTTATTTGCTACACACAAGTTTATATAAAGAGTGATGTGACGTGATCCTGGAGGAAGATGGAGGCGAGGTTGTCGAAATGGATGTGATGGTTTTGAATTGAAGAACATAAATAAATTATGTTTGTGATTATGATTGTTAAGCTTCTAAAATATTGAAAACTCCATACTGTTTATGTTATGAAAAAAATTATTCTTATGATGAATAAAAGTGTTTGGAAATGTTTTAAATTTTTACGATTACCAAGTTAATACTTTAGTCCGAAAGGGGCAGCAGACCTGAACGAATTAAGGTGTTACATATCTAATATTAAAAATACTCAAATGAAATATTTACATGATACTGCATTTTGTCTAATATCAATTATATTTTACAAACTAAAAAGGAATCTTTACACAATCTTTTTTTAAATTATGAAATATTATAAAAGATTAAGTAAACTTGTAACAAAAAGCACCAGAGCTTGGATGGTTAGGAATTTAACTAAATTTCTAAGAGATCTTGAGTTCAATCTCCCTTGGTGTATGCTTTTGGAAAAAACACGAAAATTCGCCAAAAAAACTGGTCGGACCGGTTCGATCGGCCAGTTCTTACCAGTTCAAACCGGTTCAGACTAGTTTGAAGCAGATGAATAATACGAGATGAAGAATCTTTTATTGATCTATTAATAAAATTTCATTTGTAAAAAATAAATAAAAAATAAGATGTAGTTTTTCTTTTGATTTGAGTGATATCAATTGCATTTCTCAAGAATCACATGAAAACTTACTTGGTTTGAATCCAATCAAATAAAAAGTATTGACTCACTGTTCGTCATTAAGTAGTGAAAAATGAATAGATTCTATATTCTAATTGAGTCAATAGTACTAAAAAACAATGCAAATGTAACATATTTTTACTACATACTAGTACGGAGTTTCTCTCTTCGTTTGCCGCATCACGTAAAATAATTAAATATCAAGTTTTTTCATTTTATTTAAGGATTGATATATAAATAAAGAATAAAATTAACATATTTAAAAACTTCTTCAAAAAAAATTTAAAAATTTATGTGACAAAAATATTTTTATTTATTAAATAATTGATAAAAATATATAAATATTTTTTTTGTCATTTTTAAATAATGAATTGTGTATTTTTTTTGTGAGGGAGGGAGTGAGGGAGAATAATTTAAAAAAGGGATTTTGAAGAAAGCTGGCCACTACTTGCACTTAGGAGGAGATTATTGTCACGATCAATTTGCATAATTCAGTTCCAGCAGTACAACCGCGTCCTTCTCTCCGTTTTGTTTCTCTCTCTTTCTCTCTTTCTCTCTCATAGTCTGAGTCTCTATTTCTCTCTCACCCCTTTCTCACTGTTAGGGTTTCAGGAGGCGCCGCTTTTGCTGTGTTCGATCTGAAACTCTCCCCCGCGGTCATCTCGGCTTTCACGTAATACACTTTCCTCCCACTCTACTCTGATTTTTCATATGCAAACTCCATAGTGTTAAAATTGAGCATTTACGGATCCATTTTTTAAAAACTCGATCTCTTGATCTATACGCGTATGGGGTATCCGATCGGCGTGCTTCCTGCACCTCTCTGCGATTTATTTTAAGGAAATGAACTCTGATCTATAAGTTCAGTCCCGCTTTCTCAAATGTCAACTTTTTTTTTCCTCTTGAAATTGGGTTGTTTAAATTCTGCTCTTTAGTTGATTGGGTTATATTTTGTTATTATATTTGAAATTCTTGATGCATCGCTTGTACTTGAGCTGATTTTAATGCAAGTTGAACCTTTTGGAGTTTAGTGGTAGTTAAGTATGCAATGAGTTTGAGTTTTTGTCAATTTATATTATTTGGATCGACCTTTGTGCTTCTGTGTTGCATATTCTGCGGGAACTACACACACTGATTGGGCGCCACAAAGTTGAGTCTTTTTGTCTGCTTTTGGTAACCATATTGAAAGATGGACATCCTACCTGTGTGGATCTGTAGAATTTAAAAGACTTGTGTGTTCTGTTTTAGTTCAAATAATGAAGCTTTGGATCCATAATTGTGTCTTAGCTGGATATATAGTCTACATGTTTTGAATGCTTTTCATGTACTTGATTTCATTTGATTTTTTTGCATTGTTTGTCTGTGTTAGATGTGTAATTTGCTTCAAATGGTGTGTTAGAGAAACATTTTTACAATTGAAAAAGTACTTTTCTTCAGGTTTCTTCCATACATAGCTTATTTGCTATATTCTTCACCATTTCTGTTGTAACACCAGGTTTATGTTTGCATTCAGCATTTGGATTTTCCCTTTTATAAGCATTGGGTGGGAATACTATATTTGTCTGTTTGATATTTTTAGACAAATAGGTGTATCGAATGCAGGTGTTTTTTCATTATTTCCGTATAACTCTTATTGCATTTATTTACTGATTGTTAGCAGGTACATTATATTACAATGGAAGTCACTCAAGTTCTTCTCAATGCACAGTCAAATGATTCAACTGTTCGGAAGCATGCAGAAGAAACTTTGAAACAGTTTCAGGAACAAAACCTTCCTGCTTTTCTTATTTCTCTATCTGGCGAGCTTGCATCTGAAGATAAGCCAGTTGATAGTCGTAAATTAGCTGGGTTGGTACTTAAAAATGCTTTGGATGCAAAGGAACAACATAGGAAGTATGAGCTTATGCAAAGATGGCTTGCACTGGATGTGTCTATGAAGGCTCAGATTAAGGCATGCTTGTTGCAGACCCTTTCTTCACCAATCCTGGATGCTCGTTCAACTGCTTCCCAAGTGATTGCAAAGGTTGCTGGCATTGAGTTGCCACACAAGCAATGGCCGGAGCTAATAGGATCATTGTTGTCAAATATTCACCAAGTTTCTGCTCATGTCAAGCAAGCTACTTTGGAAACTCTTGGGTATTTGTGCGAGGAAGTGTCCCCCGATGTTGTTGACCAGGACCAAGTAAATAAAATACTTACAGCTGTAGTTCAGGGCATGAATGCAACTGAAGGGAATGATATTAGGCTTGTTGCCACTAAAGCCTTGTATAATGCATTGGGCTTTGCCCAAGCAAATTTCAACAATGATATGGAGCGTGATTTTATTATGAGAGTTGTTTGTGAGGCTACTCTGTCTCCTGAAGTGAAAATTCGACAGGCTGCTTTTGAATGTTTGGTGTCTATTTCATCAACATACTATGAGAAACTAGCTCCTTACATCCAAGATATTTTCAACATAACAGCAAAGGCGGTAAAGGAGGATGAAGAGCCTGTTGCTCTTCAAGCCATTGAGTTTTGGAGCTCAATATGTGACGAGGAAATTGATATTTTAGAAGACTATGGGGGTGATTTCACTGGAGACTCTGAGGTGTCATGTTTTTATTTCATTAAGCAGGCTCTCCCTGCTCTAGTTCCAATGCTTCTAGAAACTCTTCTTAAGCAAGAAGAAGATCAAGATCAAGATGAAGGTGCCTGGAACCTTGCAATGGCTGGAGGAACTTGCCTTGGTTTGGTCGCTCGCACAGTTGGTGATGATATTGTCCCACTTGTCATGCCATTCATTGAAGAGAACATTACTAAACCTGATTGGAGGCAAAGAGAAGCTGCCACATATGCCTTCGGTTCCATCTTGGAAGGTCCTTCTCCTGACAAGTTAACACCTATTGTCAATGTTGCTTTAAATTTCATGCTCACTGCTTTGACCAAAGATCCCAACAGTCATGTGAAAGATACTACAGCTTGGACCTTGGGTAGAATATTTGAGTTCCTTCATGGATCAATGGTTGAATCACCAATTATTACTCAAGCAAACTGTCAGCAAATTGTTACGGTTCTTCTTCACAGCATGAAAGATGCTCCAAATGTTGCTGAGAAAGCATGTGGTGCTCTCTATTTCCTTGCACAGGGGTATGAAGATGTGGGTTCACCATCTCCAATAACACCGTTCTTCCAGGAAATTGTACAGTCTCTTCTTTTAGTTACTCACCGTGAAGATGCTGGTGAGTCTAGGTTAAGGACGGCTGCATATGAGACGCTGAATGAAGTGGTGAGGTGCTCTACTGATGAAACAGCACAGATGGTTGTTCAACTAGTACCAGTCATTATGTCGGAGCTCCACCAAACTTTGGAGACACAAAAGCTTTCTTCTGATGAAAGAGAGAAGCAGAGTGAGCTTCAAGGTCTTCTTTGTGGTTGCTTACAGGTCATCATTCAGAAACTCGGAGCGTCAGAGCATACGAAATATGGTTTCATGCAGTATGCGGATCAGATCATGGGTCTGTTTCTCAGGGTTTTTGCTTGCAGAAGTGCCACTGTGCATGAAGAAGCCATGCTTGCCATCGGAGCTCTTGCTTATGCTGTAGGCCCTGATTTTGCTAAGTACATGCCAGAATTTTACAAGTACCTGGAAATGGGTCTTCAGAACTTTGAGGAATATCAAGTTTGTTCAGTCACTGTAGGGGTAGTTGGTGATATATGCAGAGCTTTGGAGGATAAAGTTATGCCTTATTGTGATGGCATTATGACTCTGCTGCTCAAAGATTTGTCCAGCAACCAACTCCATCGATCTGTGAAGCCTCCCATCTTTTCGTGCTTTGGAGACATTGCCTTGGCGATAGGAGTGGAGTTTGAGAAATACCTTATGTATGCTATGCCTATGCTACAGAGTGCTGCTGAGCTGTCTGTACACACATCAGGTGTTGATGATGAGATGATTGAGTATACCAATCTTCTGAGAAACAGTATCTTGGAGGCGTATTCTGGAATCCTTCAAGGATTTAAAAATTCTCCCAAAACCCCTCTGCTCGCCCCTATCGCGCCTCATATTCTGCAGTTTCTGGATAGTATTTACATGGAGAAAGACATGTGAGTAATAATAATTCATATATATATATATATTATTTATATATACACACACACATCTCTGTGTGTGTGTGCCTTTTTATACTAAAAATGTTCCCTCATATTTATCTTTCTTCTTTAATTCTCCAGGGATGATGCTGTGACCAAAACTGCCATTGGGGTCCTTGGTGATCTGGCTGATGCACTGGGTAGTAATGCTGGCTCTTTGATTCAACAGTCTGCATCAAGCAAAGACTTCTTGAACGAATGTTTATCCTCAGATGACCATTTGATTAAGGAATCTGCTGAGTGGGCCAAGTTGGCCATAACTCGGGCCATTTCAGTTTGAGGCTCCCCTGGTATATAAAAGTTTCCTTATTAGGAGTCGGTCAAGTCCCTGCATGCATATGGTCGTGTCGAGTCGGGTTCCAAGATTGCATTCACATGTCAGGGAGCCGTTCGTCTTCCTTCAAGTTGTCACCAACTCATACAGCAGCACTGTGGTGTCCATTCATTGCTTCCTGGTATGGGATTGAAGGTTCATTACTGGCGGCTCCTTACAAGATTTTAAGGTCGTCAAATTGGGGTTTTGTGGGGTGGGGGTGGGCTGGGGTGGGTGGGAGGGGGAGGGGAGGGGTTCTTGTATGTTGAATGGACAAGTCAGGTTGCTGGTACATTGGGTTATTGCGGGTCAACTACTAGCAAGAAGTGCCGTATGGTGCTGCTGCTGACATTTTCTCGAAGGGAGGTGTTAATGAACAAACAAGTCCATAAGTTTTTCTTTTCTGGGTCTCGTCAAATACTCGTGTTTTTTTGGGGTCTGGTCTGATGTTTGTATGGTCATAGTTAGTTAGTTGCATCCTGTTTTTCAGGTTGGATTGCATCTCTCATTCATGTCTCCCCCCCTGATTCATCATCTCAGTGTCAGGGTCACATGTTTAGTAGTTAGTGCATTTTGGTTTTTGCATATTTTTTTGTTGTGTTTCATTCTTCCCGGTTGTTCACAGCTAGCCTTCTTGTCAAGTCAATGTCTTAAAACATTACGCATCCATGGAAATCATGTTATTCTTATGCGGTTACACGCCGCCCCTCTTTTTTTAAAAAAATCATATGGTTATTATGGAATGTTCAAATTTTGCCGTTGAAAATGTACTTGGGAAAACCCATTTACGTTCATGATTGCTACACAACATTGTGATTAATGTATTTGAACATATTTCTCTCCCTCGGACAAGTGATTTAGTCAATGATGGAATATCTTCACATTTATCAATATCCATCAGAGGATGAAGTCCCCAATTTTCTCATGCTTGGAGTAAGGAAATTTCCATCAAATTTTCCTCTAGCATTGAGGAAAATGAACAATTTTTTATTGAATGTTTATATGGGTAGTGGTGAAAGTGTGTTATGATGTTTGACTAAATTTTTTTTTAATTCATTTTTTGAAAAGTTGGTGTGAAATTGAAAATAAGGGGCTGTTAGTTTCAGCCTCTTAATAGTTCAGATGTCTGAATGATTCAGCACTTAATGGTTCAGACTGTTTGTTTCAGCTTCTTAATGGTTCAGATGTCTGAATGGTTAAGAGATTTGCCTCTGAATGGTTAAGTATTATACAGACTCTGAAGGGTTAAGAGCTCTTGTCTGAATTGATCAGACATTTGCCTCTGAATAGTTAAACAATATACTAGCTCTTAATGGTTCAGACCTCTTACTGGTTCAGCACTTAATGGTTCAGACCTCTTACTGGTTCAACACTTAATGGTTCAGACCTCTTACTGGTTCAGCACTTACCCATTCAGAAGTTACCAAACAGCCCCTAAGAATTAAATATTTAAGCATTATATCAAAAGTTTTATGAATCAAGAGAAAATATATTACTATGAATTTTTTTTATGATTACATTTTGTAAATGATCCTTTGTAGTAAATGATTTTTTTTCATTTTTGTTGTTTATTTTAAGGTAAATACTATATGTACCTTGGATTTGTACATTGGATGTACACCAAATAAAAGGCTACCCTACCCCACCCTCCATATACCCATTCTTTCCCTTCTCTGCGCCCCCACTCGTCTCTCTTTCTCTCTTTTTTCGATCAATTTCACCTTGCAGCCCTGATTATAACCATCAAGGTACCTTTTTTTATAGATGTGTATAAAATGATCTTTTGTAGTAAATTATTTTTTTCATTTTTAGTGTTTTAAAGATGTTACATTTGTATATTAGTCAACTAAACTATGTATGACCATTTTTTACAAATAGTCACTAAAAGATTGATTATGAAATATTTTTTAAAATTGAGGACTATGAACGTAATATTTTTTAATTAGAGACTAAAGATGTAAAATCATTAGTTATAAAAGTGTCAGTCGATGACTCGATGTGCCCATGCCTTAGAGGGGTGAATAAGGAGTTTAAAAAACTTTTCGCGGTTAAATAAAATCGGTGATTAGAAAGCACGGAAGCAATGAATAAAGACACATCGATTTATGCTGGTTCGAGAACTTCCTACTTTAGTACCTTAAAGCTCATTTTTAAAGGTTTTCGGATCCACTAAGTGTCGGCCTCTTGAACTCTGTCAAAGCATTGTACTAGATTTGGCAAACAACCCTTGTCAACATGATTAACTCAGGGATTTCACAACGGCTATCCCAAACCGTTTATAATGAAGATTTTAAGGCTATCTTCGACATCCCACCCCCCAAGGTTTTGAATGCTATCCTCAAACGTTTTACTCAAGGATTTCTCGGCTATCCTTTACCGTTTATACAAGGATTTATGCAGCTATCCTCTACCGCTAGAACTGATGATTTGTGTATGAAGAACACGGAAAATGGGTTCAATACCTTGACCTACGATATAGAAAAGGTCAATCCTTGGCCAATGAAAAACGAAGATAATACTCTCTAAAATAATACAAGATCAACTTAATGAATATGGGAGTATATATATGTATATAATCACAAGCTAAATGTGTGTGTATAAAATCTAAATAAAAACAAGGCTCTAACAAGCCAAAATATGAAGATTAATGAACAAGATCAAGAACACACTTAGAATATGATGATGGATGACTAGAACTTTGTGTTGATGTTTAGAACGAAGGATTATCGTCCTATTTATAGTTGAATATCAAATATGACCGTATGGAGTTGATTTGGAGTATTAAAGGTATTTAAAAGTGGTTTAAAAGGAAATCAACAATTTTGAAAAATCTAACCGTTGAAATGATACTTATTAGGAGACGCCTTAACAGTAGGGGGTCCCGGACTAACGGTAGCTAGGTACCTTCTCAGGCATATATTCTCTGGCGGCAGCTGTCTAGCTATCCTAACAGTACTCCTTCCGGTAGGGGGGTCCCGGGTAGATGGTTTTTAGGTCCCGGGAAAACAGTAGGGGGTCCCAAACCACTATGTAGGTTTTTTCATTTTTGGCCAAATCTTTTTCGATTTTTGTTTAAAAAACCTTTTGGATGTTTTAAAATGATTATAAGAAGGTTTTAAATATATTTTATGAGTTCATTTGAGCTTGTGAATATAGATATATAAAATCATATCCTTACATTTGTTTCTACTTATATTTAACACTAGTTTGATGTTTCAAATTTATTGATAGAGTTTGGGATGGATATGGATAACTGGATTGGGTAATAAGACACTTGGGTTGAACCAAATTAAAAGATTGAATCCAATCGATTAGTTAGTTCAACTCAAGAGCTTATATACCGGATTATTTTACTCTTGGACTTCCGATTTGGGATGCACTCTAACACTCCCCCTCAAGTGGACGACCGGGCCATTTTGAATCTAACCGGTTAACCACTTGCAAATAGACTCCAATTCCCTTGATTTTTTTGAGCGCCAACACCTAAAGGACCACGAGCCGCTGGGTATAGACTTCCAGACGAGCAATCGTGTTAAACGGGCCACAGGCCGTTGGATACATACTCCATACGAAACACTGAGCTAAAGACAAACGGGCCGCTAGGAATGAATGTCTAGACGGACACCTTGACAAACGAGGTGAGCCAAAACCAGGCTCCGATACCATGATAGAATATGGGATGGATATGGACAACTGGATTGGGTAATAAGACACTTGGGTTGAACCACATTAAAAGATTGAATCCAATCGATTAGTTAGTTCAACTCAAGAGCTTATATACCGGATTATTTTACTCTTGGACTTCCGATGTGGGATGCACTTAATGGTTTCTTGTTGTGCCTGAAACACTCAAACAAACATTAGCTCATATATTGTTGGTTAACATCAAAGAACGAGATTTGGCAAACCAAGTTAGACCCTCCATCCCGTCATCGTCCTCACGGATTGAACTCATGAGTTTACCATCAAGATGCACATCATTTTACAACCCCAAAAACTGAGAAAACTTAATATCATCCATTATGTCAGATAGATTTACCTCTGAGATTCCCGGGAAGGTCAAGACAGAGATTGGAAGACGTGTGAGGTTGAACCTTCAGAAGTGGTGGCGGCTTAGTTCAAGCTCCCAAATTGAAGGACTTTCTAAGCGACATTTTGAACAATATAGAAATTTAGATAGATAATATAATATTTAGTAATATCATAGATTTTAGAATTCTAATATGAATAATATATTATAAACTTACAAGATTTAATTATTAATACGGAGTAATATATTATAATATATTTATAGTATATTTTGATAAATAATATGAACATATGAGTTGAGTAATAGAGATTGGAGTATGAAAGATATAGTGAGAATAGAGATGGAGAAGAGTTATGTGAATTTTTGAAAAAAAATGAAAGTTATTTATATAATTTTTTAGCTTCACCACCACCTTCCCCTATTTACCTGTTTGGGGGGTGACAGCCCCCCCCCNACGTTCAAACTAAAAAAAAGAAAAAAAGAAAATAGAATCTAACAGTCCAGAACTAGACCGGACCTAGAACTGGTTGATTCTGGTACCAACCCTATGGTGGGAATTAGTATCACTATCTCGGGTTCTGGAACCAGTCCCACGCCCTAGTCTCCCGTTGCCACTGGCCTCGGTGCTGGAACCATCAGTTTTGATTCGGAACCGTCCTCGTGTCTAGCGTCTAGCCCTAGTTTAAATGAATATTATTTAGCATATTCTAATCGTGTCAATAATACTAAAAAATAAGGGAAAATTATTTCAAATAATCTCACCTTTTTGCACTCTTTCAAAAATAATCCTACTTTTCAGTGTCACTGGAAATAATTTCACCTTTTTGCATGTGTGTAAATTTTGAATAATGTCTATTTTTTCGCAAATAAATGAAAGGTGAGATTATTTTAAGTAAATTCTATTTTTTTTCATTTTTTAATTTCTAACTTTAAATTTAAATGTACTCCCTCCGTCCGGTATTAAAGTTTACGTTTTGACTTTTGGTCATTTTTAAGGGAGGTTGACTAATCCTGTGAAATGACCAAAATACCCTTAATAAAAAAGGGAAAGAAAAAGAAAGGGGCGTGTGGGCTGGGACGTTCAGGACATCCGTGTGGGCTGGGATGGGATATTCAGGGCCACCGGGTATCATCAAGCTAGCCCTGCCCCGCCCCCGCCCCCTGATGCTCCAGCAAGAACAGCCGCAGCCGCCGCAGCCGCAGCAGCAGCCCGATCTCTTCGAGCACTCCGATCCCGTCACCCCAGGCGCCTGCCTCCAATCACCTCCATCCCCTATCACAACCCCCAGCCCTACCACCGCTGTAAATCCCACCATCTCCGCCAGCACTTTGTCACCGCCAGCCCCCCATCACCGCTAGCACCTTAATTGCCGTCATCTCCCATCTTTGTGATTGCAGATCTGTTTAGATCTAGAAGAAAGAGGGAGAAGGAGGATGAGGAAGAAGAAGATATTAGATCTACATAAAGAGAAAATGAGAAAAGAAGAAAAGAAAAAAAAAGAGGCGCTGGGAGGAGAGTGGCGGAGAAGAAGAGAAGAGTGACGGAGAGCGGCGGAGAAGAAGAGAAAAAAAAAGAGGCGTTGGAAGAAAGAATGAGGAGAGAAAGGAAAAATAAGGAAAAAAGAAGAGAAAGAAAGAAAGGTAGAGAAGAGTATTTTTGGAAGAGTGTGGGTTAAAATTAGAAATGTAAACTTTATTTTCGGACGGAGAAAAAGGAGAAACGTAAACTTTATTTCTGGACGGAGGGAGTATTATTTAAAAATATATTTATAAATAATACCGAATTTAATAATCGATAATTATAGTGAAACTAATTATTATTTCAATAATCGATAATCTGGTAATAATTAAACAATAAATAATTCTACACAATGGAGCTAATTTATTTACTTCATAATTCTCTTCACTTTTTTATGTTGCAATTATTTTTCTTGAGCATCACTTCGAATTGTTTTTTATACTATACTATTATTATTTTTTAGAAAATGGAACTACAAAAGTTGTGAAAATAACACAATATTTTTTCCTCCAAAATGGTACTAACTAATTTTATAACACACTACAGTTTTTGCATTATAATTTTTTTCTATAGCGATGCTCTGAATTAGTTTTTGATAATCCAATATAATATTTTCCTTAGAATAGAAAATAAAATTTTTAAATTGTTATAATTTTAAAAAAAGTTGAGATAAATCTCTAACAAGAGTCTATTGTTATATTTTTAAAAACATGAATTTTAAATATAAAACTAGAACAAGAAAAACATAAATTTGCCTAAAATAAGTCTTCCTTTCATTTATTTGCGAAAACAAGCATTTTCCAAAAATTTTATTGCCGTTAGCTTTTTATTGGCGGTCCAAAAATCGCACACATGTAGAACTTTGAAATTATTTCCGGTGATAATAAAAAGTGAGATTATTTTTTTAAAAAAACTTGAAAATGTAAGATTATTTAAGATATTTTTTCTAAAAAAAAAATATTCTTACGTAATAAGGATAATGCTATGGATGGAGTATCCCATTTGTGTACTAAACTAAGGCACATAATATCTATGCATATATAAACATTGTGTTTGTATGTGTATTTTCTAGGTTAATTCAAGTATTAATTTTGATTGATGGAAGATCTGTTTCAACGCCGTAATTCCGTAAAGTAATAGACTTGTTGCCAAACAAAATTTTTTCCAAATGCTTTCTTTCACGTACAACTGCAGACTAGTATCCCACTCCCCGATCTTCTCTGCCAGCCTCCATCAGTCGTATCCTTCAACTACCTCAAAACATAAGGAATCCAAAAACCCGCTCGGAGTCGGAAAAACGCCTGAAACCTGAAAAAGGATTAAGAATTAAACCAAGAAAAGAGAAGCCCAAGATACCCAAATCAATCTCTCCTACAGATTCATTCTCCACTCTTCTTCAATTCTGGATAAAAAAGGTGCTACTTTCTTTGTTCTACTTCATATTTGTTTGCTTCTGCCAGAATTTAATGTTCGGGGGAATTTCTGGGTGGTGATGAGTCTACTGGCTTCACAAAATTCAACCCTTCCGTGGTTCTTTTGATTCGAGAAGTTGGTATCTTTAATTTTCCTTGTGTATTGTTATTGTTCATCGGATTTGAGATTTAGACATAAATATTGGAACTTTCAGGATATTTAGGACATGGGGTTTATAGCAATCCTGTAGTGGTTCTTGGAATATAGAATGATGCAACCCGTTGAAGCCGTCGGAAATGGCAGTGTTGATGATGGGCAGAGGTGCAAAAGGGCTACAACATTGTGGAGGTGTAAAAAAAAGGCCATGGATGGGGAAATTTTCTGTGAGAAACACTTTATATGGCACCGCGAGAAGAATGCCAAACGAAGGCGTGGATCAGTTTCGGGTTCGCAGAGTTTGAATGGTGAGAGTAAGAGGAGACGTTTAAGTAAATCTGTTGAAGGGAATGGAAGCGTAGAAGGAATTGCTTTTGAGGGTTCTGAAATTGTATGTGTTAGTGCATCTCAATCTGCTGTTAATGCGAATCAGCCAGTGAAGAAGAGGGGTCGGCCGAAGGGCTCAAAGAACAAGAAGAAGAGAACTGATGACAGTGGTTTAGTGTTTGTGGCATCTAATGTTGATCGCAGAGCTAGTGAAACTGCACATGTGACTCTATCTACTGGTGGGAGTGTAAAAAAGAGAGGCAGACCAAAGGGTTCAAAGAGTAAGAAGAAGCCCATTGAAAAACAGCAAGGTTTTGAACCATTGACGTTGGAGAATAGTAAGATAGAGGTAGTTGTAAATGAATTCACAAACAGAGACAAGATAGTTAAGAAGAGGGGCCGACCAAAGGGCAAGAAGAAATCTACTGTAGGTCGCCAGTGTGGTGATGAAGGTGGACTGTTGATGAGTGAAAATGGAAATATAGGGAGAGTTGTGAATGGGTTTTCTGTTTCTAGTGCTAGTAGAGATGGGATGCCAAAGAAGAAGGGCAGACCAAAGGGCAAGAAGAAACAAGACATTGCTTTGACCGTTGAAAATCATCCCGATCCTGAACCATTGATGGTTCAAAATAGTCAAGTAGGGGCAGTTGGAAATGGAGTTGTAGGTAAAGATGGGATACCAAAGAAGAGGGGCCGACCAAAAGGTTCAAAAGGTAAGAAGAAACATGCTGTAGGTGGTGCTTTGGCTTTAGCAAAGAAATATGATTTTGAGCCGTTGATAATTGATAATAGCGAGATAGGGGTGGTTGTGAATCAATTCTCTGTTTGCAATGATGTAAACATAGGAGGGGCACAGAGGAAGAGCGATGTACCAAAGCTTTTAGAAGAAAATAAGAAAGAAACATTTACCGTGACAATCAGGAAGAGGGGCAGACCAAAGGGTTCAAAGGGTAGGAAGAGAACTATTGTTGTAGGCGACATGCCTCGGGCACTTGAAGATAGTGAGATAGGGGTGATTGTGAATCCTTCATCTGTTTCTAATGTAAGCAGAGATGTGGTACCAAAGAAAATAGGCAGACCTAAGGGTTCAAAGGGTAAGAAAAAAACAGTTTTAAGTGATGAATCTGTGGTTTTGATATCATTGCACAGTCAGAATGATGGGGATGAAGGTAGTGGCGAGACTGTTGAAAAGGACAAGCGTGAAGGAAATAGTTTTTTAGCAGAAGAAGCTGGGACAGTCCTTAATGAAGTTACTAATGATAATGGATGTAGGAGAAGCGCCAGGGCTTCAACCAGAATATCAGTGAGTACTAATGCTCTTCATTTTATTTTTTTAAAGTCATTATGCCAACTGTTTGTTTTCATGGATGACGAGCACTCTAGAGTTGCAGGGCGGGTTTGGTGCAACTAGTGGGGCCTTACCCCTCCCATTGTGCCCTGGAAAGCAAGGGAAAGGTGGCCCAAATATTTTTCCTGCCAACCACACTGGGAACATCAGCCCTGGCCTATAGAAATTTTAGGATCTATTTGGATGGAGGGTTTTCGAGGAGTTTGGAGGCAATACTTTGGAAGGCTTGGTTTAAATCTTGATATATGCTCCAGGGAATTTGAGATTTTATGGAACTTAAAATTCAACATAATATGTAATTGTATAACATTTCAATCATTTCTTCAATTTTGGAAACATTCTATATATCTCTAGATATGGACTAAGCCCCTCAAAGTCTTACCTCGAAACCATCTCGAATCCTCCATCCAGACAGAACTCAAAAGGCTGAAAATAGCTGTTAGAAGTGGCTTTCTAGCCCAAATTGAATATTAACATTCCTTTTCTCTTTACTTTGGCTATATCTTGAGGTAGCGAGGCACACTATTCTTCAAGCCAGAAATGACTAAAATCAGTTTGGCTTAATCGAGTTCTTAAATTGGATGTGTGTGTGCGTGTCAAATAGAACACTCTAAAAGTGTCAGAATTCAAACTTTTTATATTAAGATTTTCTATTAATGCATTACTACTCTTGTTATGCAATACAAGTATTTTTAAGAAAAGGTCATAGCATAAAATGAAATATTCACTCCCTCGCATAAAAATATTCCAGTTTCTAAATTGCGTTTGTCCCCAATTTTCAGTTTTTCATGTTCTATAATGATTTTACTTTATTCAAAATATAGAAGTTGTATCTTGATGAAACCAGACACTTTTTAGGACGAAGGGCATAACTTTTTACATAAAGAGATGAATGAAACAGTATTCATTGTATTGTTTGAGTTGACAATGTAAGATTGTGACTCCATAAAAAGAGTATTTGATGTACTTTTGAACAAAAACTCCACATTTGTACTCTGGATAATTTTCATTTCTCAACATGACTGTCTGACTAAGAAGGAAAACAGCTGCAGGATGCCATGGTTTGGAAGCAGAATGGGGGATTAACGTGCCACCAATGCATCAAAACCAATAAAACTGCCATAGTCTTGTGCTTGAAATGCAAAAAGAAACGCTATTGCTTTGAATGCATTGCAAAGTGGTGAGGAAGTACTATCTTGTTTTTTATCCTTAATTTATGTTTTTAAAAGTTACTGTTACTTAGTATGGAATGTTTTACCACTTCTTTGTGTATATAGTTCTTGGTACGTTATGTGGAATATTCTCCATATCTATTTTATTTGTGTTCAGAAATCTTTTTTTGGAAAACTTTCCTCATTAAACTTCCCTTTTGGTTGTTAATATCTAAAGATTTTTTGTGTGTAACAATTGAGTAGGTATCCAGAGAAAACAAAGGAAGATATTGAGAATGCATGTCCATTTTGTTGTGGCAATTGTAATTGTACAACTTGCCTTCAAGCAGATATAACTGCAAAGGTTTCTACCTCCCCCAACTTTAAGTTTTTCCTTTGAAAAATGTTACGGAGAACATTTTCTGTAGGTTGCACACTGTATTATAAATTAGTTAATAACTTATTTTTATAGTCCAACAGAAAGGAACCTGATGAAGAAACCCATTTGCAAAGGTCACTGTATGTGCTGTTAAATGTTCTGCCACTTCTTAGGAATATTCAAGAGGAGGCAAGGGCTGAGCTAGATGTTGAAGCCAGCATACGAGGTTCAGCAACTTGAGAGCATTGCGACTTATTTTTGGCTCTATAATATGAAATTCAATGTTCTAACTTCTAAATATGATTGTCTGATGATTTGTTTGTTCATGGCTATATATTCAGGTGTCCAGCTGACAGAGGAAGATATAACCAAGTCCTTTCTTGACAAGGATGATCGAATATACTGGTATGCCCCCTCAACGGCCTCAATTGACTTGTTGCAGTTCGTCATTCGTTTAACCTCGATTTAGATTTCTTCAGTCTTTATATAATAAATTAATAATTGAAATATTTATACAAAATGAGTTTGAACAAATGTCTAACAATGCTATATTAAGTTTGAGGCAAGATTTTCTTCGTTTTTCCCCACTTTTTCTTTCCTTCAATTCCTCTCTGTTTTCCTCCATATCTTCTCTCTACCATGTTTTCGCATTCCATACGGTCCCTAATGAGTTGGTGTGACTACCCACAACTAACTTGAGCTTTCATAATACTATGTCAGGACATGCTGGATCAGGAAGCTCATACTAGTTTTTTCTCTAGATGTTGCTTTCTAATAAAGTGATTTTTTAAGTTTTTTTCAGGTTTATTAAATGATTACCATCATAGTTCCACTTTTAATATAATAGCATCTCAACAGTTTCCTTCACTCAATGAAAGATTCAATTTTTATCGTTATTTTAATCATGGATACTTACAACTCGTTGTGGTGGTTATAGCAATCACTTATACTTTGCTGTTAATTTTAGTGAAATATTGTAATTGGTGTATTTAGACATTAGTTTCCTTCTTAATAATCAATTATTCACATGAATTAGTAACATCACATATGAATCCTTATATGACAGTGACAATTGCAATACATCCATTGTCAATTTCCACAGAAATTGCCCAAATCCCGATTGCTCTTATGATATTTGTCTCAATTGTTGTCGGGAGCTAAGATGTGGGGGTTTTCCGGGAGTAACTGGAGCCCAGTCATCATTTAGCTGCAAGTCTTCTGAAAGACAAAGTGATGAAAATGCTCTTTTGCTTGAGACGATCTCTTCTGGTGTTGGGGAAAGGCCATGTGAGATGTCTTCCCCATGGAAATCAAAAGCTGATGGTAGCATACCTTGTCCTCCTAAGGAACTTGGAGGTTGTGGTTCTGCGATGCTAGCATTACGCCGCATATATGAACCTAATTGGGTGAATGAACTGATCAAAGGTGCAGAGGATCTTACTTGCAATTGTCACCTACCCGAAATCGATTTCTCCCAAGCCTGTCATACCTGCCTTGCTGCCACGTTGATTGGAAATGGTGATCGACATCTGAATGTAAGGCAGGCTGCTTTCAGAGATGATAGTGATGATAATTTACTGTATTGTCCTGATGCAATTGGCTTGCCTGATGATGAGTTTATGCATTTTCAATGGCATTGGAGGAGGGGCGAACCTGTCATTGTGAGGAACACACAAGCCATGGGGCCTGGCCTCAGCTGGGAGCCAATGGTAATGTGGCGAGCTTTCAGAAATGCAAGGAAAAAATTAAATGAGGAGAGTTTCTCTGTAAAGGCAATTGACTGTTTGGATTGGTGTGAGGTATGAATATATGATTTCAATTTATTTCCATGAGAAAGGGAGAAATATTTTCTCTTTTATTAAAATTTAATCTCAGATGCTTAATGCATTCTGGAATTATAATAGTTTTTGTCTGGATAGCCTCCATGGACACAATATATCTACATTCAGTAGTGTACATCATTGTCATTATAAGGAACTATTTATACTTTAAGTCCTATGATTATTAATGGTGCCGCACCAAGGGTCTAATGAAAACAGCCTTTCTGTTTATAGGGGTAAGGTTGTATACATCTTGATCCCCCAGACTCCAACAGAGTTTGGATGTTGTTGTTCTTGTTTTTGACTATTAATGGAGCTAAATTGCTAAAAGAGTTATTTTTAAATTGTTTTAGTTTGAGTTTGGGAAAATAATGGACTAAATCAAAATGGCACATTAAACTTCTATTGCATTGTACTTTCTTCTTTCCAAAATCTCCGACGGAGCCAAATATTCACCATTTTTTGGCTCTGGGGTGTGATGGAATAACTCAAAATGGATCTCTAGATGTCTGTGCTTCCTTTAGTTAATGAAGTAGCAGCAAGTCAAGCAATGCAACTTTCGATGTTGAGCCGGGGGTATCTTTGGAAACACCCTCTCTACTTTCGAGTAGGGGTAAGGTCTGCACACACACACCCTCCCCAGACCCCACTCGTGTGGGATTCAACTGGGTTGTTGTGTGTGTTGTGTGTGTGTGTGTGTATGCATTGTACTTTCTATGAAGTTTTGGGCAGTAAATGCAACAGTGTATTAAGGGTCTAATGGACACAGCTTCCTCATCTTGTTTATATGAGTAAGGTTGTGTTCATGACTTGGGATTGGGATTTTATTGGGTTTGTTGTTGTCCCATTACTATTAACTCACATTCACGTTTGGTCTCCATCTCATTTGCTCTTCTATGACTTGAATTTTTGCCATGTTTACTCACTCTATTAGTTTGTCCTGATAAACATGACAGAAAATATCAAGTTATTCAAGGCATGCATTTGCAAGGCCATTTCCTTCATTTGAAGGGCGTGCATATGTCTTTGCACATGAGGCACTCATGTTGTAGTTGCGCAAAATAATTGCCCAAAGCTGTTACACTATGTTTGGTTCAAGGAATTTGCAAGGAAAAGAAAAGAAAATAGTTTTCTCTCAATTTCCTCACCAAAATGGGAGGAATTTGGTTTTCCCCCCTCTTTGTACATGTTGCCCTCTCAATTTCTTTTCCTTCCACTTTACTTTTCTTTTCATCTCTAACCAAACATGAAAATTTGTTTTGCCTCTCATTTTCTTTTCTTTTTCCTTTCAAGTTCCTTGAACCAAACATAGTGTTAGGAGTCCCTGCACTTTTCCAATTGTTTATAATCTTTGACCATTTCTTTTTAGTGTTGAGCCATTTACATTGGTTCTGTTCTTTGTTTCACATTTGTGTGGGGCCGGCTGACTAATTTATTTGTGTAATGCAGGTCGAGATAAATATTCACCAGTTCTTCAGGGGATACTTGGAAGGACGGTGTCATCGCAGTGGGTGGCCAGAGATGTTGAAATTGAAGGATTGGCCACCGACCAAGTTTTTCGAAGAATGTTTGCCAAGACATGGTGCTGAATTTGTTTCCATGCTTCCCTTCAGTGATTATACTGATCCTAGATCAGGTCTTCTGAATCTAGCCACTAAGCTGCCTGTTGGGTCTTTGAAGCCAGATTTGGGTCCTAAAACTTACATTGCTTATGGTTCAGAACAAGAACTGGGAAGAGGTGATTCTGTATCAAAGCTGCATTGTGACATTTCTGATGCGGTAAGCCACATCCTCATATCTTTTCTGGTTTATATTGTTCAGTCGAAAAACCTACAGGAATCATTATAATTATATTCTTGGTCTTCTTATAACACTAATCCTAAGTGTAAGCTATTCCATAATCATCCCAACCATTCAGGTGCCTTCCCCAAATGAATTTGTGACATGTATAATTAAACCAATTCAGCATGTCATTGGGTCTGCGTGGCACATTATGTATAATTTTTGTTTGGTGTTTTGAAAAGTAAACCTTGTTAGGTCAATATCAGCATTCTCTTATGGCGGGTTCTTTTCAGGTCAATATCCTGACACACACAAGTAAAGTGAAACTTAATTGGAAGCAAAGAAGAAAAATTGCGAAATTAAAGAAGGGCCACGAAGAAGAAGACTTGAAAGAGTTTTTTAGCAGGGCAAATGATGCACCGGAATGTGCAACTTCCTTAGTTCAGGAGACATATTCAAACCAACCAAACCCTGACAACTCAGCACTTGTAGAAGAAGAAAACATGCTAACTGAACATCCTCTAGATGTTGTACATGGTGGGGCTTTATGGGACATCTTTCGTCGCGAGGACGTGCCTAAACTAACAGAATACTTGCAGAAGCATTGGAAAGAGTTCCGTCATATTAACAATGTTCCTGTCAATTCTGTATGTATTTGTCTAAGGTTACTATCAATTATGTAAACGGTACTTGGTTTCGAAGCCTTGGGTAGTTTTATAATGCCTCATTTTGCTTGGTTTAGGTCATTCACCCTATTCATGACCAGACATTTTATCTGAATGAGAAGCACAAGAAACAGCTGAAAGATGAATTCAGTAAGATGCATTGCATGTTCTCCCAGTTAGGTTTAGAGGTATGGGCTATTATTAACACAAGAATCTTTTTATATTCATTGTGCTGTCATGCAGATGTGGAACCTTGGACATTTGAACAATACCTTGGTGAGGCTGTTTTCATTCCTGCAGGGTGCCCACATCAAGTTCGAAATAGACAGGTGAAATTTCATCAAACAGCGTTAATTATGCGCATTAAAGTTGATTTTGCGTTCTTCAGTACAAGAAATATGTTATTAATTTGAGTGTTACTGTTTTGCAGTCGTGCATTAAAGTTGCAGTTGACTTTGTATCCCCTGAAAATGTTCAAGAGTGCATCCAATTGACAGAGGCATTTCGCATACTTCCCAAGTCTCACAGATCTAAGCAAGATATATTGGAGGTAAATGATTTTTTTTCACCTTTCATTGCCAAGCAGTATATGAACATGCACTTCAAGAACACACAAATATTTTGCATAAGAGACTCGGCAGCACGATATATCATGTTAGAAATTGCCATAATTGATGATTTGCTCTTTTACCTATAGGTGAAGAAGTTGGCACTTTATGGCGCTAGCGTGGCTATTGAAGAGGCAGGGAATCTAAAGATGAAACTATCGTAAGCTTGCTTTTTTTCTCTAGCCAAAAATCTCATTGCAGTACTTGTTCCGATTTATATGCAAATGATGAATCTATATGTACGGTGCGCACTGCAGATCGCGTTTTCATGGCTCAAGAGAAGGAGAGAGTCACGGAGATGTACACACTTTAGTCCGATGTCGTCATCAACCCCCGGGGGCTCGAGATTTGATCCCAACGGCTTCTTCTTGAGAATACACAGGACATTATTATTTTTATTTCTTTACATTAGATTCTGGAAATCGTTTGAGTTGTGGAATGCATTCCATTGTGTTTACACACCATTTTACATTGCCCAGCTCCCAAAGGTTAGTTTAGATAGAGGCAGATGTGTTGTGGGATGCCTTAGGTGTGATGCCTTTACATGTGGCATGAATAATACAATGGTAGGTTTGATTTACATGAAAACCCAATGTAATAAATAATCCACTTGTGTGATGGTTGATGATTTAAAATACTCTCTAAGATCGAATATTAGCATTATTGTTGAGATCAATGATTAATAAATCATCCATGTGAAGCACTTATCTGAAATTTACTCTCGTTTCATAAATAGTGTATTTTGGATAGTAAACAACTACTGCATCGGGATGGATAGTTCAATGAATAATAAATCCATGTAAAGCTCTATAGCGGCATTTGCAGTCAATAAGAATAGGTGCTTTTGTAAGAATAATTTGCATGAATTTCATATCCTTCACCAAACCTAAATCTCACTTAAAAGTATAACATTTGTGAACGTCCAAAATAGGAAGATGTTTAGTCTTTGTATGTTATATCTCAGATCTTGATGTTAAGTGCAACTTTAATGCAATTGTCGTTGCTACACAATAGAACAATTGTTAGTACTCTGAGACATGGCTTGACAATCAATTGTCATGGTGAATAATCAATTGTGTTGCACTTCCAGTGACACTTCCACTATCACTTTTTATTGAGTGTTGCAAGTCTATTTTGATAAGTTGACTTGAGACAATTGATTTTCAAATTCAACAATCGATTGTTTGGGTCTTTTATGGTGTCTGATAACTGATTTAATCAGTTATTGATACCAATCAACCTCAAATCTTATATAGCTTGTTGCAAAGTAATTTTGGGTATACACAGAGGGTGGGTCTTTGGGTCTCATTTTACACACAGTTCTTCACATTTTCATAGAGCTTTAATTTCATTGCATAAATTCACTTATGCACACTGTTTTTCATAGATATTTTGAGTCATTTCTTGAAGAATTGCTAGTGCTTTTGTGCTATTAAATCTTTCTATTCCACTATACTCTTGTGAAAGTTGCTCTTTAGAGTGTTGTGCTACTTCTTCAAGGGAAGATTGTTCCCTTGGTATTCTGAAGGATGATAGTTCTTTCATCGAGAGGTTGAAGCTTGTGTGATTTAGATTTTCAAATTGTAATAAATGTTAAGCACCTGCTCAATAGCTTAGCAACATAGTGAAAACTTGAAAAAGTCTCTTGAAGACTATACTTGCCACAAGTTATGGTGAACCGATATACAATAGTGCATTCATTCCTCTCTTTATTATATTTTTTGAACTTTTATTTTTTTGCTCCTACGCTTAATTTCTTTTATTTACTTAGCGAAAAATAATGAATGATCCTTCCAGCGCTATTCACCCCTAATGTTGGCCATACTTCTAACATCTTCGTCTTGCCCTTTGCCCATCTTTACTATTCCTTGTGCATCCCCCTCTTGATAAAGGAGGACTTCTTATAGTTCGAGAAAGGACTCTAGATGTTCCCTCTGCCTTTCCCTCTTGAGCTGTTTGTTGATTGTATTCACCTTAAGGCTTTGGTGTTTCATCCTTTTTCATGCATTCAAGTAGGCCTTTCTCGAAATTCGTTGCTCCCCTAATACCCTTTTTACACATTCTAGGGTCTTGATCTTGTGACATAAAAGTTCCAAGGACAAGGCCATACCCAAACCTCTCGGTCCGATGTGTTCTAGAATTGATAGCATTATGGGCACATTGATTGTCCACAACCACAAAGTCCATGATCATCTTCTACTCGGGTATGCTCTCTATGGCGACATCTAGAGTGATCAGACCCTCTGGTTCTATGACTTCTCTTGTTACGCTAGATAGGTGGAGCGGGGACGGGGGGAGGGAGGGTCAATTTATTTAGTTAAGTTCAATCGATCTCATTTGCTAAGCCACACCCTTGCATATAATATTAATACCACTACATATGCCTACGAGTATTCTCTTCACATATGATTTGTGGATTGCAAAGTGACCACCAATAGAGGCTTGTGTAGATTGAGAACAAGGGTATGTCATGGTTAAAAGATCTATTAGCTTTCGCCTTCTCTTCTTTGCAACTTGTCTCACATTGACCGCTCGAACATATAATCTTTGTGCCTATTTCTCTCTTTGAGAGTGGTGCTTGTCTCTGCCCACCAAAGATATGTTAACCTTTGGCTACCGTTCGAGATTCTCAACTAGTGTTCCCCTAGTTTCCCTATTCTTAAAGGCCCATGTTCTAGGCATCTTATGCTTCATCTTCTCGAACAGACTCTTAAGGTATCCACACACTTTTATAAAATCCCCCTCGAATCTGTGGTACTCATAAAACTGGTTGGCATCGTAGCGTCAATTGCATTAGTCCCTATTGCCTTGCTTCTGCAAAATCATCTCAGAGGATCTTTTTTAATGTCTCGTACTTCTTCCACCTCTCGTATCTACAAGGTCTTGGGGGTAGAGGTGAGGCGGCGATCATGCCTTAGGTTTTTTGTCGCGCTTTTTCATTAGAGGCTTGTTAGAAATCCCTTGAAATTTTCTCTTTACAAGTCTCTTAAATTCTTCTCTACAAAACTTGTTAACCCTCGCCATCATGACGTTTTAGGAGGGAGGAGTGTCACAATCTAGCTTACAACAAATCCCTTAACCTCAAGATATTCACAAAGAGGTCTATGGATGTTTTGTCATTCATTATATTTTAGATAATTTTAGATAATGTGATACCTTAGATTTTAAACATTAAAACTGAGCACTCCGTAATGTATCAGATGTCAAAAACACAGGACGATTACAGACACGTAATGGCCGTTAGATTGTGATCGCCTACAGGCGCGTTCCGAGTTCAACGGTGATCCTTACCACTTTCTGTTCAACTGAGAGAAACTCGGAGGAGAGAGAAAGAGGCGGAGGAGGTGGAGGAGGAGAAGGAGAACGAAGAAGAAAAGAACATCCTCTTTTCATCAGGTCAAAAGAACGCCGTTTCGTCCATCGGAATCCATCCATATCGATCTCTTCATTTCATCATCTTCTTCTCCTTCTCCTCTGGTGTTTTTCTTCTCCGGATCGGAAGAAAAAACCCAGAGAAATTGAAATTGGCGAGCCATAGGAACGATCTACGGAGAAGAGTCGATGAAAAAGCGTTGATTTTTCCCAGCGATCGAGAGAAGTGAGGGTTTTGAGGGGGTAATGGACATCGATAGCATCGAGTGCGTATCTTCATTGGATGGGATGGAAGACGAAGAGATCCGATCGTCTCACCATCTCAAACACAGTTCTTCGACCAAACCTCACAGTAATGTCTTTCCGGCCACCGGAATTGCTCCGACGAGTGTCCATGAATTGCTCGAATGCCCCGTCTGTACAAACTCTATGTACCCTCCCATTCATCAGGTTTCTAGTTCTCTCTTGATTACTAGTTCACCACTCTTGTCCGTTTTCCGTTTTGGATTTTTAATTGGAGGCATGCTTTGATCGCCAATCTGGTTTCTTGTTTCTAATCCTGATTTGATTATGAAAGATATATTAGGATTTAGGTCATTTAGGAATTCACCTACTCCCTACTTAGCAATAGTTTATTAAAGAGTATTCCCCTCTAATTACACACGGTAGTATTTCCTTTCCATTATTATATACTCCCTCCGTTCTGAATAAATCGTCCTAAGTTGACTTCACGGAGTTTAAGAAAAGTGTTGAAAAATAAAATGTAAATGGTTGAAATTTGTTAGAGGGTAGAGAATGATTGTGGACCACATATTTTTTACTGGATTAGGAAAGTAAAAAAGTGAAACAATTATTTTGGGACGAATGATTAATTTGGAAGAGATGGAGTATACTCACATCCCTCCATAGACTCTATATGTACTCTACTATTAATGCATACTCCCTGAGACCCATAAAGTTCTTAGTATGGTTATAATTCTATTAAAAGAGAAATGATTTGAGTCACATTCATTTTCCTAAAAGAAATTAAGCGATGTGTGAACTTGTCGAGGACTTCCATTTAGGGAAGACCTTTGCGGGATAGAGGAGTACTTATTCAAAAATATAACTTCTCCAAGATGGAGGATGTGGATGTTACTCGGCATCTTCATCCATTTCTATTCATGAGCTAGCAATTGATAACTTGTTTTTTCTTATGCGCTGAGCAGTGTCCTAAAATGCGATAAGCGGGAAACAAATTGAGCATAGGGCTATAAAAAGTGGTAAGCAGAGCTTATTAGTTTAAATAGGAAAATATTGGAGATGGCTGACCATGCTTTTCCCTTTCTTTAGCAAAATGGACACTAACAACAATCCATTTGCAATCAACCATTTTAAAGCATAAGGGAATTAATAGATCAGCAGTTTCAGCACAAATCAGGAAATTGAGTGTACTCAAATCGAAGGGAACTGATGAATTAGTCTGTGTGTGGAGAAGCCAAAGTATAAATAGCAATTTTTATGTGTTGAATTAACGTGAGATTCAAAAATGTGCATTTGAGTGCAGTGTCACAACGGGCACACACTTTGTTCGACTTGTAAGACAAGGGTACACAACCGGTGTCCTACTTGCAGACAAGAGCTTGGTGACATCCGCTGCTTAGCACTAGAGAAGGTTGCAGAGTCACTTGAATTGCCTTGCAGACATTATGCATTGGGATGCCCTGAGATATTCCCATATTACAGCAAGCTCAAACATGAAGCCGTTTGCAACTTCAGGCCATATAATTGCCCATATGCGGGATCCGAGTGCTCAGTCACTGGGGACATACCTAATCTGGTATCTCATTTGAGAGATGACCACAAGGTGGACATGCACAATGGATCCACATTCAACCATCGATACGTCAAGTCCAATCCTCGTGAAGTAGAAAATGCAACTTGGATGCTCACCGTAAGTGAACCAATTCCTTTCCCTTTTTTTGTTAACTAGACGACCTTTACCCATAATAAGATGGTCTATTGGTCGATCATCTTCTGTTTCTTGATTGTTTATGTGTTTCATTTATTCTCTATTCAAGAAATGCATGCAGATATATTATATTGTTCAAGTTTTGTTGTCTTTTCACCTGTGTTAGGTGTTCCATTGTTATGGTCAGTACTTCTGCCTTCACTTTGAGGCCTTCCAGCTTGGGATGGCCCCTGTTTATATGGCCTTCCTCCGCTTCATGGGCGACGAGAACGAAGCACGGAATTACAGCTACAGTCTGGAGGTGGGTGCAAATGGCAGAAAGCTCACATGGGAGGGCACCCCAAGAAGTATTCGCGACAGCCATCGCAAGGTAAGGGATAGTCACGACGGCCTCATCATTCAACGCAACATGGCACTTTTCTTTTCTGGCGGGGACAGGAAAGAACTCAAGCTTAGGGTCACAGGGAGGATATGGAAGGAGCAGCAAAACTCAGATGCTGGGGTCTGCATACCTAACCTCTGTAGTACCTAAATGTTTATACTGTAATTTCTTAATTCTTTGGAGTAATAATTGTTCTCTACCCTTTCTCTGTAATCTTGAGTGTGAGAGAGAAAAAAGAAAAACTCCAAAACTTTTAACTTGTGTTGTTGTTGTACCTTATAAAGTTGTGCTGTCAATGTATGAGGCTCTGAATATATCTATCCCATATCTGAAGCTATACTTCTATCAAGAATTTTTTTCCCATCTAGCCTTATATTTATCCATTTCAAGGATGGCAAATCTGAATATTGTGAAAGCTTAAGGCGGTGTTTGGGAATTGACATTTCATTTCATTTCAAAAATTTGAGTTTTAGAATTTCAAATGACTAGGAGAGACATGAATTTGCAGTTGAGCCTTGTAATGAATTAGAAGAATATGCCTCAAATCCAAATTTTTAAGATTTCCCAAACAAGAAATTTGAGCCATATCCGGATTTGAAATCCAAATTCCAATGCCCAAACATGCTGTAATGGTATTTGAGTTACTTCCCCAAACGTATGTATTGTAAGGAAACATCCATAGCTAAAAAAATACTAAGATCCATATAATCCCAAAAGCATAATATGAACCCCATAAATAGAGAAGGCAAAAAAATCTCAAAATCAATTTTTTGCATCAGAATAAATTGCCACAAACAAAGGAGTTGAGCAAAATGTAGTGCAAGATCCAAGGATGATATAAGATTTGATGAAAATACTCTGACCATCTAAAGATTCTAACAAAAGCCAACACATAAGGTGTCACACATGATCAGTAAGTTGTTTTTATTTCTGATCTTAATGTATTAGATACATGCCTATACTCTCAAGCCAATGCCATTGTAACTGGAAACAAATTAAAACCTTATGCATTTTTATCACGGTTTTCCTACCTTCAAGAGTCACCCCCAGCATTTGACACTGCATCAACAGCCTCCTCTTCTACAACCTCTGCCTCTGCAGTATTTTCTGTGGAAGTTGTCTTCTGATCATCTTCAGGTTCCTTCTTTCCAAACAATCTGGGGGTGTTCAACAGGGCATTGACAGCTTCTCGTGTACTGGCCTTTGCTCTTTCGGCTTCTTCGGCAGCCTTAGCCACAGCTTCAGCCTTCTCCCTTTCTATGTCTTCTATAAGCTTCGTCAACTCTGCTTCTCTCCCTACTTTGCTCAACCCTTCTCCAATAAACTCTTTCAATTCACCAGTTAAATCAGACGGGTCCTCCCTTACGACCCTGTCAACAATGGAAAGCACCTCATCGTGCTTCCCGACATCAAAAAGTGACTTCATTATGAACTTGTACTCATCGTCCTTCATCCTAAGCTTCCCCATCATCATATCAAAGAAAGACTTTGCTTCATCCACTTTCCCAATTTTAACCAGTCCTTCAACCAATCTGTTGTAAACCCCCATGTTAGGCCTCAGTTTTGATTCCACCATTGTTTTGAAATACTGAGCTCCATCATCGGGTCTGTTGGCCTTGAAGCAAGTGTCCATTAGCAAAACAAATGTAACCTCATCGGGGCTCACCTTCTTATCTTCCATGTCTTTATAAAGCTCCTCTGCTTCACCCAACAAATCATTATTGCATAAATGTTCAATCAGATTATTGTATGACAATGTATCCGGGTTACACCTCTTCGTGCCCATTGATTTAAAAACATGAATAGCATCAATGAATTTCCCTTGGGCACAATACCCATCCACTATCACATTGAAGCTCCCCAGATTGACAGTCAATGTTTTGGGAGGATTATGCTCAGTCATCATCCTATCAAATAGGACTAGAGCCTCATCGAACTTACCGTTCTTGCTCAGTGCGTCTAAAACGTGATTGAAAGCCACAGGGGTCATCTTAATACTTGAATTCGCACCCACAGCTTCTGCATAACAGTTCATAGCCTCATCCTCCATTCCCCTCAAGAAGTAACCCTTCATCAAGCTCCCATAAACCACTCCATCCGATACAGGACCTCCCAATTTTTCCTTCAATTCCTCATAAAGTTTAAAAATTCCATCAGCGTCTGAGTTCTTAGCCTGAGTAGACATCAAATAATTATACACCATGGGGTCTGCTTTGAATCCCTTGGATAACATCTCGTCTTTCAATTCGATTGCCTTTTCAAGCTTACCGTTATCAACTAGACCCTTAATTAAGATCCGGTAGGTGGTGGGGGAGGGGTTGAAGGGGGCATCGTTGATTAGCTGCTTATAGTGCTCCATAGCAATGTCAGTCTTTCGGCAATCCATGTAGGCAGATAGAAGAAGGTTGTGGGTGACTATATTGGCTCCAACGCCTGCCTGTGTGATGAAGCGGTGGAGGGATAGAAGGTCAGCGTACCTTGATTGGCGGAGCTGTGCGGCCATGACGGAATTGCAGGTGAAGATTGTGGGGCGGCAGTTGGAATAGATGGAGTGGCGAGTGAGAAGCGCCGCCTCCTCTAAATCATTCTCGCGGATCAGCGTGAGGATGCGGTTGTGGAGATTGAGCCTATTCCCCGTCAGTGCCGAGACGGTTTCGGGGATCTTGGGAGCATTGGGGTTAGGGTTTTGAGAGCTGGCCGGACGAGGCAGTTGCTGCTGCTGCTGCTGCTGGCGAAGGGCGGAAATGGGGGGTTCGATGCGAAGGCGGCGCTTGCGTTTGCGGCGCTCCGCGGCGGCCTCTTCCGGAGTGGCGAATGAGAAGGATCGCAGAAATCGGAAGGTGAGCGGCGGCGCTTGGAGGCGGAAATGGTGTCTAGTTAGGGATCTGATGTGGTGATTGAGACAGGAGAGCTTCCAGGCAGCCATTTTCGGCCGGGACCAGAAGAGAAGGGCAGGCGATGGCTAAGGAAGGGTTCTGTGAGGGGTTTAACTTGCGAATGGGAGTGATGAAGATGCTATTATACTTCGTAACCGTATATCATATTATTTTCATGCCTGGGCCTCGTTTGAAACCATTTAATGGTTCAAACTTCAGAGTTCGGGTTATTAGACCGAAAGGGGGCGGGGGCAGGTATAAGGCCGTGATGGGCCACGCCAGACCCACACAGCGGAGTCCTACTCCTGTATCGACCTGAAATACTCTAAATACCGCGACTTGAATGCAAAAGTTAACAAGTTCGTTGAGAAATACAACATCACTGTCCTCACTCAGTCAAGCGGGGCGATGATGTTTTAATATTAGCGTTGTCAAAGTACCAAACACATTTGAAAGCACTGAAGATTTTCAGTGAGAACCCCAAAGGCTCTGATGCCGAACGAGGTGTCGCAGACCAAACTGTTCAAATTAAATGTTGGAGTCTAGGGAATATAGTAAACCTGTGGTGTTCAACACACGTTGGACATATACGTTGTTGAGTGACAACGATGGCATAACAATCCCTCTAGAACTAAAACGAACCATAGGGAGAGATAAGGCGAAAATGGCGTCATCATTGCACGCGGCTGCACCCGATAGGCAGACTATCAACAGGTACAATTGGAGAAGATTCAGTTGAAACAAAAGGCTACGGGCGAGGCACTACGGTGGGAGCGCAAACACAACGAGCAAAAAGACTACGATGTTCCAATGTTGAGTGCTGATCATTTGCCACCTCCGGGCGCACAGATATTCTAGAAATAAAAGATGAAATTAGATGGAAATGGCTTGGAAGTACGGCCGACTACTTAGGCGGTGATATTTGATTGTTTTTCTCAAGTAGTTGTACTCTTTTGGTATGCATTTCAATTATGCTAAGTATCGCTCTTTTTTTATCCATTTTTTATTCTCGTACTTTTGTCATTGTAATTTTATTAAATATTAATGAAAATTTTATTTTATAGTTTATGTTTAAGTAATTTTAATTAAAATATATGTAAATAAGAATGTTTAAAAAATGGATGGGCATTATTCACACCCTTAAAAGGTTATGGAATGTGATGGGAAAGCAAAGCTGACATGATGATGAATAGGCAAAAAGGAATGGAGGTGATCATTCTAACCACACCGTTTGGTCTAATGGTTAATGGGGGTGATGAAGATGTGATGAACTTCAAACTATTCAAACTACACAGGAAGAATGAACATGTATATATATAGCAATTCAAGGACTAAAAACTTTATATGAAAACAAACTATAAATTAAACAAGCAATAAAGTGAAATAGAGTTATATACAATAATTATCATAATTATAATACTCCCTTCTCCAAAAAAGAATGTCACACTTTACTATTCAAAAATCACGAAAATTTTTATTTATTTGTATGTTTTCATTGATTATGTGACAAAATAAAATATTCATGTCAAATTTTATTTTGTAGAACTTTAGACGTATGTTCTAATTCTTTAAGTTTTAGTTTTTATTTCTATATCAATCTTAAATAAAATGAATTGAAAAAAATGAAAATTGTTTCATTTCATTTTGCATAACGTGATATTCTTTTTGGGACAAAGGGAGTATATCAAATTTAAGAAAATTAATATTAATCCCTACGTCCTATATCTTTCATCTCACTTGGACCTTCTAGTCATTTTTTTTATTTTAACCATGAATTATGCTAAAAATATATTGAATTGTAAAAACAAACTATAAACAAACAATAAAGTGAAATTTTTCATGTTATTTCTTTGACCCTGCCAAGTGGGACCTAAGTTGTCCTCACAAACTAAGATACCTTTATTATGCCCTGCAGGGTGTTGTAACACCTTGTAACGCCCTAAAACATAGCCTAAAAGTAATTATATGATAAAAATATTTTTAAAACTAAAGTTTAGTCCCATCAAAGTATTATTTCTGCCTTTGAGCAAAAAACGAAGAATTCTCAAGATAATAATCTTTTTCTAAAATTAAATTTTATGGATAGATCTCAAAGAGACGAATCCAACAACATATTTTATCAAATCTGATCTATAGATTTTTAGTTGTGACAATTTTAAAATATTAAAATATGTAACATGGACAAACTCAAGAAGTGTTAATAATTCGAACTCTTGAAGAATGATTTATTGAAAAAAAACTATTAGATTAAACAATGTTAATTGAATATGAGAATATTTTTAAATATATGTCATATAAATCAATCTTGACTCTGTCAAAAACAACCAGATATATGATGTCAGAAAAAAATTTCAAATAAATATGAAAACTATATAGTTTTGTAGAGTTTGATTGATTGATTGCAATGATGCGATTGAATTTCAATTTGGAGAAAGTTAGACCAAAAAGTGTACCTCAATTTGGAAAAATTAGTTCACATCAGTCTAAATATCCCAACGTATCCGCCTCCTTCCGTCTCTTATGTGTTTTCTTCTTATTCCACGGAGTATTTCTGTTTTCCTTTTTATTGTCCTAGGTCCAAGTTTGGGCTTAGTTCAACTTCTTCCTTGATCCAATTGTGTTACCTTCTTCCATTCAAAATATATCTAAAAAACTATGTCAAGAAAATATTACTTCTAAGATAATCATCACATATGAATATGCTCAAGATCATGCTTTTTATATATAAAATAAAACAATAGCCTAAAATACTAAATATGAGAAAATATAATAAGTGAATTTACCTAAATAGTACTAAAACATAGTGACTTTCCCAATATAGCCCACGTGTTTTTATTTTTCAATGTAGTAGCATTGGTCATTGTCCACTTGTCATCGTTTAAGTAAATGTCCACTGCTACTGGACATTGTTCAAACTAAATGTCCACTATCACTGAATACATTAGAAAATGACATACTCCCTCTGTCCTGTGAAACATTTCCCCTTTCTTTTTTTATCCGTCCCTTAAAACATTTCCCATTTCTTTTAAAATGACTCTTTTACCCCTCCACCCAAACCCTATTGATTTCGCCTGACACTCCAACCCAGCATTTGCACCGATTCCCACCCCTTCTTTGTCTCTCTCGAGATCTATATTCATCCTCTCCCTTTTGTGTAGATCTAAATCTATTCTTCTCTCTAGATCTAAATTCATCCTCGAATAATAGATCTAAACCTCCTCAACTTCAGATCTAATCTTCTTTGCCCCGATTTGATGTTTTCTCGCGATCCTTCGATTCCCAGTTTTCAACTATTGAGTGATAGTGATGACGATGCAGTTCCTAGATATGGAGACCCTCCTCCATCGAAGGCTGAGAATAAGAGGGCTGAGTTAAATCGTTGGGGATTTGATGGAGGAGACACCGATTCCTCTGAAACAGACCCAACATGGAGCTTCCGCAAAAAATATCTAGGGGTGGTTACTATTCTGATCCTGAATGGAGTTATGATGAAGAAGGGGATGAAGAGGCAGACGGGGAATCAGTGACCTCTGAGGAAGACGGGAAATCGGTGATATCTGAACATAGTACACGCTCTATACTCTCTTTTACTACGGTTTACCTGTAATGGCTTTTTGGCAAACTAATGATGCAAATCTCTACTTTACATGAAAAACATTTGTTGATATGTGAGTTGCTAGTGTTGTAATGTCACCCACGTCTTGTGTTGGAGACTTACAAAAATCAATTTGCCTAGGATTGGTCTACCTGTGTTCATTTCTTTACAACAATCCACCTTTGTTTCTACATACAAAAAACCAACCCTTCCAGGTCTTCAACAATACACACCTTCATTTAGTCCCATAAAGTTTGTCAAGAAATCTACAAAAAAACATTAGTTGGCAGATTTTCAATGCCCAATCTGTATGCCAGATCTTCATACTACACTGATTACATGCCATACAAAAAAGTTGTGCAAAAAAGTCATTCAATGGGAGTACATTAAAGTATTGTACTTTTACCCATGATGTTTGTACATACAAAAAACCAACCCTTCCAGGTCTTCAAGTACCCATTATGTTTCTACAGGTGTTCTTCAAGGAATGTTTTTGCTTCCTGGTACACCTCTGCAGTAACCCCAATATTATCTGGTAGCCTTCCAAGTCTGGCCAAACTATTTTTCCCTATGTGTGGGATTTTGAAGTTGTTGCCCCCTTTCTGTTTAAGTACCTCCCCCATTACACTTTGACATGTTAAGAAAACATTGTTTAACTTCTCTGGGGTGAGGTCCTCAAATGATTTGGTAACAGCATTGATGAGTTCTTCTAACTTCCTAGGTGCTGCCTGGTCTTGAATTGTATCAATTGACCTAAAATATCCCAACTCCAAAACATTCAGATCTGGGCTATTAGGAGGTTGGAATTGAAGCTTAATGTTCTAGTTTCCCTCCTGTGCAGCTTGTACAAACTCAGTGTCATTCACATCCACATGTGGTTTAGCATTATCTTGTTGTATTATTACATCTCGTGTTGGACCAGGCCATTTTTCTTTGATGGCTGGAAGTAACTTCTCCAGTAACATCTTTTTCATTTCATCTCTATTAATAGTGGTGGTTGCCTTGACCTCTAATGTACCTGATGGCTTGTTTTTGCTAGATCTTTTGGCCTGAGCTTCATATGTGAATGGGAATATACCTATTTTCCCATCCCAAACGACAGCCCCATCATTCCCAAACCTAGGCCTACTAACAGCTGCCAAGAACATGATTTTTGGTATGTGAGTCTTTTATTGAGCAGTTCTGTATGGGTCTGGTTCATCTGGCAGTGCATAAAATATTATCTTTTCCTTTGTGATGTTAAACCATTTTTCATCAATATGAATGTAGTCATAGAAATGATGAAATGTGGGGTTCATGGGAATTGATGGGCTAGCAATATGTTCCAAGCAATATTTAAGTCTTTTGAGCTTACCTTTTTCACAGAGAAAATGCTTGATGGCATTTGAATGTCTTCTTATTTTCTTGCACTTTAGTCACCTTTGGACTGTTGATTTTGAAACATCCATTGCATATGCTAAGGCACGGATGTTCTTCCTCCTGTGAAAGGGTACGACTAACATTTTTTGAATGTCAACAGTACCCATTGTTGGCCCAGAATTCCCTTTCCACTTGCACAGAACATTCACGGGTAGACCTGCCCGCATTTGAGTCTTAGCTATACTCCATATACTTCCAACTGTTTTGCGTGAGATATTGAATTCTGCAGCAACGTCTTTTATGCAGCCCCGCTGAAGTTTGCCATTTTTACAAAATTGGAGTAACTTTTCAATTACTCGTTTGCGTTTAGCATTACGTTCTTCACAACCATTTTTTCGCGAACTACTCCCCTCGTCTTCTAATGCAGGGCTGTCCAGATTGAAGAGTGGAACCTGGACCAAAGGTGGCAGATCCGTACTAGCTGAAACTGAAGAAAAGGAGGATAAAGATGACGTTGTTGACAAAGATGGTGACGATGGCGGGGAGGACATCTCTACGGACAACACAACGAAGGACAAAAGGAAGCTTTATGGACCGTCTGAGGAGGAAGTTAGGAGAAATAAGGTGAAAAGGGACATGCTTTAAATGTGTATTCAATGCACAACTAAGTTTCTATTTATAGATTTTCAATTAGGAACATGATTTTGTAATTGGAGGGAAGTTTAAAATTTACCCAAAAAAATTTGGCAAAAAAATTTCCCTCCATGTTTGTATTTTGGCCTGTAAATTGTTAAACTTGCTGAATTGCAGTGATGACACTGCCTGTAGGTGCCGAACAAATACAATGTGCGTTTGTACTTTACCACTTTTTCATTACTTTTCATTAAATGCAAATACTATTCACACTTTCTCCTTATTCTTCTTTATTTAAGGGTTTGGGGGTATATTTGGAAAGTGAGTAGTAAAAATACCCTCCCTTAAATTTCAGTTTTGGTCAATATGTCCCGTGTTTCACGGGACGAAGGGAGTATATTTTAGTACTATTCAGTGCAAATTTAACAATATAATAAATAAGGCATAAAATGCATACAAAATATCTTAAAAGCACTAAAAAATGAGGGAATAAAATAAAATATTTTGTGACTCAAACATTCACATAAGGAGAAAACACAAAGAACTAACATCATGATCACACCAAACATATTGAGGTGGACTCTCATTCTTGTGTGTAAGACTTGTCAAAGGCTCCTTGTCTGCCTCTAATGTTTGATCCCGCCTTTAGCTTGCGCGGAATCCGCGTTGCTAACAGTTCAAATTTCTTATTCGCAAGTTGAATGGACATGTATTCGTTACATGTTCTAATCTGAGGAGGCGTATTAAGAAAAATTTGACCTTGGTTACATATTCTTCTTGTAAGTCTTTCCTCATTAGCCTTTCCCTTTCTTCTTTTCATATTTACCTTGTCTAATCTTTTTCTATATATATATGATGATGTAAATCAATGCAAAGAGATATAACCTAATGTGGTAAAACTGTAAAAGTATAGTAGAAATATTCTGAAAGTCAATCAAAATGATTGACGTATATATATACATACATGTAATTATAGCAATTGTATGTATAATGTATATTAATTATGTATGTATGCGCAGAGAATATATAAATATATATGGTCGTCATGTATTAAGTCCAGACAAGAAAGCCACTCCTGTAGACGGCAACCAAGACGAGCCCGAGATTAGGTGAGAAACAGTGAACCTACTTGCTTCAGTCTCCAGCTTGATGACTCGATAACCTGGCCAAGTCACACGCTGGGCTAAACCGGCACCCGGTCCATTGTTCATGTACTCTCCATAGTACAATGTGGAGAGTGCAAAGTCCCCACTCCATTCAAGCCATCCCCTAGGGTCGACATGGTCCCCGATGTAGCACAACATGTACACCGTCCTCGAGTACATCTTCCAGGGTCGCCCTAAAAACGTAGGGAAGGTGCCCTTGGACGCCTCCAGGTCCGGGGTTGCCAGAATATTACTGGCGTGGATGGATATCCCGGTGATCTGGTTCGGGTCTTTTCGGTTTTGGGCCGTGATGGTGTTCTTCTGGCCGGGCAAGGGCTTTCTGGCGTAAATGTGGCATTTCTGGATGACAACCGCGGCGTTGCCAAAGATGAAATCGACGGTTCCGTATATGTCGCATTCCCGGTAGAACTGGCGCTGGGAGTGGACGTAGAGGGTGTCCTGGTATCCAATGATTTGGCAACGATAAACTACGGCGTGGTCAGCTCCAATTCGGAGGGCCACCGCTTGATGCTTCACCGGACCCGCCGTGTTTTGGAATGTGATGTCTTTAGCTATGAATCCACGTCCAGTTGCAGCTGCATTATACATATTTGAAAAAAAACATGCATGTTAATTACTCATTTTGTAATAAATTAAATTACTCTAGTCACATAAAGGATACCAAGTATATATTGCATCCGTCCTTAAAAGTCTTTCTTCCTTCTTTTTTTTTCTTGTCCCAAAATGTCTTTCTTCTTTTGTTGAAAATCACTTTTACCCATATATTAGTGGTTACCTTACATATCACATTATATATTTTCACTAATAACATACCAATAACATCTTACTTTTAGTCATAACATCAAAGATATTTCTAAAAAGTCAACAAAAACATATCTCTTCCAAAGTTTCATAAAAGCCAAAATAAAAATAAGATTTAGAGACAGAGCCCAGGGAGTATTTTTGTTTTATCAACTCAGGGAGTATATTTTTAGATAGCTCTAACCCAAAAATCCACCTATTGGACAATTTTAAATATGGAGAATTTACCTAAATAGTACTAAAATATAGTGACTTTTCCAATGTAGTACCATATGTTTTTATGTTCCCAATGTAGTATAACTGTTCAATATGCACTGGTCATTGTTTAAGTAAATGTCAATTACCACTAGAGATTGTTCAAACTATATGCCCATCATTACTAGACATTGTTCTCGCCACTAGACATTATTCAAGTACTATTTAGAGAATTAAAAAATTTAAGTGGTACATTGAAAGAAATCCCTAATTAATCATCATTTCAGTAAAAATACCCCCACATAATCATCATTTGAGTAATATTATTTATGAATGACTACTTAAGTAATAAATCTCAATTATAAATAATCCACCACTCAATTATAAAACGTATTGATGATTAATTTGAGAGAACACCTTATTAAAGAGGACCATCTAATTTAATTAAACTACACTTGTTTTGACTTTTTAAATCAAACAATGGCACTGTTTGATCATACTCTGTATAGTATTTAATTACAATGTAATATATTCAATACAATTGAGTTGTTTATGTTATGATATAGTTTTGATATATTAAGTTTTTTAACATTTATTTATTTAAATTATATTTAATTAATGGTCAAAGAGTGTCACTCTTTGATTAAAAAAAGTAAAAACATAAAGAATTTATGGAACGCATGGAGTATTAAATTACCGGTCACATCCTATCTTTTATTTTTATAAAGACTTTTGGGACGAAGGCCGGATATAGTTTTTATTTTTAGATCGTATTATTAAATTCCGTGAATCACAAATATGATTTTTTTTTACAGTTGAAAATTAAGGGAGAACATGTGTTTTCTCCAGCCATTGATCTGTAAAGCGTGATTTATATAAATATATGCTTTTCAAAATCACAAACCATAAATATATTTAATGTGTACTTTTCTTTCTTTCTTTCTTTGGTTTAATTAAGGGAAATTTACACGGAATAAGACTAAAACATAATTCAGTTTTCAATATAGGACTTAAACTTTTTTATTCTCTAAATAGGACTTAATAATGACTAGTGAAAAGAATAATATCCAAGTGATGCTGGATATTTAGTTGAATAATGACTAATAGATAATGACCTATGATCCTACATTGAAAAATAAAAACATATAATCATATATTATGTTTTAGTCTAAAATATCCTTTAATTAATTATTAGCAATGAAGCAAATAATGCACCACACGGTAGACACGCCAGTGTCAATTAATGGGTCGTCTCCTTAGTCCTCACATGCAACATGGACACTAGGCCGGCCGGCCGGCCAATATATATACATACAAACAATTAATTTATTACTTTTCTATCCATAAATAAAGTTCTTGGTGAGAGTTAGGATATTTGTTTGAACTTATTTTTTCAAATCATTTTATATGAAAAATGACATGAAATTAAAAAATAAAAATTACATATTTAAATACTACGTGAAAAGATCTACAAAAATAGAGACGACATTATTATTTTATCAAATAGGACACAAAAATAAGCCAACAAACAGAATAAAATTTGACCATGTGAATAATGAATAGAAATTTTATGGTTGAACGGGGAAGGGGTATTATATTATTGGCGGGGGATGTGGACAAGGAAAGCCCATTACATATATTCCAATTCATTTGGGGCCTGGCATGCAATTAGATGACACTAATCCACGTATGGTGGGTTGTTTGATTGAGACATTATTGTTTGGAATATTAATCCTCTTCTCTAAAACACAAATGGAATCTTACGTACGAACAAATTAAAGAACATATGCAAAGAAACTTGCTTGTTAAGCATGCATGTGGAAGCTTTATGGCTGCTACTTGTCAAACTCTTCTCCCTCCTCTTTTTTTTTCTTTCTTTTACTATCTCTTTACATGGTTGCTTTTGGTTGTGTTTTAATTTATTAGGAAAAGGTGGATGTTTTGGAGTAGACCTAACTAAGTTGAATTATACTTCCTTCTTCTTTGTTCACTTTTAACTTTTCTCTGTCAAAATTGGTAAATTTTGACTTCAAATTAAATAAAAATAGTATTAGATATTGATACAAAAAATTGTTTTATTGGACTTATTATATAAATTATTTTTGAAATATTATTTTATCTAATTAAAATAGAATATTTAAAAGAACCATGTATATTTAAAATGATTTTATTTACAAATTGGTATAGAAATTTATATATTTAAAAATTACATCAAAAGTTTTATAAAGCAAGAAGTGTAAATAATACTTTATTTTATCAAATGCTAAATAATAATATGAAAACAAACAAAAGTTATTAAAAGAAGGTAATAGTAAATAGGTTCATCATCATCATTTTGGGCCGGAGGAAATATATAAATATAATTGATCCATTTTCAAAACCCCCAAAACAACAACAATTATATAAATGAACTCGCCCACTAGGCCACAACACATAAAGTAAAGAACATTTTTGTAAACTATCCACTTTATTCTCATTTGGATGGTTATTGTGTAAAAAAGAAGTGAATAACGAGACATGAAAGTACGTCGTTTGTATGTTTAATCAATTAGGACCATACCACAATTGAGAAGAAAAGATAGATGCCGGAAATAAATGAGAAACGTACTCTAATTTTACTCCCCTTTTTTTTGGAAAGGAAAATGTGATCTAATTAATACCCTAGGGGCCTCAAATTTAAAGTTTTTAGCACCACCTTTTTTCTAAAAAAAAAATATACTCGTATTTTCTTACTCTATCACAACATAGAATGAAATTATGTCTACTTTTTTCTTTCATTTGTTGTAATTATTTGATAATACAAAATCATCAAATTAAATCTTGGATTTTAAAAGTTTTTATGTATTTGTAAAGTACACCATCCGTCCCAAAAACTCCTTCCCTTTCTTTATTTTTCTTGTCTCACAAAATCTTCCCCTTTTCTTTTTTAAATTTACTTTTTATCTCTACGAGTTCGTAACCTACATATCACATCCTATGATACCTTTCTACTACTAATCTATTTTTTATATAATATTTTTACCTATCATATCAAGAATATTTTTGGAAAGTCAATATAAAAATATCTCTTTAAATTTTCTAAAAGTCAAAATGTGAACTTTATGGGACGGATGAAGTGTAACTTTTATTTTTAGTTATATAGAGTATGAATTTTCTAGAAATGAGTTTTATTTTTAAAATAAAAATGATTTTAGAGCATTTATTCTTCAACTTATTTTTATTACTTATTGCTTATTCTGTTTAATTCGGATTAAATCAGATCACATTAAAAATTACTTTAATTATAACTACATTCAGATCAAATCAAATAAAAAACTTATTTCAATCAAATCAGAATCATTATTATGAAATAAAAGTTGTTATTTACTACCTCCGTCCCATTATATTCGTCTACTTTTGACTTTTGGAACTGTTCATCTAAGCACTTTGACTGATCAAATTCTCTCAATTTGTAAGGCTAAATATAGTCATGTGTGATCTTGTTTGATTTGTCTTAACATATAGATTATTAACATATAATTTCTATAATTTTTTAATATATAAATTACAAGATAAAATGGATTAAAGAAGTGCATTGGATGATGTGCAAAAATGAAAGTGGACAAATATAATGGGATGGAGGGAGTACTTGAAAATAAAATTAAGAGGGGAGAGAGTGGTTACCAAAAGACGCGGTGTGGAAGGTGGTGAGCTGTTGAGCAACACTTTTGCTGCCGGAAATGACCGTCTTGCCCTTCCCATCTCCAACTAACATCACGTTTGTTTTCTTCTTCCCAATTTTCAGAGTATTGTGCTCTTCGTACCTGCATCATGTGCACGTATTTTTCAAGGTACCACCAGAGCAGCATCCCGTACCACTCTCATAAATTCGTATAATCTAATCCAGCTATATAATACTTCTCGCTCCTTTGGAGATTAATTCCCATTTTCTGCCGACAATTAATTTTCTCATCATTAATTATTGATAAACTCCCGTAATTAATTAAATTTCTCTCCGCACCTTCCTCCTTGAACCCGGCCGACAGCCCTTAATCAAACTTCAAACCTCACATGATGTGTACCATAATACTCCACTTAATCCATTAATTACCGGTTAGTCCACTTCCTCATCAAGATTAAATTGACTTTTAAAAAATAATTATAATGATTTGTTAATTGTCACCCCGGCCCCCACGTCCATTAAATTCCCACTGCACCATTAAATATATTTTTTTTACTCCAAATGTTTAGGGTGCAAAACGTTTCCCAACACAAGAAAACACTACATGAGAACATGGGTGCAAACCTACTCTCACATCAAGGAAGAGAGAAAAATGAACCCAAATTAAATAAAATACTTTTAACTCAATTCATTAGGATGAGTTTTTTAAGAAAGTGCTCAAAAAGGAATCCAACTTGGTCCGAGATTAGATCCATCTGGGATGAGAAATCAGGTCCGTTAGTCGAAGGAGGACCACTATCGTAATATATATGTCAGCTCGAAAGTTAGGCAAAAGCCCAGATAATTTGGGTTGCCGGTGATATTGAGACTTTCTACCATCACCCTAACCCACATTAGTTGTTCACTTTTAGGTCACACATACTCCATAGATTATTTATTTTGACCACTTCCAAAAAGTGTCATACTTGAAACCTTATTTATTGGTTAGGTTCTTCTTCCCCCCATGGCAATTGGATTTGTATCTCAACTATCCTCTCCTCAAATCAAGGACCACACAAGTCACGCAAAACTTTCCCGTAAAGAGTAATAATTTATTTGCTCTACCATTCAACTCGCAATGTCGTCTTTACAATTCTGTGAGACGCACTGTCCAAAGTCCTCATTGTCAAGAAGTCTTTCGGTAGAAAGCATTAACTTCAGATTGATCTCTAATTAGCTCTGTCACATTATCTGATCTAGCAAATTAAAGCATCTTTTACTCCCGTTAGCAGCCAATGAAAAATGCCACAATACCATGCCACCACTTCCCAAGAAGGCTGTCGGTACACGGCACCACAAGGTTTCCTCATTTCTATTTTTGTTGTCGAACTGAGAACTTTTATAATGCAGTCCATTACGCATGCCTACTCTGAACATTGCCAATGATACCACATGCTGAGACTGCCTACCATAAACTTAACCATCACTAGTATGATGTTTGATGTTTTTGGTCAAGCAATCACGAATTTGTTATTACACTTTCTAAGAGGCCTCATAGTACTGGAATTAAGTGCACCCTTTTATATTGGTACTCCAACAAGTGATCGACTCGACTCGAAAGCGATGCACACGTAAATTATAATAACAATTCTAGATTTCTGAACGACTAGAAGTGGATAGTTAGTGGCGAACTCATCATGTACTACAAATACACATCTCCATGCCAAGAGATGGTTCTTAGTTCTTAAGATTCATTCATATACCCTTCATTGTCCTTCATATCATGATTCATGAATAATTCATCAAAAAAATTATAAATTGATATCAAAATTATACTCCTTCGGTTTACAAAACTTTTTTGATTTTGACTTTTAAAAGATTTAAGTGTAATGTATTTTGGTGTTTCCAAAAAACTTTTAGATGTGATGAGTAAAAGTAGAATGTGATTGATTATCAGTAGTGAAGTGAGTTAAAAATTAATAGGGATAAAATTAACTTTTTGATAGAAATAAAAGTATTTTTTTAGACGGATGAAAAAAGAAAAAAGAGAATAATTTTGTGGAAAAGAAAGTAGAATTAGTTTTGCCGGCAGAGGCGAACTTCATTTTGAGACTTAAAAGAATATTAATTTTACATGCAGTACGCTTTCAATTCTAGAATTAGTCCAATAAGGTGAGCACCATCCCAGAACCCCTTCAAACCTGTCCGGGGGCAGAAGTCGTTTTATGTTTACCATATTTCGCACTACAATAGAATCAAACTCGGGTCTTATCATAATTAGAATAAGTCTAAAAGGCTATTAGATAATAATATTCTGGGCAACTAATTGTCAGTTTTGAAAGTTCTTCCAAAGGCAAAAACAGGATCTAAAAGTGATAAAGATGAACTTACACTCCTTCCTTAATGTAAATAATGGTCCGGCGAGTGCTGTGCTCCGGCACCTTCTTTATCGCCTCGCCGATCGTCTTCACCGTCCCGCTTCCGTCCTTAGCCACAATTATATCTGCTCGAATAGGGGAAACCGGCATGCTTAGCAATTTCCGATCACTCTCCGACAACCATTCCGGGAACTCCCCCTGTTCCAGGAGTTTGCGCCGGCGGCGATTCCCTATTGGCACGCCGGCGAACTCACCGCCGCCGTCCGTGGAGGCGAAGATCGCCAGTGAGTTGCTCACCAGCTCCGTCATGTCCTTCATCCTTTCCGCCACGCTGTCCTTCACCGTCCCGTTACTGACGCCCGAGAATCCCTCCGAACACGTGTCGTGATTGGTGAGAGCGGCGCTCAGCCACGTGGCGACATCGTCCGGGGAGCTTCCTCCCGACCGGAGGGCGTTCAGGGAGCGGTCAAGGAGGTCAACCGAGTCGTCGAGCAGCTCGAGACAATCCGCGTAAGCGGACCGGACCAGAGTGTCCATCTCAAGATTGTTGACGTCGTTGATCGCGTTGACCGCCGCCGCGGCCTGCCGGAGGGACACGTTCACGGAAATGTGGACCAATTCCGCCTCCGACGCGGCGGTGGAGCCGGGGAAGTCGAGGAACGAGCGGAGGCAGAGGCTCGGGTACAGAGTCTTGCTGCAGGTTCGGGACATGGCTCGGCTAGGCTTGGAGGTTACTCTGTTCCTGGAGGCGGACTTGCCACGTGTACCGACCAAAACACCCACGGAGACGGCGGAGGCGGTAATGAGGACGGCGGCCAATACGAGGATGAGCTTGGCGGTTGACCTGCGTGGTTTAGACGTGACGTCATCGTCATGGAGGATTTGCCGGCGGGAAGATTCTCCGGGCTCCTTTCCGATTACGGGGTGGCCCATTTTCTGTGGTACTGAAATTGTTGTTACGGAGAGTACGTCGTGAGTTGAAGCAAACTATATTAGGCTTTTGGCGTCTTTTTGTAGCAAAAAAAAGGGAAATAAAGTGAACACAATAACGTGGGACCACTTTCATTTTTTAGTGTTAGCATACTCACAAAATGAGTTTAAATTTTTGTACCACTAAAAATAGATAGACATTAGGTTGCGACTTTGATAGGCCTCATCAATAGACTACTTACCCTTCCACAAGCCAAACCCCTCACTCCCGCACGACATATGAAAGTGATCAGGGGCCATCCTCGGGCGGGGTCCAGGGTGGCGTAGAAAGGCTGGGCTCGGTCCTCGGGCCCATAGTCAGCCTCGAATAGTAGTAATCGGCTGCGTACCACTGTACTTAGACATTCGGATTGTATTATTAATTTTTTGAGCCATTAGTAAAAGGGGAGACAACTCAGTATGTTATGTCGGCTCGTAGTTGTTTAGACACTTGAATTATTGGTTTGTGTCGGAAGTCCAGCTAGGAGTGTTCATGTTTAGGTCTAAACCAAAAAAATCGACTAAACTAGACTGTTAGGTCTAGACCAAACCCAGACCAAACAAATGTCGAGTTGGTCTTCAGGCCAGAATATTTTGGATTTCAAGTTTCGGTACGACCCATCTAAAGCGAATTTCCACTCGGTCCGAACCGACGAACCGATAAAACCTCATAAACCCGATCGATTATGCTCCACATACCATACTGTGATTCTGTCCATTCATATCCTCCTTCCCTTATGACCTTAGCTCATGTTCCATCTTTTATTTTTGATCGCCAATTTCAGCACCCACTCACTCTTCTTCTCCGCGCGTTGCCCAAAGGAAAATATGTGAATTACCCAAAGGAAAAAATCCTATCAACAGCAAATGGGTGTATAAATTGAAGTACAAAGCTGATGGTTCCTTGGAAAGACACAAGGCCAGATTGGTGATCAGGGGTTGTACACAGAAGGTGTTAAAGGAAAGAATATATTTCCATATATTCTTTGTATATATTATTATGGTAGTTTCCCGATTTATATTTATTTTCTTTCCTTCCGTATATATTTTCCATAAAGAGTTTCTAGCTTGTGGGATCCTATACATGTAGCCTTTGTTTCATATTGTGAACATTAGAAATACAAGAGAAATAGTTCTCCCGAATACTATTCTTTCATGGTATGAGAGCATCAATAATATAATATTATTCTGCTGCTGCTCACGGTCGACTGGCATCGCGATTGACCATCGAGCGTCGCTGCAATTTTTTTCCTCTTTCGCTTATTACTACCGAACAGTCGACCAGCACTGCCTGTCCATCGATCATCGGCCACTGCTGATAAGTCTCTGTCACTGCCTGTCCATCGATCATCGGCCACTGCTGATAAGTCTCTGTCACTGCTTTACGTATTGTTTCCACATCAACCATGACCGAAGAGCAGCCCAAGAAGATTGCTGCAGGAAAGAAACTTCAAGATCATGAAGATGAAGATTATTTTACGATGACGTCATATCTCGCCGTATGATTTGTCTCCTAGCGATAATCCTAGTATGCTTTTAACTCAAGTTGTCTTGAAGGGAAATAATTATGATGAGTGGTCCAAATCTCTACGGCTTACTCTTCGAGCACGCTAGAAATTTGAGTTTGTTAATGGAACGATCAATATTTTGGATTCTAATTCAGATGATTTGGATTATTGGTTGACAAATCATTCACTTTTAGTCTCTTGGATTTTGAACACTATTGATCCAATCTAGAGATCTAGCATATTGTTCGGTGAAAATGCCTCCGATTTGTGGAATGATCTGAAGGCCCATATCTCTGTTGTGAATGGACCTAGGGTTCAACAGTTGAAGTGGGAGTTAGCGGAGTGCAAACAAAAGAACCTTTCCATAATTGAATATTATGATCGAGAAGATGAAGAAATTGTGGGATGATCTAGCGTATTATGAACGTCCTCCAGTGTGTGTGTAAGAATTGCACATGTGACTTTCCAGGAATGCTTGCATAGATATGTGAGACGCCCTGGAAACCGGTTATGGTACGAAACCCTGTGGTCAAATCTGATGGAAAAGGAACCTTTACCACCTGTTTGAAGAATCTATAATATACTAATATAGGATGTGTGATAGGCGTGTCGTAACACCTACAAATTAATTTATTATTTTCCTTAATTTAAATCTCCTTTATAAATTATTATTAATTAAAACATCGGTCCGGTTCCAGTGACACCGGAGAACGGTGCCACTGGGTTTTTGGGGCACCTCCGGTGTCACTAGAACCGGGCCGTTAAAACATATAGATAGGGCAAGTAAGGGTCGATCCCACGAGAAAAGATACTTTTTAGGTTATGAAAATCAGTTTACTAGTCACTTTTATTGAATAAAAAAACTAACTAAAATCTAAAAAACTAAAACTAAAAAATATGGGGGGTTGGAATGATAATTTTAAAAAGATAAAATACAAATAAAATAGAGATAAGGATAATAGATAAGAGATGGAACCACAACAGCAACTCGAACTCAGAAGACACTCAGGGAGGAACAAACACACAAACAAACACACATACAAACACATATTTAAACTTTATAAAAACTTACACAATAATAATTAACTTAAACTATTTTGAAAATACTTATAATTTTTAATAGAAAATAAATTGAAGTAAAATCTGATTAACTAATTAATTATGTCTTGATTCTGAAATTAAACTGCTAATTAAACTCATGATTAGGCTGAAAAAGAGGTCCACCAACGGTTCTTCTCTATTTTCCCATTCATATTAGCTCATGTTAAAACCAACCATAACTCTAAACCCTACTCTTAGCAACCTAAAGACCAACCCTTAAGTTACTACTAATAATAGCGCATTAAGATTTGTGGAAAACATCACCATAACAAATTTGCAGTAACACTACGGTTATTTAACAAAATCAGGTTGAGAACCTTGATTAGCAAAAACCACTTAACGAGGCAGCCAATGCTAATCAAGTGACACTTAGTTTCTAGAAAAGTTCGGCTATTCAAAACACTTTAGACTTTAAAAGAATATCATTTTAAATTGGATTAGGCGCGCAATCCTAATTTGGTCCAATTTAAGTAAAATCAGGTAAAAAAAAGTTTTCAAAACACCTTTTGAGTTTAGATTTAACCGTAGCATAGAGCTAAAATTCCTTCAAAGTCAAATTAGTTCAACAAAGAAGGATTCAATCTTTTTTATCAAACAATTCAGCCTAAGAATGTTTTATAATTTCAGAGACAATAATCAATCAAAATTCAAATTTGAACAATTAAACATCAACACAAACAATTCTACACTTACTCCCTCCGTCCCAATTTATTTGCAACACTTCGAACCACGTGCAAAATATCATCTCTTTTAAAATCACTTTAATTTCAAATTGGTAGAGTAATAAAAAGTAAAAATTACACCATTCAAAAGTATATGAAAAGCTCTACAAAACAAGATGCGACAAGAATATTTTATTTTATCAAATGGTCAACCAAAACGAGTAAACAAACAAAAGTTATCAAGAGGCCAGAATAATAAACGTGACATTCTTTCTGGGACGGAGGGAGTATAATATAACATAAACAATCAACACAGAATTGGAATTGAAAATAAAATATTTAAATAATGGATATCAAATTCATCAATTGGAAATTAAACAAATTCAAAATCCTAATTAAAAGTTTGAAGTAATATTAAAAGTCAAAGAAACTCCCCTGCTCATCTTCTTCGTCCGAACCGCGTGCAGGCTGCCCAGAACCAGAAACCACCGCCGTGCACGCTGTGCTCCATCGCCGAAATCCATGGCTGCCCATCGTCGTGCTCCACTAGTCTAATCGCCATCACCGGCCGAACCCTAGGCCGGTGTCGCCGTTGCTCTGATTCTCTCTCTCCTCCCTCCTCTCTGTTCCGTTTCCATTTTTATCTCCGTTTCTTTTTTTCTTTCTTATTTCGTTTCTTCCCTCTTTTCTCCTCACAATTCTTCTCTTTATAACTGAAACTAGAAGTGTTTGTGTTTGAATAGGAGAAGTACTCCTTCCATTACCTTTCCTGCGGCTGAGAATCAGGTACCCATCTTCTTCCCTTTTTTTATTTGCTCCTTCCATTATTCATTTAAAACTTGGATTTGTTTGGGCCAAGTTTGGACTTGGCCCAACTTCATTCTTCTTCATTTTGAGTTACAAGATCCAATTTGATTATCCTCCCCAACTTTTCGTGTTCCAAAATATATCTAGAAAATATCCGTCAAAGAGAAAGTACTTCCAAATTAATTGTAAAATATAAATATGCTAGAAATCATGCACTTTATGTATACAATGTAAATAATAGCCTAGAATGCTAAATAGAGTAAATGTGATTATTTAGGTATAAAATGCACATAAATCATATTTAAAATGCTAAGAAGTGAGAGAATAAAATATGATATTTTGTGACTCAACAATGTGTAACGCCCTGAAATCCAGTCTAGAAGTTATTCACTAATTAAACAAATAATAATTATTTATTTAGGATAATTTGTTCTTTAAAGAATTAAAAGATACTTTAGAGATTCTAATTTGATTATATCTAACGTGACAAATATATACTCTTTTTATGCGCTCAGTAGATCTCTACCTTCTTCTTCTTTCGATCGTCGCCAATCCGCTGACCACCGCCCTCGCCTTCTGCTCGGATAAGACATAACGGCACAAGGGCGAAACCCCGACGTGACAATTCTGACCAACACGCCACGCTGCTCGCCAGGCCTTCCTCTCCGGTTCAGCGACTATCTACAACGATGGGATTTCCGGCGAGAGTAGCAACGATGACGAGAAACGGTTGTAGAGCAGCACCGGCCTCCGTCCTTTCTGGCAACTGCGACGACTTGGATGGTGAACGGCGATGCGGAGGTGATTTACAGCAGCGACGGTTCTCCAATCCAGTGACGACCTCCAGCATAACAACAGGTTCAGGCGACCGGCGTAAGCAGTCCTCTACGGCTTCCTATATCCCTGTTTTGGTGATTTTCCTTCACTAGGGGGTGTTTGTTTTTTCTGCAGGAAAAGGTCTGCAGTCTGCGGACCACTACTGTAGACATCTGCAGGAGAAGTGGTGGNACCTAACCTCTGTAGTGCCTAAATGTTTATACTGTAATTTCTTAATTCTTTGGAGTAATAATTGTTCTCTACCCTGTTTCAAAAAAAAAAAAAAAAAAATTGTTCTCTACCCTTTCTCTGTAATCTTGAGTGTGTGAGAGAAAAAAGAAGAACTCCAAAACTTTTAACTTGTGTTGTTGTTGTACCTTATAAAGTTGTGCTGTCAATGTATGAGGCTCTGAATATATCTATCCCATATCTGAAGCTATACTTCTATCAAGATTTTTTTTTCCATCTAGCCTTATATTTATCCATTTCAAGGATGGCAATTCTGAATGTTGTGAAAGCTTAAGGCGGTATTTGGGAACTAACATTTCATTTCATTTCTAAAATTTGAGTTTTTGAATTTCAAACGACAAGGAGAGACATGAATTTGCAGTTGAGCCTTGTAATGAATTAGAAGAATTTGCCTCAAATCCAAATCCAAATCCAAATTTTTAAGATTTCCCAAACAAGAAATTTGAGTCATACCCGTATTTGAAATCCAAATTCCAATGCCCAAACATGCTGTAATGGTATTTGAGTTACTTCCCCAAACTGATGTATTAAAGGAAACATTCATTGCTAAAGGAATACTAGGATCCATTCAATCCCAAAAGCATAATATGAACCCCATAAATAGAGAAGGCAAAAAATCTCAAAATCAATTTTTTTGCATCAGAATAAATTGCCACAAACAAAGGACTTGAGCAAAATGTAGTGCAAGGTCCAAGGATGATATAAGATTTGATGAAAATACTCTGACCATCTAAAGATTCTAACAAAAGCCAACACATAAGGTGTCACACATGATCAGTCAGTTGTTTTTATTTCTGATCTTAATGTATTAGATACATCCCTATACTCTCAAGCCAATGCCATTGTAACTGGAAACAAATTAAAGTCTTATGCATTTTTATCACGATTTTCCTACCTTCAAGAGTCACCCCCAGCATTTGACACTGCATCAACAGCCTCCTCTTCTACAACCTCTGCCTCTGCAGTATTTTCTGTGGAAGAAGTTGTCTTCTGGTCATCTTCAGGTTCCTTCTTTCCAAACAATCTGGGGGTGTTCAACAGGGCATTGACAGCTTCTCGTGTACTGGCCTTTGCTCTTTCAGCTTCTTCGGCAGCCTTAGCCACAGCTTCAGCCTTCTCCCTTTCTATGTCTTCTATAAGCTTCGTCAACTCTGCTTCTCTCCCTTCTTTGCTCAACCCTTCTCCAATAAACTCTTTCAATTCATCAGTCAAATCAGATGGGTCCTCCCGTACGACCCTGTCAACAATGGCAAGCACCTCATCGTGCTTCCCGACATCAAAAAGTGACTTCATTATGAACTTGTACTCATCGTCCTTCATCCTAAGCTTCCCCATCATCATATCAAAGAAAGACTTTGCTTCATCCACTTTCCCAACTTTAACCAGTCCTTCAACCAATCTGTTGTAAACCCCCATGTTAGGCCTCAGTTTCGATTCCACCATTATTTTGAAATAGTGAGCTCCATCATCGGGTCTGTTGGCCTTGAAGCAAGTGTCCATTAGCAAAACAAATGTAACCTCATCGGGGCTCACCTTCTTATCTTCCATGTCTTTATAAAGCTCCTCTGCTTCACCCAACAAATCATTGTTGCATAAATGTTCAATCAGATTATTGTATGACAATGTATCCGGGTTACACCTCTTCGTGCCCATTGATTTAAAAACATGAATAGCATCACTGAATTTCCCTTGGGCACAATACCCATCCACTATCACATTGAAGCTCCCCAGATTGACAGTCAATGTTTTGGGAGGATTATGCTCAGTCATCATCCTATCAAATAGGACTAGAGCCTCATCGAACTTACCGTTCTTGCTCATTGCGTCTAAGACGTGATTGAAAGCCACAGGGGTCATCTTAATACTTGAATTTGCACCCACAGCTTCTGCATAACAGTTCATAGCCTCATCTTCCATTCCTCTCAAGAAGTAACCCTTCATCAAGCTCCCATAAACCACTCCATCCAAGACAGGACCTCCCAATTTTTCCTTCAATTCCTCATAAAGTTTAAAAATTCCATCAGCGTCTGAGTTCTTAGCCTGAGTAGACATCAAAAAATTATACACCATGGGGTCTGCTTTGAATCCCTTGGATAACATCTCGTCTTTCAATTCGATTGCCTTTTCAAGCTTACCGTTATCAACTAGACCCTTAATTAAGATCCGGTAGGTGGTGGGGGAGGGGTTGAAGGGGGCATCGTTGATTAGCTGCTTATAGTTCTCCATAGCAATGTCAGTCTTTCGGCAATCCATGTAGGCAGATAGAACAAGGTTGTGGGTGACTATATTGGCTCCAACGCCTGCCTGTGTGATGAAGCGGTGGAGGGATAGAAGGTCAGCGTACCTTGATTGGCGGAGCTGTGCGGCCATGACGGAATTGCAGGTGAAGATTGTGGGGCGGCAGTTGGAATAGATGGAGTGGCGAGTGAGAAGCGCCGCCTCCTCTAAATCATTCTCGCGGATCAGCGTGAGGATGCGGTTGTGGAGATTGAGCCTATTCCCCGTCAGTGCCGAGACCGTTTCGGGGATCTTGGGAGCATTGGGGTTAGGGTTTTGAGAGCTGGCCGGGCGAGGCAGTTGCTGCTGCTGCTGCTGCTGGCGAAGGGCGGAAATGGGGGGTTCGATGCGAAGGCGGCGCTTGCGTTTGCGGCGCTCCGCGGCGGCCTCTTCCGGAGTGGCGAATGAGAAGGATCGCAGAAATCGGAAGGTGAGCGGCGGCGCTTGGAGGCGGAAATGGTGTCTCGTTAGGGATCTGATGTGGTGATTGAGACAGGAGAGCTTCGAGGCAGCCATTTTCGGCCGGGACCAGAAGGGCAGGCGATGGCTAAGGAAGGGTTCTGCGTGGGGTTTAACTTGCGAATGGGAGTGTGATGAAGATGCGATTATACCTTCGTAACCGTATATCATATTACCATGCCTGGGCCTCGTTTGAAACCATTTAATGGTTCAAACTTCAGAGTTCGAGTTATTATACCCAAAGGGGCGGGGGCAGGTATAGGGCCGTGATGGGCCACGTCAAACCCACACATTGATATACGTGCAGTGTCGACCTGAACTACTATAAATATCTTAATTTGAATGCAAAAGTCAATAAGTTCGCCAAGAAAAACAACATCATTGCCCTCACTCAATCAAGCGGGGTGATGATGTTTTAATACTAGCGTTGTCAAAGTACCAAACACATCTGAAAGCACTGAAGATATTCAGTGAGAACCCCAAAGGCTCTGATACCGAACGAGGTGTCGTAGACCAAACGATTCAAATTAAACTTTGGCGTCTAGGGAATGTAGTAATCCTGTGGTGTTCAACGCACGTTGGACATATGCGTTCTTGAGTGACGACGATGACATAACAATCCCTCTGGAACTGAAACGACCCGTAGGGAGAGATAAGGCTAAAATGGTGTCATCATTGCACGCGGCCGCACATGATGGGCAGACTATCAACAGGTACAATTGGAGAAGATTCAGTTGAAACAAAAAGCTACGAGCGAGGCACTACGGTGGGAGAGCAAACACAACGAGCAAAAAGACTACGATGTTCCAATGTTGAGTGATGATCATTTGCCACCTCTGGGCGCACAGATATTCTAGAAATAAAAGATGAAATTAGACGGGAATGGCTTGAAAGTACGGCCGACTACTTAGGCGGTGATATTTGATTGTTTTTCTCAAGTAGTTGTACTCTTTTAGTATGCATTTCAATTATGCTAAGTATCGCTCTTTTTTATCCATTTTTTATTCTCGTACTTTTGTCATTGTAATTTTATTAAATATTAATGAAAATTTTATTTTATAGTTTATGTTTAAGTAATTTTAATTAAAATATATGTAATGAAGAATGTTTAAAAAATGGATGGCATTATTCACACCCTTAAAAGGTTATGGAATGTGATGGGAAAGCAAAGCTGACATGACGCTGAATTGGCAGAAAGGAATGGAGGTGATCATTCTAACCACACCATTTGGTCTAATGGTTAATGGGCCGGGGGTGATGAAGATGTGTTGAAATTCAAACTATTCAAACTACACGAGAAGAATGAAAACAAACTATAAACAAACTATAAACAAGCAATACAGTGAAATAGAGTTATATACAATAATTATCATAATTATAATACTCCCTCCTACAAAAAAGAATGTCACACTTTACTATTCAAAAATCACGAAAACTTTTATTTATTTGTACGTTTTCATTGATTATGTGACAAAATAAAATATTCATGTCAAATTTTATTTTGTAGAACTTTAGACTTATGTTCTAATTCTTTAAGTTTTAGTTTTTATTTCTATATCAATCTTAAATAAAATGAATTGAAAAAAAAATCAAAATTGTTTCATTTCGTTTTGCATAACGTGATATTCTTTTTGGGACAAATGGAGTATATCAAATTTAAGAAAATTAATATTAATCCCTACGTCCTATATCTTTCATCTCACTTGGACCTTCTAGTCAATTTTTTAAATTTTAATCATGAATTATGCTAAAAATATATTGAATTGTAAAAACAAACTATAAACAAACAATAAAGTGAAAATTTTCATATTATTTCTTTGACCCTACCAAGTGGGACCTGAGTTGTCCTCACAAACTAAGATACCTTTATTATGCCCTGTCAAGTGAGACTTCAACTTATTTTAAAATGATGTTAAACCTCGAGCTTTAAATACGAGTATGTCAGTTGCCCAGTGAGAACCCAACTTTCGTTGAAGGCTGCCATTCATTGAGATTTAAATCGTCGCCACAAATCTTGTCTTTCATGTGAAATTTCGTGATAGGGTAAACCAATAGCCAAACAAAACTAATTTGTGAATAAACAACACAAACAGAACGAGAAGTTGTGGCACAAAGATGCTAGAGCAGAAGTTACTAAGAGATGTGACTTGCAGAAACATCATGCTTTTTGTGTATAAAATGTAAACATATGAATATGCTCAAGAAAATAATCATCACATATGAATATGCTCAAGATCATGCTTTTTGTGTATAAAATGTAAACAATAGCCTAAAATACTAAATCTGAGAAAACATAATAAGTGAATTTATCTAAATAGTACTAAAACATAGTGACTTTCCCAATATAGCACCATGTGTTTTTATTTTCCAATGTAGTAGCATTGGTCATTGTCCACTGGTCATTGTTCAAGTAAATGTCCACCGCTATTGGACACTGTTCAAACTAAATGTCCACTATCACTGAATACATTAGAAAATGACATATATTTTAGTACTATTTAGTGCAAATTTAACAAGGAAGAAATACGAAAATAGCACTTTAATAGCCTTATAATACTCAAAATAACAGTGCTATTAGTTTTTGGAATGAATTCCCGTTTTTGTCCTTAAATAAACTCCCAAAATTAGAATTATACTGCAATGTATACTCTTCACTGCCACATTATAAATAAGTATGAAATTCTCTGCTCTTCACTGCCACAATATGTGTGAGATTGAATTTAGTGCCCTAACACATACAACACTGCAAAAAAAAAAACAGAATTCATTTTAAGCCGTGACTTTTTATTTTTTATGGTAATTATACACTGCAATATATACTCTCTACACTGCCACAATATGTACTTCTAAAAATTCAATGTCTGAAATACACTGCCACAATATATACACTGCCAAAAATTCAATGTTTGAAATACATTGCCACAATATATACACTGTCACAATATATCTACACTGCCACAAAACACAATAATTAAAAATAAAAATACAGCAAAATCCGAATAAAAGGATGCAAGAAAAAATTTTAACATTTAATCTTCACACTGCCCACACCATAAAACCTAATCTTCACGTTGCCAAAATCACAATGCCTTTCAAAAGACCTAATTTTTCAAAAGGGACAAATACTTGGTATTTCAAAATTGATTTCACAACATACACCTAATCTTCAATACAAAGAAAACACAATAATTAATACTAAAAATACAGGGAAATCCGAATAAAAGGATGAAGGAATGAAAATTAAAAATTGAAGGAGAAGAGAAAATGATTAGCGACATCAAAGATTAGCATGGGAGAGAACCTGATGATTGTCGCTGCTGATCGGCCAAGGAATCGTGGGCGAAGGACAGAGGACGCATCATCGCCGGCGAACGAAAGGAGAGACCATGGAGTTCAATAGTGTGCGGGAGAACGGAAGGAGAGATTGGAGTTGAATGCCGTAATTTTTAATGAAAAAAAAGGGGTAAAGGGTATGATAGGAAAGGATTGACACCATAAATTGCTAAATTTGTTAAAAATAATGAGTAGTGCTAAATGCGTAATTTAGGGTGAGTTAGAGTGCTATGTAGGGTGATTTCTTATTTAACAATATAATAAATAAGGCATAAAATGCATACAAAATATCTTAAAAACACTAAGAAATGAGGGAATAAAATAAAATATTTTGTGACTCAAACACAAAGAACTAACATCATGATCACACCAAACATATTGAGGTGGACTCTCATTTTTTTTGTGTAAGACTTGTCGAAGGCTCCCTATCCGCCCTGATCCCGCCTTTAGCTTGCAGGAATCCGCGTTGCTAACAGTTCAAATTTCTTATTCGCAAGTTGAATGGACATGTATTCGTTACATGTTTGATACGATATCGTATCGGGATAAGAAAGGATTAGCACCTTCGAGCTATGGAATTAGGGAAAAGGAAGAGAAAATCGCACGACACTTTATTCGGCAGAATAGAAGAACGAGAGGGAAGAGGAAAAGACTAGGGTGTAGGGAAAATGATTTCTTATTAATTGAATAATAACTCCATGATAGCGATACATTTATAGCTAGCATATCGAAAGAATCCTAATCACAAAGGTAACTAAATAAACTAGGAAACTAATTAATCACCTAACAAATATAATATTCCCTAATAATAGTTAACTAACTCTAAATAATTACTTACCATAATAATAATAATAATAATAATAATAATAATAATAATAGTCCCGTAACAGTGTTCTAATCTGAGGGGGCGTATTAAGAAAAAATTGACCTTGGTTACATAATATTTGCCTTGATTTGTTGATTATTTCTTCTTGTATGTCTTTCCTTATTAGCCTTTCCTTTTCTTCTTTTCATATTTACATTGTCTAATATTTTTCTATATATGATGATGTAAATCAATACAAAGAGATATAACCTAATGTGGTAAAACTATAAAAGTATAGTAGAAATATTCTGAAAGTCAATCAAAATGATTGACGTATATATACATACATGTAATTATAGCAATTGTATGTATAATGTATGTATTAATTATGTATGTATGCGCAGAGGATATATATAAATATATATGGTCATCATGTATCAAGTCCAGACAAAAAAGCCACTCCTGTAGACGGCAACCAAGACGAGCCCGAGATTAGGTGAGAAACAGTGAACCTACTTGCTTCTGCCTCCAGCTTGATGACTCGATAACCTGGCCAAGTCACTCGCCGGGCTAAACCGGCACCCGGCCCATGGTTCATGTACTCTCCATAGTACAATGTGGAAAGTGCAAAATCCCCACTCCACTCAAGCCACCCCCTAGGGTCAACATGGTCCCCCATGTAACACAACATGTACACAGTCCTCGAGTACATCTTCCAGGGTCGCCCTAAAAACGTAGGGAAGGTGCCCTTGGACGCCTCGAGGTCTGGGGTTGCCAGAATATTACTGGCGTGGATGGATATCCCGGTGATCTGGTTCGGGTCTTTTCGGTTTTGGGCCGTGATGGTGTTCTTCTGGTCTGGCAAGGGCTTTCTGGCGTAAATGTTGCATTTCTGGATGACAACCGCGGCGTTGCCAAAGATGAAATCCACAGTGCCGTATATGTCGCATTCCCGGTAGAACTGGCGCTGGGAGTGGACGTAGAGGGTGTCCTGGTACCCAATGATTTGGCAACGGTAAACTACGGCGTGGTCAGCTCCAATTCGGAGGGCCACCGCTTGATGCTTCACCGGACCCGCCGTGTTTTGGAATGTGATGTCTTTAGCTATGAATCCACGCCCAGTTGCAGCTGCATTATATATTTGAAAAAAAAACATGCATTTTAATTACTCATTATGTAATAAATTAATCAAATCACATAAAGGATACAAAGTGTTTACTACATCCGTCCTTAAAATTCTGTCTTCCTTCTTTTTTTCTTGTCCCAAAATGACTTTCTTCTTTTTTTGAAAATCACTTTTACTCCTATATTAGTGCTTACCTTACATATCACATCATATTTTTTCACTAATAACATACCAATAACATTTTACTTTTACTCATATATAACATCAAAGATATTTCTAAAAAGTCAACAAAAACATATCACTTCCAAAGTTTCATAAAAGCCAAAATAAAAATAAGATTTAGAGACAGAGCTCAGGGAGTATTTTTCTACTCCGTATTATCAACTTAGGGAGTATATTTTTAGATAGCTCTAACCCAAAAATCCACTTATTGGACAATTTTAAATATGGAGAATTTACTTAAATAGTACTAAAATATAGTACTTTTTCAATGTAGTACCATATGTTTTTATTTTCCCAATGTAGTATAACTGTTCAATGTCCACTGGTCATTGTTTAAGTAAATCTCAATTACCACTGGAGATTGTTCAAACTAAATGCACATCATTACTAGACATTGTTCTCGCCACTAGACATTATTCAAGTAATATTTATGGAATTAAAAAATTTAAGTGGTGCATTGAAAAAATCCCTAATTAATCATCATTTGAGTAAAAATACCCTCACAATTAATCATCATTTGAGTAATATTATTTATGAATGACTACTTAAATAATAAATCTCAATTATAAATAATCCACCACTCAATTATAAAACGTATTAATGACTAATTTGGGAGAAAACCTTATTAAAGAGGATCATCTAATTTAATTAAACTAAACTTGTTTTGACTTTTTAAATCAAACAGTGGCACTGTTTGATCATATTTAATTACGATGTAATATATTCAATACAATTGAGTTGTTTATATTATGATATAGTTTTGATATATTAAGTTTTCTAACATCTATTTTTTAAAATTACTCCCTCCGTCCCTAAATAAACTTCCATTTTTGATTTTTTTAGGATTTAAGGGAGGGATATTTTTGTGTTGACTTTCCAAAAATACCCTTGATGTGATGTGTAAAAGTAAGATGTGATAGGTATATTATTAGTACGAGTAAAAAGGTATGATGTGATATGTATGGTATGAAAAAGTAAGGGGTAAAAGGTGTTTTTTAAGGGAAAAGAGAAGCTTATTTGGAGACAAAGAAAAAACGAAAGGGATGTTTATTTAGGGACGGAGGGAGTATTTAATTAAGGGTTTTTCTCTCATGCCCTTGCAATTCAAGGGGCATTGATGCCCCTCCATTAATTGAGTGCCACATGGATATACAATGCCACCCAAGTCTACTGGCTCAATATGCCTCACTTCATTTATTTTTTAAAATTTGCAAAATGGTCCGCTATCCATTTCTTTCCTTTTTCTTTATAGAAAAACAATAAAATTAACCTTTATTAACTTATCTTTGTAGTGTAGATGACTTATTTTATTTTTTGTTGTTATTTATAACATTTTTTATGTTCATTATATTTAATTATATTATAACACTTTAAAAATAGTATGGAGTATTATACATTGTTTTATGAATTTTATAAATATTTTATATTAACCACTCAAAAAATAACATTTTTGTAAATGTCTATTTTGATATTTTAAAAGTTTACTTAATCATTTGTATTTATTTAAAGTATGGATAAATTCTAAAATACTTATAATCTTTTGAATACCTCCTAAAATTCTATAATAAATCTTACAAATTTCATATCATTAATTAACACATATTATTTGACAAAATCAACTTTCATTACCGCTATTTGTTTTCTTTAAGTTTTTCATTTTCATTTCGTGTATTATTCCTTAGATTTAAATATATGATTTTATTTACAACAAATTTTGAATTAAATTCATGTTTAAAAAATCTCAATGATTTAAATTACGAGTGTAAATAAGAAAATTTTTTAATATTTGTTACAATAATTAGTATATCTTTTATATAATCTACTCCTTGAAAAAAATACATTATCAAAATTTTTTAAAAAATATTCTGCTATAGAATTTTTAAATTAATTTGTCTTAATATAACTTGTTGACATAGATTTTTCAAAATATTTTTTAAATGTTTTAAAAAATAAAAATTACTTGTGTTTGAAATAAAAAATTTAACATATTTGTATTTTTTTGTTAAAAAAGTTCCTGTTTTTTTTTAATATGTCGGGGCAAAAAGAATATAGAGTGCCTTTTTTAATATTTAGTCAATTAAATATTCATAATTTTTTTTCAACCGGTTCCCAACCGATTTTCTTCATGTTTAATTTTCCCTTTGATATAGAAGTATTTTTTGTATACTTTTCTTCCTCTTCATTTTAAAAGAAATGTTATATCTAAAAGAATTAAAAAGAGAAACAACAAGTGAAAGAAAAAGTCAGAAAATAAACAAAAAAGGGAAATGAGCTTCAGGGCAAAAAAAAGAGAAAAAGTTTCATTAATTTTTTTTCATAAAAATTAACCAATAAGGGCCTTTTTTTTAGATAAAATATGAAAATGTACAATTTCAGACAAATAAAGTGTACATTAATTCTTTTTATTTCAAACACACAAAATTTTAATTTTTAAAACATTATAAAAAATAATTTTATAAAAGAATTTTAAAAACATTTCTGAAATGAAGAGAAGAAAAAAGAAAAACCATAAAGAAAAAAGCACGAGTAATAGTGCTCATTTTCAAAACCATAGAGTGCAAAAAAGTTATTCACTTAATATTTGAAAGAGTTTTTTAATCGTGAAGGGTTATTAACGTCCGAATATCATAACTATGGTGGGCAATGGTACAAATTTTGAAATCATGAAAAACTAACAGTAAATATTTACTTAACTACAAGAAATATTATGTAATAAACTCATCATTAAAACCTCTAAATTAATAGAGTAAAAAGATTAAAAAGATAACTTCTTTGAATTACCGTAAGGAATGGAAAAGAATTAAGGAAGTGACATGGGGCCATTTTACAAACTTTTAAAACTTAAGTGAGGCACGTTTAGGAAGCTTATGTGCATCAAATTACACATGGCAGTCATTCAATGGAAGGGCATGGATGCCCCTTGAATTTAAAAGGCATGAGAGAAAATTCCTTTAATTAATGGTTAAAGAGTGTCATCGTTTGATTAAAAAAGTAAAAACATAAAAAATTCATGGGTCGAATGAAGTATTAAATTGCCGGTCACATCCTATCTTTTTATTTTTATAAAGACTTTTGGGACGAAGGCCGGATATAGTTTTTATTTTTAGATCGTATTATTAAATTCCGTGAATCACAAATATGATTTTTTTTACAGTTGAAAATTAAAGGAGAACATGTGTTTTCTCCGGCCATTGATCTGTAAAGCGTGATTTATATAAATATATGCTTTTCAAAATCACAAACCATAAATATATTTAATGTGTACTTTTCTTTCTTTCTTTCTTTGGTTTAATTAATTATTAGCAATGAAGAAAATAATGCACACACGGTAGACACGCCAGTGTCAATTAATGGGTCGTCTCCTCACACATCACATGCAACATGGACACTAGGCCGGCCGGCCGGCCAATATATATACATAACAAACAATTAATTTATTATTTCCTCTGTTTATAAATAATGTTCTTGTTGCATCTTATTATGATGTTTGACTGAATTTATTTTAAATCATTTTATATGAAAAATAGTACTACATAAAATTTACATATTAAAATATTAAATAAAAAATCTACAAAACTAGAGGTGACATGACTATATTATTTTATCAAATAGGACATGAATATAGGCCAATAAAATTTGAATAGTGAACGAAAATTTTATTGTTCGACGGAAGGAGTATATTATATTATTGGTGGGGGATATGGACAAGGAAAGGCCATTATATATTCCAATTCATTTGGGGCCTCGCATGCAATTAGATGACACTAATCCACGTATAGTGGGTTGTTTGATTGAGACATTATTGTTTGGAATATTAATTCGCCTCTCCAAAACACAAATGGAATCTTACGTACGAACAACGAACATATGCAAAGAAACTTGCTTGTTAAGCATGCATGTGGAAGCTTTCTAGCTGCTACTTGTCAAAGTCTTCTCCCTCCCTTCTTTTTTTTCTTTTACTAGCTCTTTACATGGTAGCTTTTGGTTGTGTTTTATTAGGAAAAGGTGGATGTTTTGGAGTAGACCTAACTAAGTTGAATTATACTTCCTTTGTCTATTATTTGTCCATTTTTAACTTTTCTCTGTCAAAATTAATAAATTTTGACCTCAAATTAAATAAAAATGGTATTAGATATTGATACAAAAAATAGTTTTATTAGACTTATTATATAAAATATTTTTGAAATATTATTTTATCTAATTAAAATAGAATATTTTAAAAAACCATGTATATTTAAAATGATTTTATTTACAAATTGGTATAGAAATATAAAAATTATATATTTAAAAATTACATGAAAAGTTTTATAAAGCATGAAGTGTCAATAATATTTTATTTGATCAAATGCTAAATAATAATATGGAAACAAACAAACGTTATTAATTAAAAGCTCGTAATAGTAAATAGGTTCACCATCATTTTGGTACGGAGGAAGTATATAAATATAATTAATATATTTTCAAATCCCTCAAAACAACATCAATTATATAAATGAACTCGCCCACTAGGCCACAACACATAAAGTAAGAACATTTTTGTAAACTATCCACTTTATTCTCATTTGGATGGTTATTGTGTCAAAAAAAGTGAATAACAAACACACTAACAAGACATGAAAGTGCGTCGTTTGTATGTTTAATCCATTAGGACCATACCACAATTGAGAAGAAAAGATAGATGCCAGAAATGAATGAGAAACGTACTCTAATTTTACTCCCCTTTTTTTGGAAAGGAAAGTGTGATCTAATTAATACCCTAGGGGCCTCAAATTTAAAGTTTTTAGCACCACTTTTTTTCTAAAAAAATATACTCGTATTTTTTTACTCTATCACAAGTCACAACATAGAATGAAATCATGTCTACATTTTTTCTTGCATTTTTTGTAATTATTTCATAATATAAAATCTTCAAATTAAATCTTGGATTTTAAAAGTTTTTATGTATTTGTAAAATATACTCCTTGCGATCTACTCCGTATAAACTTCTTGGCCTTTTTTTCTTGTCTCACAAAATCTTTCCTTTTTTATTAAAATTAATCTTTTATTCTACTAATTCTTAACCTACTTATCACATTATACCTTTTTATTAATAATCTACTCTTCACATCATACTTTTACCCATCATATCAAGGTATTTTTGGAAAATCAATACAAAAATATCTCTCATTAAATTTTCTAAAAATCAAAATGTGAACTTTATGGGACGGATAAAGTATAACTTATATTTTTAGTTATATAGAGTATGAATTTTCTAGAAATAAGTTTTATTTTTAAATAAAAAATGATTTTAGAGCATTTATTTTTCTACTTATTTTTATTACTTATTGTTTATTCTGATTGGAATCTGTTCGATTTAGATCAAACCTGTCCAGATTAAAAATAGTTTTAATTATACTATATAATTTAAGATCAAATAAATCAGAATTCATTTCAATTACATCAGAACATCAGAACATGTTGTTATTTATTGAAAGATAAAATTAAGAGGGGAGGGAGTGGTTACCAAAAGACGCGGTGTGGAAGGTGGTGAGCTGTTGAGCAACACTTTTGCTGCCCGAAATGACCGTCTTGCCCTTCCCATCTCCAACTAACATCACGTTTGTTTTCTTCTTCCCAATTTTCAGAGTATTGTGCTCTTCGTACCTGCATCATGTGCACGTATTTTTCAAGGTACCACCAGAGAAGCATCCCGTACCACACTCATAAATTCATAATCTAATCCAGCTATATAATTAATACTTACGTACTCCTTGGAGATTAATTTCCATTTTCTGCCGACAATTAATTTTCTCATCATTAATTATTGCAACCATTATCCACATAAACTTCCGTAATTAATTAAATTTCTCTCCGCACCTTCCTCCTTGAACCCGGCCGACAGCCCTTAATCAAACTTCAAACCTCACATGATGTGTACCATAATACTCCACACTTAATCCATTAATTACCGGTTAGTCCACTTCCTCATCAAGATTTAATTGACTTTTAAAAAATAATTAAAATGGTTTGTTAATTGTTAGCCCGGCCCCCATGTCCATTCAATTCCCACTGCACCATTAAATATTTTTTACTCCGAACGTTTTGGGTGCAAAACGAATGGAAGTCAATTGGTTGCAAATGTTTCCCAACACAACAAAACACTACATGTAGAGCATGGGTGCAAACCTACCCTCATATCAAGGAAGAGAGAAAAAATGAACCCAAATTAAATAAAAAGATAAAGCTACTTGTACCCCAACCTTTTGTATCCCACTTTGTACCCCAATCTTTTGTATCCCACTTTGTACCTCGCATGTTTGTACCAACATTTTGTGTTGGTGTAAAGTTAATTTTTGTTAACGTACAAACACTTTGTGTCCGTGTAAATTTTTGTTAACGCACCAACATTTGTGTCGGTGTAAACCATCAAAATGTTTGTATATAACTGCGGTGTACAAATGGGGTACAATTTTTGGTGTAAATGTAGCATTGTACTAAATAAAATACTTTTAACTCAATTCATTAGTATGAGTTTTTAAAGAAAGTGCTCAAAAAGGAATCCGACTTGGTCCGAGATTAGATCCATCTGGGATGAGAAATTAGGTCCATCAGTCGAAGGAGGACCACGATCTTAATATGTTAGCTCGAAAGTTAGGCAAAAGCACAGATAATTTGATTGCGGGTGATATTGAGACTTTCTACCATCACCCTAACCCACATTAGTCCCACATTAGTTGTTCACTTTGGTCATACATACTCCATAGATTTTTCATTTTGACCACTTCCAAAAAGTGTCATACTTGAATCCTTATTTATTGGTTAGGTTCTTCTTCCCCCATGGTAATTGGATTTGTATCTCAACAATCCTCTCCTCAAATTAAGGACCACACAAGTGCACAACTTTCCCGTAAAGAGTAATAATTTATTTGTTCTACCAATCAACTCGCAATGTCGTATTTACAATTCTGTAAGACACACTGCCCAAAGTCCTCATTGTCAAGAAGACTTCGATACAAAGCACTAACTGCAGATTGATCTCCAATTAGCTTTGTCACATGATCTCATCTAGAAAATAAAAGTATCTTTTACTCCTGTTAGCAGCCAATGAGAGATGCCACAATACCATGCCACCCCTTCCCAAGAAGGCTTTCGGAAAAAGGTACCACAAGGTTTCCTCATTTCTATTTTTGTTGTCGAACCGAGAACTTATATAATGCAGTCCATTACGCATGCCTACTCCGAACATTGGCAATGATACCACATGCTGAGACTGCCTACCATAAACTTAACCAGCACTAGTATGAGGTTGGATGTTTTTGGTCAAGCAATCACAAATTTGTTATTACACTTTCTAATAGGCCTCATAGTACTGGAATTGCGTGAAACCTTTTATATTGGTACCTAGAAAAGTGATCGACTCGACTCGAAAGCGATGCCCATCCGGAGAGCGCGAATGAAGTAATTAGCAAGCTAAGGCAGCTATGTCAATTGCGTGAGACGCTCCACACATAAATTATAATAACAATTCTAGATTTTCTGAACGACTAGGAGTGGATAGTTACAGGCGAACTCATCTACTACAAATACATATCTCCATGCCAAGAGATGGTTCTTAGTTCTTAAGATTCACTCATATTTCATATATCCTTCATTGCCCTTCATATCATGATTCATGAATAATTCATCAAAAAAGTTATAAACTATTATCAAAATTATACTCCTTAGTTCACAAAACCTTTTTTATTTTAACTTTTAAAATATTTAAGGGTAGTGTTTTTAGTGTTGGTTTTAATAGTAGATTGATAGCAAAAAAGGAGCCTACAGCTAGTAATTACAGAGATTCTATGATTATCATAATTATCTACTATATGACAGTTCTTCACCTATTTAGAATGAGTCCTCCAAGGCTATTGGATAATACTCCTTCCGTCCTAAAACTTTCTTCCCAGAGTACTATTCTAACTTCAAGGGAATTTATATTTATTTGTGTTTTTTCATGGCTTATATGATAAAATAAAATATTCTTGTCACCACTTGTTTTGTTGAACTTTTGATATAGTTTTTAAATATGTATGTTTTATTTTTTATTTCTATACTAATATTTAAATAAAATAGGTTGAAAAAACTTGTGATTTTTATTCGTTTTGCGCAACGGAAAGAAAGTTTTAGGAGGGAGGGAGTAATACTTGGGTAACAAACTGTCAATTTTGAAAGTTCTTCCAAAGGCAAAAACAGGATCTAAAAGTGAGAAAGATGAACTTACACTCCTTCCTTAATGTAAATAATGGTCCGGCGAGTGCTGTGCTCCGGCACCTTCTTTATGGCTTCCCCGATCGTCTTCACCGTCCCGCTTCCGTCCTTAGCCACAATTATATCTGCTCGAATAGGAGACCCGGGCATGCTAAGCAATTTCCGATCACTCTCCGACAACCATTCCGGGAACTCCCCCTTCTCCAAGAGTTTGCGCCGGCGGCGATTCCCTATTGGCACGCCGGCGAACTCATCGCCGCCGTCCGTGGAGGCGAAGATCGCCAGTGAGTTGCTCACCAGCTCCGTCATGTCCTTCAACCTCTCCGCCACGCTGTCCTTCACCGTCCCGTTATTGACGCCCGAGAATCCCTCCGAACACGTGTCGTGATTGGTGAGAGCGGCGCTCAGCCACGTGGCAACATCGTCCGGGGAGCTTCCTCCGGATCGGAGGGCGTTCAGGGAGCGGTCAAGGAGGTCAACCGAGTCGTCGAGCAGCTCGAGACAATCCTCGTAAGCGGACCGGACCAGAGTGTCCATCTCAAGATTGTTGACGTCGTTGATCGCGTTGACCGCCGCCGCGGCCTGCCGGAGAGATACGTTCACGGAAATGTGGACCAATTCCGCCTCCGACGCGGCGGTGGAGCCGGGGAAGTCGAGGAACGAGCGGAGGCAGAGGCTCGGGTACAGAGTCTTGCTGCAGGTTCGGGACATGGCTCGGCTAGGCTTGGAGGTTACTCTGTTCCTGGAGGAGGACTTGCCACGTGTACCGACCAGAACACCCACAGAGACGGCGGAGGCGGTAATGAGGACGGCGGCCAATACGAGGACGAGCTTGACGGTTGACCTGCGTGGTTTAGACGTGACGTCATCGTCATGGAGGATTTGCCGGCGGGAAGATTCTCCGGGCTCCTTTCCGTTTACGGGGTGGCCCATTTTCTTTGGTACTGAAATTGTTGTTACGGAGAGTACGTCGTGTGTTGAAGCAAACTCTATTAGGCTTTTGGCGTCTTTTTGTAGCAAAAAAAGGGAAATAAAGTTAACACAATAACGTGGGACCCCTTTCATTTTTTAGTGTTAGCATACTCACAAAATGAGTTTAAATTTGTGAAGCACTGAAAATGGATAGACATTAGGTTGCGACTTTGATAGGCTTCATCAGTATATTACTTACCCTTCCACAAGCCAAACCCCTCACTCCCGCAGGACATATGAAAGTGATCTGGGGCCATTTGGTCGGGGTCCAGGGTGGCCTAGTATGGCTCGGATAGGCCCTCGGGCCCATAGTCGGCCTCGAATAGTAGTAGTCAGCCGCGTACAACTGTATGGTACTTAGACCTTCGAATTGTATTATTAATTTTTTGAGCCATTAGCAAAAGGGGAGCCAACTTAATATGTTAAGTGAGCCCGTAGTTGTTTAGAAACTTGAATTATTGGTTTGTGTAGGAAGTCCACCTAGGGGTGTTCATGTTTTGGTCTAAACCAAAAAAACCAATTGAACTAGACTCTTAAGTTTAGACTGAACTCGGACCGAATAAATTTTGCATTCCTCTTCAGGGCAAAATATTTTGGGTTTCGAGTTTCGGTCCGGCCCATCTAAACCCAATTCCCACTCGGTCCGCACCGATGGACCAACAAAGCCTCATAAACCCCATTATGCTCCACATACCATACTGTGATTAATTCTATCCATTCATATCCTCCTTCCCTTATGACCTTATCTCATGTTCACTCTTTTATTTTTTATCGTCAATTTTAGCAGCCACTCACTCTTCTTCTCCGTGCGTTGCCCAAAGGAAAATATGTGAATTACCCAACAAAAAAAAGCCTATCAGCAGCAAATGAGTGTATAATTTAAAGTACAAAGCTGATGGTTCCTTGAAAAGGTTCAAGTCCAGATTGGTGATCACGGGTTGTACACAGAAGGTGTTAAATGAAAGAATATATTTCCATATATTCTTTGTATATATTATTATGGTAGTTTCCCGATTTATATTGATTTTCTTTCCTTCCGTATATATTTTCCATAAAGAGTTCCTAGCCTGTGGGATCCTATACATGTAGCCTTTGTTTCATATTGTGAACATCAGAATACAAGAGAAATAATTCTCCCGAATACTATTCTTTCATGGTATGAGAGCATTAAAAATATTATTCCGCTGCTGCTGCTGCTCACGGTCGACTGGCATCGTGACCATCGACCATTATCTACCACTGCCTGTCCATCGACCGTTGGCTGCTACAGACCCTGTCATTGCTTTACCTATGTTTCCACATTAACCATGACCTATGTTTTACGATGACGTCGTATCTCGCCGTATGATTTGTCTCCTAGCGATAATCCTGGTATGCTTTTAACTCAAGTTGTCTTGAAGGAAAATAATTATGATGAGTGGTCCAAATCTCGACGCTTTACTCGTCGAGCACGTAATAAATTTGAGTTTGTTAATGGAACGATCAAAATTCTGGATTCTGATTCTGAGATTCGGATGATTGGTTAACAAATCATTCGCCTTTGGTCTCTTGGATTTTGAACACTATTGATCCAACCTTTAGATCTAGCATATTGTTCGGTGAAAGTGCCTTTGATTTGTGGAATGATCTGAAGGCCCATTTCTTTGTTGTGAATGGACCTAGGGTTTAACAGTTGAAGCGGGAGTTAGCGGAGTGCAAACAAAAGAACCTTTCCATAATGGAATGTTATGGGAAGATGAAGAAATTGTGGGATGATCTAGCAGATTTTGAAGATTCTCCAGTGTGTGTAAGAATTGCACATGTGACATTCCAGGAATGCTTGCACAGATATGTGAGACGCCCTGAAAACCGATCATGGTACGAAACCCTATGGTCAAATCTGCTGGCAAAGGAACCTATACCACCTGATGAAAGAATCTATAGTATACTAATATAGGACGTGCAACACCCTGAAATCCGGTCTAAAAGTTATTCACTAATTAAATACTCCCTCCGTCCCGGAGTATTCGTCCAATTTTGGTTTTTGGAACTGTTCATCTAAGCACTTTGACTCGTCAAATTCTCTCAATATGTAAGCCTAAATATAGTCATGTGTGATCCTGTTTGATTTGTCTTAACGTATAGATTATTAATATATATTTGCTATAATTTTTTAATATACAAATTACAAGATAAAATGGATTAAAGAAGTGTATTTGATGGTGTGTAAAAATGAAAGTGGACAAATACTCTGGGACGAAGCTAGTAAATAATAATTATTTATTTAGGATAATTTGTTCTCTAAAGAATTAAAAGATACTTTAGAGATTCTAAAGATCTCACTATAACGTGACTAATTTGATTATATTTGTAAAGATTTTTAAGTTAAAAGACTGAACCATGTTAATTAATCAAAAGAAGTAAGACAGACCAGATGAAACTTGGAACTTGGATAAAGTTGGCCCGAAAAGTGTATTTTTACTCAAACACGTTATTTTAAATTGCGGAACACAAAACTCTAGGCATATATATACTCTTTTTGTGCGCTCAGTAGATCTCTACCTTCTTCTTCTTTCGATCGTTGCCAATCCGCAGACCACCGCCCTCGCCTTTTGCTCTGATCAAACATAACGGCATAAGGGCGAGACCCCGACGTGACAGTTCCAACCAACACGCCACGCCGCTCGCCAGGCCTTCCTCTCCGGTTCAGCAACGATCTATAGTGATTGGATTTCCGGCGAGAGTAGCAGCGATGACGACAAATGGTTGCAAAGCAGCACCGGCCTGTGTCCTTTCCGGCAACTGCGAAACTCCTTTAAATGCTTGTGTGGATCCTCTCCTAGCTAGTAATCCATGAAAATTTGGTAAAAGTTGTATCAAACCTGACCTAAGCTCTAGGGGTGCATTCAATGTTGGATATAATGAATGCAGAGTGGTTGATGGTCAAGGTTTTGTGTAGCCAAATTCCTGATGGTGAGGTTCTGATTGTTTGCGATGTTTCAATCATCCTCATGTTTAAATCCGGTCGCTTTGCTTTATTCCTTTAATTTGTGGTTCTGCCTCCTGCAAGTAGATTCAATTTTCGGATCAAATGACGCTTGAGGAGATAAACCTTAAGTTCTTCTGTAGATCAAAACTTTTAGAAAAAATCGATATGCAATAATAAAAGAAAGTAAATTAAAATAAATAAAGAAAAGTTAAATAAAGTAAAAACAAAAAACAAAAACTTCTAAACTAAAAAAACTAAGGAAAAAAGTTGCTAGTCTACTTTGCCCTCCTAGGCAAGAGCGCAAAAAATTTGGTGTGTGTGGTTTTAACACCAAATAATAAAACTAAATTAGCATGTAGATATGGAGAGTTTAGGTGGATCCCACAGAAAGGCAAGAGTGAACTACTAATTCTTAGATTTTTTTCTTTTTTTTGAAATTGATTTACAACTAAATAAAATTAAAAATAGTAAAATAAATTTTAAAAGTAAACAAAGCAACTGATAGACGTTTAAAAGAATTTGATTAAAAAGTTTTTAATCCCAAGTATTAAATCATTAATTTGATTCGATCATTGGCATAAAAGATATTTATTCATTAAGATAGTTGGCGTAGGTTATTTGCAAATACACATAAATCCATAATTCACCTAAAACACTTAAAAGTGACAAACGCCACCAATTAAGCCTAATTGAGAGTCTAAAAGGCAACCTAACTCTATAACGAACGACTAGGATTAGGGCTGCGCATTAACAGGTCCAGACCGGAATTTAGACCTGAACTGGACTGGAATGGACTGGTTCGGATAGGCCCAGAATATTCAGGCCATGTCTTCGGTCTTTAAAAATTTAGAATTCTGAGTTTCGGTCTGGACCAGTATATAATAAAATATTAATTTTTTTAATAATCCAATAAATCCAAGCCCAGAATGTAATAGCTCAAACCTCACTAGTCAATCCATTAGACCATTATCCTTTCAAGCTAAGTTTCTTCTTTTTTCAGTTCTCTTAGGCTCCTAACATGTTATGTTACTTAATTTCAATTTTTACTCTAAGTATTTTCTATTATTTTGTACTTTGAAGCTTGAATTTTTAATTGAGATTTTTTTCATGGATTTTGAAGTGTAATGAACTTATATTATCAATTTAATAATTGTTCTCCCTTGTGAATTGTTATTGTTATGAATTTGGGGATTGATTTACACACACACACATAATTTAGATATGTAAATATCTAAATTGCAATGACGAGCCACGACGAAGACGCTTAGTAGATGGACCGCCGTGCAGTGGCGAGCCACGACGAAGGAGTTTTTCGCCGTCCCCAACGTCCATTGCAATGGAGGCATTTTTGATAGGTGACGGTGTGCCAAGGCTCCACACTGTTTTAAATAAATATATTCCGGTGTTATTTCAAATATTTTGCAAGGTTATTTAAAATAAAGTTTTAAATGTTTCAAATTGTGATGCTACCAAATTAATACTTTTGTCTGAAACGGGCTGAGACTTGAACGGATTAAGGTGTTACAAAATGAACTCCAAACACAAACTAAATAGTGAGTCAAATACTGACGCCACGATATCTAAAAACTTAGATGTTGCGTGTACACACTATGGAGGCAATCCATCCCTTGTCGTTGAAAGCAAAATCAAGGAAGACCGAATTATGAACCTGACGAACTTGTGATATGACTCGAATGAAACACCAATACGAAAAATTCTATAATAGTGCCTTGAACGGTATAGAAAGAGAAATTTTTCTTGGGAATGGTGAAGCTATTCACCTACCGATAGCAGTAATATGAAGCAAATTTGTTGAACTGTTTATCTTAGAAGAATTTCGAGGACAAAATCCTTTTACGAGGGGAATAAATGTAACGCTCTAAAATCCGATTTAATAGATAACCGTATTTTGAAATAAGTTAAATATATTTATTTTGTAGCTACAAATATAAACTACTTATAAAGTCAAATGTTTTATTCAATTTTGGTGTCATTGGGTAAATCTCTTAGAAAAGATTACCAGCAACACATCATTTGCCAAAATCAGACTTGTGCATAAAAAGTTATGCACAAAATAGACATTAGAGTAGAATAAATAAAAGGAAATATTTTTTAATAACAACATTATTAAAGTAACTACTCTCTCCATTCCATAAAACCCTACCCTTTCATTTTTTTAATTCCCTAAAACACTTCCACTTTCTATTAAAAAATCATTTTAACATATATTTTTTATACCCTACCTATTAAATCATATTTTTTTACTAATAATCAAACTATCACATCTTACTTTAACCATCACATCAGAGCAAAATTGGAAAGTCAATCAAAATTATACTTTTTTTATTTTTGTTAGAGCATCTCCAACCATCTTTGCTATACTAAAATGCTATTCTTAAATTCTAACTAGTGAATAGTAATTTAGCAAGTAGTTTTTTACTCCATTATCCAACCATGCTTGCTAAAATTTAGCTAACAACTAGATTTTAAAATATAATGAATTCCCTTTTAGTAATTAAAAATGAATTAAAGTGAACTAATTCACTAACGGGGGAAGAAGAATGACCTTTTCATGTGCCTCTCCCTATTCCCGTTTTTGGACTTTAATTTAATTTTTATTTATTTTCTTGGCTTGCTTTTATTTGGATGGCTTGCTAGGTTTAGCAAGCCAATTTTATTTTTTGACAAGTATATTAAAATATACCATATCCCTTGGAGATGGAAAAAAGAGATTCACTTGCTATTATATAACTTTTAGCAAGTCATATTGATAAGGTTGGAGATGCTCTTAAAAGTCAAAAGTAGAAGAGTTTAAAAGAACGAGGTACTCCCTCCGTCCCCGAGTGTTTGTCCACTTTCATTTTTGCACACCATCCAATGCACTTCTTTAATCCATTTTATCTTGTAATTTGTATATTAAAAAATTATAGAAATTATATATTAATAATCTATATGTTAAGACGAATCAAACAAGATCACACATGACTATTTTTAGGCTTACACATTGAGAGAATTTGATGAGTCAAAGTGTTTAGATGAACAGTTTCAAAAGTCAAAAGTGGACAAACACTTAGGGACGAACCAAGTAATATTTATGAAGAAAGTGGTGTGGAATGGAAGCATATCTTCGCACTAACTTCTTCATCCATCTGCACGACACCAACACACAAATACTCCTTCGTCCTCCTCCCTCTTTCGATCGGACGAAGAATCCGCAACCGTTCAGGAACTGCGACCAAACTTCGTTCCTCGTCTTCCTTGATCCGTCACCGCCGCCTGACCTCCTTCTTTGATCTAGCGACACAACCGCAGGGAGGACAACAGATCTCCCGATCACGATGCTGCAACGGCGACCAGCAACCTATCCCATAGCGGCGACCAGGCTAGCGACTTCAGCTAGTGATGGCGATTCCGACCGTGGCACCCTGTTCCCTCTATATTCCGGCAATTCCAGCAGCGGCTAGCGATTTCCACCCGGCGGCGAGCCTCTTCTCCGGCTAGGGTTAAGGCGGTCAGCGGCGGCGAGGTAGGGCAGTGATGACATCTCTTTAACAACTTTCTCCTGCTACCAAGATCAAATCCAGCGACCTTCAGCAGCGATGGAGATCACCATTAACATCCGGGCAGAATTGAAGGTGGCAGACCTAACCCCATGACTTCTGGGATCTAATGACGGACTTGGGTAGCTACGATGCAAACCCCCGTTGACACTCTGTTTGAACAAGGTTCTCTTTAATTGAATCAAAACGAATCGAGGTGCGTATGTGGACATCTAACACTAGGATATGCATTTAGGTTTGAAATTCTGTTCATAATTGTTATCGTGATTGATTTTTATGAAATACATGTTGAAATTGTTTGATTGTTACTTTGCGAATGTTCGTTGAATCACAAGGGTAGAGCACATGATTTCGGTGTTGATTGATTATTGAATATGTCTGATTGGGTGAATATATTTGTTACGGAATATAGATCTGTCTAAACGAAGGAAATGGTAAACCAAAACTGGTTTCCCAGGGTTGCTCTGTCTACTTTGCGACTGACGATGTTCACACCCAACGCTGGGCCTCTATTTGAATTATACGGAGTAATTGATAAGTTGGCTCTCTTGGCTAAGTTGATTAATATTTTAAAATTTATGAATGGGGAAGTAAGGGATTGAAGTAGTCTACTTAGAGGAACTCTAGGGCTGACCTTAACAGAATAGTGACAAGGTATGTCGTAAGGATAAAGAGGTTAGAAGTCATGTGGTATCTACTGGGTCCAATGGCTATTCGAGTAAAGACGTGCGTAGGTGAGATTTTTGAACTGTCGTTCCGAAGGGGACATGGAACTCACCCACCCAACGAGGATTGGTTTGAGCGTGACCTTCGTTTCGAGGGGGAAGGTCAAGACTCTATAAGAAAGTTATAAGAATGAGTCTTAACCTATAATAGGTTATGAGCCATGTAAGAAGTTAAAGTCAAAGGATTAAAGTATCGAGAAGGTAATATTTATTTTTGTTAATGATGAACACGGTTATGTGATACTTGTGATGTTGTATATGTTATGCTTTTGTGCATGATATCATGTGATAATTGTGAATTAGCAGATCGCCTTTGTGTCTTTTCGATTGTTAGATATTTCTCATTGCATGATATCATGTGATATTTCTCACCCAGCTTCATTTCGAATATTAGATATTTCTCACTCAGCTTCATTCCACATTGTTTGTATAAACTCCGATAAGTATTTACATGGTTTTTGAAATGTTTGGGTTTTGAATTAAATGTTTTTAATTCCCTAGAAAATATTGTATGCGGATACCAAATTTAATAGGAACCTGATTCACTAACCTATTTATTCGGGTTATGCGGGTTGGAGTGTCACATTGGAGATCAGGTTCTTAATAGAGCAAGAGTCTCTTATAGTTTGGTTTCTCAAAATATTACATTACTTACTACAATATTTAGGGAGATCAAAGTTTATTAGTCATGATAAAAATATTTTTAGGAAATGATTTGCAAAGAAAAGGAAATAGGGAGAAAGTATGACAAGATATATAATATAATTTGTCATTTTGGAGAGAAAATGGATAGAAAATATGCATGACATGCTCGAGCAAAATTTTAACAGCAAATGCATTATCTTAAACCGTTCAAAAAGGATGAACTTCATCCCGGAGGGTTCCCTCAAACCTGGCTAGATGATATCTGAAACCGTTCAAAGCTAATAACCATCTTTTTAAATATTTCAAAAAGGCTAGCTACATAAACACTTGGAAGTATGTATATCCACTCAATTTTCAACCATTGAATCACTATTTAGATGCTCTATTAAAAATGCGAGTTATCATATTTGAAACCATCCTACGAGCAAAGGGGATGTAACTTAGACCATACCTGAAAAAGGAACAAATAATTTAAAATAATGTTAGGTGTACATCAAAAGTATTTTTCATTTGTACACTACTAATCATCTCCACACCATACATTTATCAACTCTCCACTCTTGTTATCCACATCAAGAAGAGTGTGGTGGAGAGAATGATGGTGTACAAAAAGAAATCACCCTAAATAGGATTAAAACATAGAGAAAGCAACAAAATTGGAGTACTATATTTTTATTCCCTAAACAGTAGTTTACACAGTGGTAATGTTTCACTATGCATGTGCAGTTTACGTAATGTACATGGTCGTGATTGGTAATATAAATGCATTTTAACTCTAATTTCAGGGATAAATACATGGAACTCCTATTTTGGTATATTTTCAATGTTTTAATCCTATTTTAGTCTTTTTCCCGTGTACAAATGGGATACACTTTTGGTATACTATTAGCATTTTTGAACAATTCATCTGATATGAATTGGGGGAGATTGCATTAGTTTTTATCTTTTTGGTTACTTGTTAATAGATAATAAAAATTCATGTTTGAAAAATATGAAATATAAATAGATAGAGGAGTTTGAGTAGACACTGTTTGCATTGATATATACGGAGTATTTACTGTCAGAGCTTCATTACCACTGAGAAGCAATCTAAGAAATAATAAAATGCACAAGAAAAAATTTGGAACTAAAAGATAGTATGTTTCACTGAATATATTAGTGTTGTTAGCGCATATAATGTGTATATAGTTGGGCCAATCATGTATGGCCTTGACATACTTGTATAAATACTTCTGATCATCAACAGAATACGCAACCGTTTCAGTTCCAAACTTGTATCGGAGCCTCTCTGGGATTGTCTCAAACCCTAGAACCTCACGTGTTGTCTGCATCTTCCTCCGTCCGGTCTACCAGCATCAAGGGTGTTCGCTGGCTCAACAACCGTCTTCACTAACGATGCTTTGTCTGTGGGTCATCTCCGTCAGGTTCGTCGGTGTTGCACTGTCTCTCAGTCACCACCATGTCCATCGAAAGTTCAACCTAGAAAACGAGATTGATCCACGATTCATCTTCTATTTATTATTTTCATCCTTTAGAAGGTCCCGATAATTCTTTAACCAAATATCTTCTTAAAAGTGAAAACTTTGATATTTGGGAAAAGGCAATATGTAATGTGTTAGGTGGACGTGGTAAATCCATTTTTTATCTTCCGTGGGAGTTCCCAAACCCAGAGAAGAACCTAATTTATCTGATTGGCATGTTAATTATCAGATTACTTATAGCTAGATTTTCAATAGTGTTGAATCAATCCAACTGAGTATCGTATCCCATATTATTGCCTATGAGTTATGGGATGATTTGAAAAAGAGATAACCAACGAGATCTAAACTTCTTAAGAGTAAGTCTCCTCTTAAAATCTTATCCTCTAAACCACAAGATTTAAGCCATCTCCATATCTTTGGTTGTTTGTGTTTTGTTCATCGAATGCCAAAACATTTAGATATATTTTCTCCCCGAAGTGTGAAATGTTTGTTCCTTGGTTATCCTGATGGCGAGTATACAATCTCCAAAGTCATCAATTTTTTCACACAGGATATATCGTTTGATGAAACCCAATTTCCATTTACAATACCCACACGGTCCCCGTCACCCCCACCTATCTTAAGACCATCCACAGAGGATTTTCCAGCCACTGTCGACCCATCCAGGCCGTCGACAATGGCTCCTCCAACCACGTCTCAGGCCACCACCTTATAGTCACAAGATACACCGTCAACCACCTTCTCACCACCGTCTGCTCCTCCAGTGGCTTCTTCCTCACAAACCGAGAAAATTCCCATCATCTCTTTCATTTCAGGAGGTCTCCTCTCTAGTCAATTCCCCTCCTTTCGCCACGTACTCGACGTCCTCCCTCCCATCTAAGTGACTATGTCCTTCATTCCGCCAAAGTTTTCACTCTAGTTTTCTCATCATCCAGTTCATCTTCATCAGGTACCTGGTTTCCTATTACTCGCTTTTTTCATTATAACAAGTTGCATGACAGGTTCAAAAGTTTCTTGGGAACGATTGATGATTCTCCTGTTCCTAAAATCTTCAAAGAGGCTGTTCAGTATGCTCAATGGTGTGAGGCAAACCTCCCTTCTAATCGGCGTGCCCTGGGGTGTTAAAGGCTGTACAAGACCAAATACAAATCTGATGGCACCAAGAAACGAGATAAAGCTCGTTTGGTTATAGCGGGGAATCATCAGGAGTTTGGGATTGACTTTATTGATACCTTTGCTCTTGTGGCTAAATTAGCCACAATTCGTGTGTTGTTGTCTGTCGTAGTTGCTAGGGATTAGCAGGTAGATTAGTTGAATGTCAACAATGTCTTCTTACATGGGTATCTTCGCAAAGAACTTTATATGAAGCTTCCTCTTGGGTATGAGCAGCTTTTTCCAAGGAAGGTTTGTCGTTTGCGCAAATCAATATACGGGCTCCGTTAGTCTCCCCGAAATTGGTTCACTAAACTTCGTGTGGCCTTATGTCGTTATGGTTTTCATCAGGGTCATGCATACCATACTCTTTTGTGTTTTGTCGTGGGCCGGATATGTTGGTAGTTTGGGTCTATGTGGATGACATTCTTGTTGCTGGTAATAATCCTTTTCTGTGTTCGTCATTCAAGAAATATTTGAATGAATGTTTTCATCTCAAATATCTAGGCCCAGTTTCTTATTTTATGGGCATCGAGTGTGCTCGTTCCGTAGAAGGCATGGTCCTTAATCAGCGTAAGTATGCTCTTTATATTTTCCAAGAAGCAAATTTATTTGGTTGTAAGCCTGTTGACACTTCGTTACTCAGTGATCAGAATCTCACACGTTCCACTAGTGCCAAGATACGTGATCAGACGAAGTAACGTCCTCTTGTGGATCGTTTGTTATATTTGACTATTACTCGTCCAGATTTATGTTATGTTGTACTCCCTCCGTCCCAATTTATAATGCCTGTTTACTATTCATAGGGTCAAACTTCATTCACTTTTTTTCTCAATTTTCGTTAGCAATTTGATAAAATAAAATATTGTTGTCACTACTAGTTTTGTAGATCTTTTGATGTAGTATTTTGATATGTAATTTTTATTTTTTAATTCTATACCATTTGTCATATAAAATGATTTGAAAATAGCTTCAGTCAAACATCGTAAACCGAAACAGGTGTTATAAAATGGGACGGAGGGAGTACATGCCTTGTCTCAGTTCATGAAGGCTCCATGTTTGGATCATTGGTTTGCAGTTCTGCGTGGGGTTCGCTGCCTCAAAGGCCATCATGGACAAGGTATTTTGTTACATAGTGATAGTTATCTTGCTCTTAACTGCCTTTTCAGATTTAGATTGGGCGAGTTGTCTTGTGACACGTCGTTTTATTACCGGTTATTTTATCTTACTTGGAGGGTCACCCATTTCTTGGAGGAGTAAGAAGCAGAACACTTTGTCTAGGTCTTCCGCTGAAGCCGAGTACCAAGCTATGGCCAATGCCTGCAATGAGATTCACTGGCTACGGGGTCTCCTCACCGCCGTATCTATCCCCTGCGTTGCTGCTCCTAAATTATATTGTGAGAATAAATCTATACTACTTATTGGTGCTAATCTTGTGTTTCATGAGCGTTCTAAGCATATCGACATTGATTGTCATATTGTCAGGGAATGCATTCAGCGTAATCACGTCATCACAGATTATGTTCCCACGCGATCGCAAACAACACATATTTTTACTAAAGCTCTTCCTAGTCCATAATTTCATTCTTTATTATTCAAGTTGGGCATGTTTGATGTCTATGCTCTAGCTTGAGGGGAGTATTAGCATATATAATGTATATATAGTTGGGCCAATCATGTTGGGCCTCGACATACTTGTATAAATACTTCTGATCATCAAAAGACTATGCAACTATTTAGGTTCCAAGCTTCTATAGAATAAGATCGAGTACATTTTATTTCCTTTATGACACATATTTTCGTATGATCTGCCATATATGCACTCATTAACAACGAGTATTCAAGAATGATTGATTATACAAATAAGTCTACGAATGTGATCATTAGCAATAAGTGTTGGATAATGATTGATAATTTCAATGATAATTCAAATTGATTTTTAATAACAACTTAATCTACCCAAATTGTGTAACAGGTCATTTTTTATTAACATAGGATATTATTAATACCCATTTGTATTCATTTTGGATTGGTCGTCATTTTTACGGCTATTAACGAAGCACTCACATTTTCAAAGGTAGAGAATTTTAAAATTTTTTATTATTAAGCGTTAGAGTTAATAAGACCGATGTTATTTAGGGAAAAATGATATGTTTAAGTCTTGTTTGTCTAAATTACTCAATGCACGAATATTGGAAACAATCAAACGTACTTTGGTTTTTAAATTTACTCATTGGTTTAATTAAATTTAATATCTAACTTAGTTGGAAATTTTTTTATCCATTAACATTACATATGATAAAACTTAGCTTCTTTTGTTTAATAAATTTTACAATTTGGACCATTTTCTTAAGACACAAATAAGTTTAGAAACAACTCTTTTGTGAGAATGAATTGGGTACATTTTACTTGCATTTTATCAAAAAAGTGTACATCCAACTATCCAAGTTACACCAATTTCATTTCAAAAAAAATTGTCTTTGCATTTGTCTGAAAAGCTTTGGGTAAACAATAAAAGAAGCAGAAAGAACTTACCATATAAGGGCAAGAACCTCGCATATGATGGCAACTATCGACAATATCATGCTATGAAACTGCATTCAATAATTAAGTTACCGAGCAGTATAAGATAAACCTCATACAAACTAATTAATGTCCCAAATTATTTGTCACATTTCTATTACCGAGACAAAATATCAAATTTTTTCAATTCATTTTATTTACATATTGGTAAAGAAATAAAAAATAAAAATTACATATCAAAAAACTACATGAAAAGTTCTTCGAAATAAGAGGTGTCAAGAATATTTTATTTTATCAAATAACTAATGAAAACGTAGAAATAAACAAAAGTTCCCGCGACTGTTGAAAAAACAAATGTGGCAAATAATTTGGGACGGAGGGAGTATATTAAGAGTAGGCCTGACAAATCGGTCGGTAAATTTAAATTTGAGTTCGGGTTGATCATTTCAGATTTGGATTACATTGCGCTCGAGAAAATGCTACAAAATAGTTCGGATTGAGAATTGTATGTTCATGATTCAATATTATCATGTTTGGTCGACTCAACTGAATTAGTAGGGTAAAAGTGGTTTTTTAATACTACTTCCGTCCCAAAACAAGGCTCCTGCTTGGTTTATGATATTTGAAAGATTTATTTTCAAATCAATATAAGTAAAAATTGGTATAAAATTAAAAATTATATCAAATGTTTTAGAAATTTAAAGAATTGGTGAAGTAGTTATTGTTTTTGAACAAATAATCGGTAAAGATGAGTAAAATAGAATAAGTTTGACATATAAAAAAAATAATTTATGATATTTGAAAGATTTATTTTCAAATCAATATAAGTAAAAATTGGTATAAAATTAAAAATTATATCAAATGTTTTAGAAATTTAAAGAATTGGTGAAGTAGTTATTGTTTTTGAACAAATAATCGGTAAAGATGAGTAAAATAGAATAAGTTTGACATATAAAAAAAATAACTAAAAGTCTTTTTTTTGGATGGAGTAAAAAGTTAAGCACCTTTTTTAAAAAAGTTGAACGTCTTTTCAGGACAAAAAAAGGTAAATGAATGAGGAAAGTTTTTAGGAATGGAAGTACTCCATATATTTTACTACTCCGTATATTATAAATAAAAAATATGAAAATAAAGAAGGCTTAGTCTTACTTAAGAATTAGTAGTATTATAACATAAATTTTTTAAAAAATAGCACTAGTGTCCCCACCAAAAATTTGGATACCCCATTAATATTTCCCAATCTCTAAATAAAGTCAAAATATTTTAACACTGTAATTGAAAAATAGTTTTTTAATCTATTACATATAATTTCTAAATTTGAAAGTGTTTATTTATTTAGTTACAAGTTATGCGTAAGAGTTTACAATATTGAGATAGATTTAACACTATTTTTGTCGTTTCATATTGTGTTTAAATATCAATTCTAGGTCAGTATTTTTTCACCGATCTTGCTGGTTTGTGGATCCGTGACTATTTAGAATCTAAAGGGACAAAAGAAATACTCTCTCCGTCTAACAAAAATTTTCATTCTTTTTTTATTCGTCTAAATAAACTTTATTTTGTATTCAAATAAAAGAGTATGTGGCCTAGACAAATTCCATCCTCTTAACATATTCAACCATTTTTTTGAAGGAAAAAGTGCACCATTTACCCCCGAAGAATTCGGGAGTTGCACGATTTACTCCTGAGCAATAAAAAATACACTAAATATCCCTAAATTCTTTAAAAATTGGACGGTTTACTCCTGAACATTAAAAAGTGCACCAAATACTCTTGAACTCTACGGAAATTGAACGGTTTGCCCCTGAGCATTTAAATAAAGACGATAATTTTGGGAAAGGGTATTTTGGAGAATTCATCGCAACTCCCGTGCGTGGGAGTAACACACTCCCTATCTAGTAGCATTTTAGGACCAATAGTGCAACATATTAAATTATTCATGAATATTTGGTGCACTTTTTAATGGTCAGGAGTAAATCGTGCAATTTTTAAAAAGTTCGAAAGTAAATGATGCATATTTTAATGTTCAAAGATAAACCATATAATTTATAATGAGTTATAAACGATGCACTTTTTTCTTTGAAGATAGTATTATTTGGTAATGAAGCATAAAATGAGAGGGACACTTCTTCAAACCATACCAGTAACGCACAAACAAGGGTTAAGACGACGCAGGTGACATATATTACTGTGGCAAAAACACGAACTGGGTCAAACATCATTCTTATTTGCTTCCGCGGTCCAATGAGAAAGGTTGTGCTGCCATGATAACAGCAATTAGAATAATAACACGACAACAATGCAACAAGGTTACTAGAAGAGGCACTTAAGCATTAGACTTTGTCCCAAATGGTGCGTATCTTTGTCAAAATACAGAGTATTAATTTCTTTTTTTATCCCCTAAACAATAGTATTTGTGCTATTCTGTAATTTAACATACAATATAATTAGATTGGTAAAGTCTTTCAAGAAAAGAAAATACATCTCGATAAACTTCTAAAAAGTTCCACACTTCTCTTGAATATTCTAGAGGCTTCCACACTTTTCCATAAGTTTTTAGAGAATTTTACACTTTTTTAGAATTCTTTCGATCATTCTAGAAAATTCTACACTTCTCTAGAAGGTCCTAAATTTTGCAAGAATCTCTCTAGTTAAGGAAGAAACTCAAAAAATCTCCTCTTATGAAAAACACAATACTCATTTCATTTATATGCGTATGAACATTTGACGTGCATATGCGAAATGAACATTATATTGCTCAGAGATGTACAAGAAAGAGGGTATAGGCGGTTGTATGTATGTCATATATTGCCGAATTCGAAGGGACGAAATACTTAAAATAAAAACAGGGGTTGGAAATATAACACATCATACCTTCCAACAGCAAGAAAGTTGCCAAAGGAAAACAAAAGAGCAAACTTGATGGGCTTTGCAAAAACAACACATGACTACAAATGTAAGAGAGAAGAGAAGATGAAGAGAATGATATCAGCTCGGAAAAAAGAAAGCATTATATAGACCAAGAGGTGAATAACTTTTACCAAGAACATACAGACCAGACCGGCTGCCATACAAGCAAAGAACGCATAGATCCTCTGATCAACCAAAAACAAAACTATAGTAAGAAATCAATATTGGGTTCTTTAGAATATAAAATCGTTCGTGGTTTTCAAGCATCGTAGCTTAAGCTTTTGATTGCTTTGGTTGGTTGATATGATTTTACTAAAGCCTGAATCTTTGAAATAAAACAGGGAAGCGCGAAGTTTATCACGACATTACTTGGAGATTTGAGAAAGAGCAGAAGCCTTCTTCATCATCCAACACCAAACCTTCCCCTTGTTCTTCATTATCATCATCTCTCCCCAAAATAGATTTCCACATTTCTGGGTTCACCCCAAATTTATCTCAATTTTGTGTGAATCAGAAAATGGGATTAATACTAATAATAATAATAATTCTTGAATATCAGATGTACTGCAAGAAATGAGGGCAGTTTTGGCTTTCTGACTTTCTTTAATGAAATCAATGTACAATATGTACCTTTTATGTTAACATATATCATAGTACACCTAAATGTCTATCATGTAGTAGTTGGTGAACAAACTTGAAGCTTATTGAGCATATATTTACAGACTAACTAAACAATTGCTTCTGTATGCATAAGACAAATAATGCTGTTTAACTGCTGATTTTCTTGGATAAATCCACGCTTGGGCTCTTCTGCATTCTTTCTTCTTTCTTCTTGTTCTTCTTCTAATGGGGAGTTAGCTGCTGAGTTTCTTGGACGAATCGAGTTCCATTTTCGCAAATCTTCCACGGATCCTTGGTTGGTTGTCAGCTAATGTCTTCCTGCAAGCATACTGTGGAGAATGGAAAATGTGAAGGCAGTGTTTCCAAGCTATGAATGACTTGAGCTAGTAAAAAATGACTAAAGTCTATTGATGAGAAAATAAACCAAAATAGAAATTACATTTATCTTCCTCACAAAATTCCTCTTAGTCCTCTTGCTCCTGTATCTGGAAAGCTTCTCCTTTCGATCCTCAGAAATGCCATGTTGAGCGTTGAGGAGGCTTACGCTGCCTTGTCCAAGATTCTGTCATAAAAACAAGTAGTAAAACGAACACAATTATATTAAATTTACATTATAACTAAATATTCTTTTGAAAAATTTGTGGTCAAAGTATTAGTTTTGGGAGAAAGAAAGTATATACAAGTTTGCCTAAGAGTTAAGGAGTGTTCATGGGTACTAATTAAAACAAGACCTTAATGTCCCCTTCACTGAATGATCTTCTTATCCCATAAGCAGCAGCAGCACCAAACCCCATTCCATAAAAATCAAGAAAATCAGGCCCCATTGGAGCTCCTCCATGCACCATTTCCATGGAACACAGAGACTCAAAACTCTCGCTCTTCTGAAACGACGCCTTGGAACCCGACATTCCTCCACAATTCTTGGAAATGGGACCCGGGACAACCTCGGACACCGAATCTTCCACTCCTTTGGACAAAAGATCTGTGTTGCATCCATAGAAAACATCACTGAGGAGCTGTTCCTTCTCAAATGATGATTCGATTTCTGAGACCTTGAGAAGTTCGAGGGACATGACATCTTCGGCACACGAAAGCATAGGAATGGAAGATGGCATTATTGGATCAAGATCCACAAATGGTTCTTCTATGATAGGTTTGGGAGCCTTGAAGAGGTCCCCATCTCCTCCAAGGTCATATTCAGATACCACATATGCCTGTAAAAGGGATTGCCATGTTAGGTTTTTCATTTGAAATACAAACAAAAACAATACTGTGTATACATTAAGGTTATGCCAAAAAAAGTGCTACACTTATTCTATTACTATTAGTGTTCACTAGAGACACCATTATACATCAATCAAGTGGAGAACAAAGGACAAATAGCTCATCAATCATCATCATCATCAAATACACTTCCCAAAGGAAAGCTAGAAAATAGTAGTGCCCATTTTATTTTAGAAATTTTAAAAATATCCACTGTCCTATTTATATACCCATTTCTTTGTCTCTTTTTATCTGTCTAGCTATAAAATCAACTTACACAGTTACATTACTACTCCTTCCGTCCCAGTGTATTTGTCCTGTTTGACTTTTTCGAGTCAAACTGGACAAACTTTGAGCTTCAATTAAATAAAAACCGTAATGTATTTTAACATAAAAATGACTTTATTGGATTTAACGTATTAAGAACTTTCAAAATTGTATTTCATTATGCTAATATGCAATATAAATTGAGAGCAATTGGAGTTCAAAGTTTATCTAGTTTGATTCGAAAAAGTCAAACTGGACAAATACACTGGGACGGAGTAGTAACATATATGTACATTAGTAACATTTTTCCAATTTACCATCCGTATATAATCAATTTACTTCTTTTAAATATTACCATTCGAAGTCTTATTTTTGAATAATTTGGCATCAAACCGTAATGTATTTTAACATAAAAATGACTTTATTGGATTTAACGTATTAAGAACTTTCAAAATTGTATTTCATTATGCTAATATGCAATATAAATTGAGAGCAATTGGAGTTCAAAATTTATCTAGTTTGATTCGAAAAAGTCAAACTGGACAAATACACTGGGACGGGGTAGTAACATATATGTACATTAGTAACATTTTTCCAATTTACCATCCGTATATAATCAATTTACTTCTTTTAAATATTACCATTCGAAGTCTTATTTTTGAATAATTTGGCATCAAAACGAAGGTTCTTGAACGGTTCGAGTTGGTCAACTTAGAATCTTTGCAGATAAATAAGAATAGATGGACTGTTAATAAGAAAATAATTTCCAAAGGCCAACATTCGAGTGTGTTAGGAAATACTCCCTTTGTCTCACAAAAAACTTCATTTTTTTCTTTTTTTAGATGTCCAAAAAAAATTTCTAATTCCTTTCAAAGAATTGAGTGTGCCTTAGAAAATATTGTCTCATATAAATAAAATTCACTCGCTCACAACACATTTTTTAAACTCGGTGAGGGTTAACACAAAATTTTCCACTTATATGAAATAGTATAATATAATACTAGAGGAAATTGACATTATATTCATTGAGTGCTTCTTTAGTGTACTTTGAGTGCATATCATTTTTGTGCTTCTTCTCACATAATTGAAAAAAATTAAATTTTTACTCCCTCCGTCCCGGAGTATTCGTCAAGTTTTGACTTTTGGAACTGTTCATCTAAGCACTTTGTGTAAGCCTAAATATAGTCATGTGTGATCTTGTTTGATTTGTCTTAACATATACTCCGTATATTATTAATATATAATTTCTATAATTTTTTAATATACAAATTACAAGATAAAATGGATTAAAGAAGTGTATTGGATGGTGTGTAAAAATGAAAGTGGACAAATACTCTGGGACGGATGTAGTATTTCATTTTGCATAAGAGTGATTCTTACATGGTTCCAAGATCGAAATTTAAAATATAGACATTTTGACAATTTTCATGGGCTGACATCTAGGTGTTCTCTTTTTTGCAAAAGGTCGACTTCTTTTATGTTACAAATGCACTGAAATTCATAAAATAATTCTAAACGGATCAAATGTATGATTATCAGATTTGTATCCGTTCACCAATTGGATATCGTTAATCAAACATGGATAATAACTGCTTTTAACTGTTGCCAATATTTTCTGTATAAACAGATACGGATGCTGACGGTAATCAAAATTTCAATATCTATTTACAACCCTACTCTTTTTTTCAAAAAATTTTGTTGTCATAGTATGAAAACAAGACCTACAGTGCTTCATTCATATACTACTAATGAAATTTACCCTACCATCTTCTCTTTTTACGGCCCGATATTTGTTTTTCAAAGACAAAACCAATAATAACCCCCGAACAAAAAAAGTTAAAAACAAATGAATAACTTTACATCCAAGTTCCCATAAGTTTCAAGGATGGAGATCAAAGAAAAAAGAAAGAAATGCATATGTTAAATATTTGGTCCGTCCCTGAGTGTTTGTCCACTTTTGACTTTTGAAACTGTTCATCTAAGCACTTTGACTCATCAAATTCTTTCAATGTGTAAGCCTAAAAATAGTCATGTGTGATCTTGTTTGATTCGTCTTAACATATAGATTATTAATATATAATTTTTATAATTATTTAATATACAAATTACAAGATAAAATGGATTAAAAAAGTGCATTGGATGGTGTGCAAAAATGAAAGTGGACAAACACTCAGAGACGGAGGGAGTAGTTTTTTATTAAAAAAAATAGATACTATACACATAACATATAATGGAGAGAGAAAACGAGAAAGAATTACCAGAGAGGCATTGGGTCCTTGAGAGAAACTAAGATCTTCAAATAGTTGTGGTGAATTATCTTGAGCTATGTTGTGGTAGAAGGAGAACATTAGCCCATTGTTAGCAAACATTTCTTGTTTGTATCTTTCTCCACCTGGTTATATATATATGAACTGAAAGGTCTCTCTCTCTCAATCTATGGGTTACATACACAGCATGAAACAGCCGTAATGAAGGCCAGAGAGAGAATCTGTTTTGGTTCGCTCTAGAGATACTTCTTATTTCTACTATACCCGCGGAGAGCGTATATATATATTGTGACTTGTGAGGAATCTGCGTCTCTATTGAGTACGTGGTCCCTACTAGCTAGTGGTCATTTGTTGGGGTATAAAAATGAGCAATACTAGGGATAAGAGGTGTACCCCATTTGTCCTCCACCACCTTCTCCACCATCAATTTTTATCATCTTTTTATAATTTTATTTATTTAATTTTTTTTAAATACTTGCCCATTTCTATTTAATTTGTTTGAATTTCTATAATTTAATTTTATTTATTGGTTTGAATTTTTTATTAGAGTAAATTCTCTAAATAGTCCTTCATAAATAGGGGGTTTTCATAATTAGTCCACATTTATCAAATATTAAGTAGATAGTCCTTATTAATTGGGTACTATTCCACATTTAGTCCTCCGTCCATTTTTTCATCTCCGTGCCGTTAGACAAAGACCAAACGTGGAATGATACCCAATCAATAAGGACCATGAAAATAATATTTGATAAGATGGACTAAATATGGAAATTCCCCAGGACTATTTCAAGAACTTGTTCTTTTTAAACCACTTTTAATATAAAAAGTTAACAGATAAGGAAAATGTATAACTATAGTTTATTTATAAAAAATCAAAATTTGTACACCACAATAAATATGGTGGTCCCAAAGTGGTCAGATTCAAAGTCTAGAGGGGGGTGAATAGACTTTGATACAAATTAAAAACTTTTTCGTTTCTTTTTGAAAACGTGAAAATGAGTGTTTAATCTAGAGTTCTTGTGAACCTTAGATTGTGTGCGGATGTTGGTGGGTTATTGAGCAGTAATCAATATGGATGGGTTAGTTTTCACAGTTAATATAATTGCAAGTATAAGTAAAGATAAAAGAGAGAGACACGCAAACTTTAACGAGGTTCGAAGGTGGGGTAATCCTTCTACGTCCTCAAAATCCACTATGTAGTTGGTTGTTGAATAATGAACCAACAATTACATTTGTGTGAATTTCTGCACGATATATCTTCGCAAGGCCAATATTGCTACTGCACTCGTGCTGGCTTTGTTGTTCCTTCGAAGGTCACGCTTCTTCAACAACTGCAATATCCGAACAATAGGACTTGCAAGATCAACTTGTACGAAAGTTGATGTACCCCCTTTTAATCAAGAAGTTTGATTAAAAGTTGTATCCTTCAACGTGGTGTGGTACTTGAGGCAAGGAAACTTTCAAGTGTTTACACTATAGCTCTTTTGAAGGAGGAGAAGTTTGCTTCTGGATAAGGAGTTTAAAGATCTCTCTTTATCAAGCTTTTTGGCTAACTGTGAATGAGATAGCTTTGTTGTAGTTAGGTTGATGATGGATCAGTTCTCTTGTATCTCATTTCTTCTCCAGTCTTCTAAGGATGCTATTTATAGCTGGATTGGGTAATCAATCCGTTGAATCAAAATAGACTATCCGTTGCATTTGCTGGCTTCAATTTTGAATGAAGATTGTGATTGAGGATTCCTCATTAGAATGGGTGTTTGGACATACCCAATTGTTTGAGGAGGGATTCCTTTTTCCATAGAATCCGTCTTCTAGCTGTTTTTCAAGAATTCTGGACTGTAGCTCTTTAATGAGTGGAGTACTCAGTTTGTCTTCTAGTGCTTGTTTAGGAATTCTGAGCGAGCTCTTCAATTTGAAAGGTCCAGACTTTGTCTTCAAGTCATTTGTTTTTGAATCAGCTTAATTATCTTCAATCTAGCCGTTGAAAATCAAGAGATTGATTTTTCCTTACCAACGGGTAGAATTTCTTCATTCAGGACTTAGAATTTTTCTAAGTCTTTTTCTCACTTGTCCGCTTCTGAGAATTCCGGTCTTTCTTGAGGCATCCGGTTCTTTGCTGACGAATCTGGAAAAGTCGTTTATAGACTTCCGGGTGAGAAAGAGATCCGCGTTAGTCTTCCGATCTGGATGACTTAGCCTTCAGCGGGTTGTAGCGAGACATCCGGTTATCATGTAGTGTTCCGGATTTGAGGATCTTCAAGGTAATCAACTGCCTTGAGGATTTCTTACTTGTCTCTGACATATCCGATCAAGATATCCAATTTCCATATCACTGAATTTGGTTAAGTCTTCAAACATTGACATCAAACCTCAGAGTGAAATATCACAACTTTATTGGAAATCTCAAGAACTCGGTTTTAACAATATTTCTAAAAAGAAAAATTACATTGAATATTGGGGGAGACCTAAAGTCCCTATTACAATCTAAATACATCATCATCAAAATCTATAATATTTTTCCCAACAAAATAGTTTATCAAAACATTCATTTTTTAATATGAGAATCTGTTTGAAATTGATAGGAATTAAAAAGAAATTCGAAGTTATTATCCCTTTTTAATAACATAAGAGCTTCAAATTTTTATCTCCAACCATTAATAATTTCAATATAAAATACCACTATACAATAGCATTATGTCACAGTGCAAACTCGTATTTTGAGGGTAAATTATTTGTTATGATAATTTAAACTTTTTATATACAAACTATAATAATATACTTTTCATACTCCCTCCGCCTCCCAGTTTTTGCCCACTTTTGACTTTTGAAACTGTTCATCTAAGCACTTTGACTCATCAAATTCTCTCAATGTGTAAGCCTAAATATAGTCATGTGTGATCTTGTTTGATTTGTCTTAAAATATACATTATTAATATATTATTTCTATAATTTTTTAATATACAAATTACAAGATAAAATGGATTAAAGAAGTGCATTGGATGGTGTGTAAAAATGAAAGTAGACAAATACTCTGGAAGGGAGGGAGTATTTATTACTACCCTCGTCCGTGAGTATTGATCCATTTTTGAATTTTTTGTCAAAATCGGCAAACTTTGACCACGAATTAAATAAAATTAATATTAGATATTGACGAAATTTTTTTTATTAGATTTATTTCATAAAATATTTTTAAAATACTATTTTATTTAATAAATATACCATATATATTTTATTTAACTATAAGTCAAATGTTAAAAATGGTTGACTGCAAAAAGTTAAAATTGGACAAAATATTCAAAGACGAATGTAGTACATTAAATATTAAAAAAGGTTTTAAAAAAGTAAATTTTCTAAATAGTCCTTTTTAACGGGGGAATTTCCATATTTAGTCCATATTATCAAATATTATTTTCGTGGTCCTTATTGATTGGGCACCATTCCACACTTAGTCCTTGTCTAACGACACGAAGACAGATAAATAGAGGGAGGATTAAACGTGGAACGATACCCAATTAATAAGGAATGTCAACATAATATTTGATAAATGTGGACTAAATATGGAAACCCCCCATTTATAAAGGACTATTTATAGAATTTACTCTTTTTATTACGGTAAATTTAATCAGTGTGAGGCACGGAGTCGAATAAAATTTTTATTGATTCTGTAAATTATTTTAAGTGAGATATTTTTAAATGAATTTATCAAACCATATGTAATGTCTTCTTTAACTCTATAAATATTAAAATCAAAGTAAAATAAGTAATTTAGCATTGAATATTTGGTAATAAAAATTCTTATATATAAATTTAAAAGCAAACACCTCAAAGTCTTTTTTTGAATTCATATTTTTGGAAGCGCTTTCGGGTATACAACATTTTAAGTATGGTTTCAAGGGTTTTCATTATTATCTAGAACTTATATTTTTAACAAGTCTTTGTTTTCTTGCGTCCCAAAAAAATTTCACACACTTTTTATATTTTACTCCATCCTTCCAAAAACATTCTTCCTAGTTACTATCCACATGGTCAAACTTTAAACATTTTCTTTACCTATTTTTGTTAGTTATTTGATAATCACTCATTTATTGAGTTGGTTAAAACCTCCTCAGATAAGAGAAACCAGCATGGGGGAATGGTTGGCCTAGCTAAGAGACTTAAAGAGCGCAAAGGCAAGATCAAAGACTGGAACGCTAACACTTTTGGCGATGTTTTCAATAAACTAAAGTTGGATGAAGAAGCAGCTATACAAGCGCAGGAGATTTATGAAAAGAATTCTACCCCTGAAAATAGAGAGCAGGAGAACAAAGCCAAAGCCCAGCTGATTTTAGCCAATAATTAATTTTGAACTTGACTTTTGGAAGCAGAAAGCCAATGTTAAGTGGATGGAGGAGGGGGATAGTAGCTCCAAGTTTTTCCATGCCTACGTTAAGGGGAGGAGAGCCAAGCACCAAGTTAGGAGAATTTTTTATGACAATAGAAAGGAAGACGCTAACTTGGAAACCATTCACAATCTAGCAATTGAATTCTACACCAACATCTTTAACAAAAGGAAAACAATCACTATGGAACCAGTTTTAGACTATCTAGAGGAGGCTTTCAACCAAAAGGATAACATCAATATCAGTAAAATCCCTACAACAAAGGAAATTAAGGAAGCTGTCTAGAGCCTTAACCAAAACAGTGTCCCTGGTCTTGATGGATTCAATGGTTCTTTCTTTAGGGTATGGTGGGATATCATAAAGGAAGATGTCATTAGTGCCACCCAAGAATTTTTTATCGGAATCCCAATCCCAAAGAGCTATGGCAGCACCTTCATTACCCTCATACCTAAGACTAACAACCCAAAGAGCTTTGGGGATTACATGCTTACCTCTCTTCCTACTTTCATGAGCAAAATCAACACAAGGATATTGGCTGATAGGCTACAAGTTATACTTCCTAAAATCATATCCCCTGAACAGACTGGATTTCAAAAAGACAAGGGAGTGGATGAACATATTCTTTTAGTGGAAAAAATGGTACACACGTTAGACTCAAAGATCAGAGGTGGTAATGTCATCCTCAAATTTGATATGGCAAAAGTATTTGATAACATGGCAAAACTATTTTTTGGAAAAACTAGGCTTTTCAAACAAGTACCAGAAGCTACTTCTTGCTAACCTAAAGGGCACTCTCATATCTGTCATGATCAATGGAAGTCCTAAAGGCTATCTTTCTATGAAGAGAGGGGTTAAGCAGGGTGACCCACTATCCCCTTTGGTATTCATAATAGCAAGTGAGGGTCTGTCTAGAATGCACATAAAAGTATGAGCAACTCTCAACACATAAACTACAACACAGGTAGGGACCTACTTATCATCCATCTTGCTTTTGCTGATGACATCATCATCTTTAGCAATGGAGGACCATCTGATCGGGACTTTGTAAGGGGTAGGAGTCTATTGGACAAGCTTTGCTCAAGTTTGTATAGTCCACACATATCCTCCATGTGTCGCCTTTGGGGGCGAGCACCACATTTGCTAGCCACTAGGGATATCTCACTTCTTGGATATGGCCAACACTAAGGAGGTCAAGACCTCCTTCCATACGAAGTCCCTGCAATTGCTAGTTAGGTATCGCTTCTGCTGACTAACTGCCCTCGATCCTTCTCTCACTGCCAACCGGTGGAAAATAACCGAGCAATCAATCCCAGGCATATCTTCCATGCTCCAGGCAAAGATACCTGCGTACTCTTGGAGTACCTGGGTTATTTCTTTCTGTAGACAGGTTTGCGCCTATTCGCACCATCCTTGTGGAATCACCCAGGCAGAGTTTGATCCCACTGTTCATCTTTGGGTTCGATCCTCTCCCGCATTTCACCCATCGATATCTCTTAAGAAATGACGTTTACGCCTTTTGTCATCTTCTTCACTGCTCAGACATAGCATTCCTTTGCATTTCTCTGATCTCCCCGGACTTCACCCACACCACCCCGCGGGGTGTAGAATTTCATGCATAGGTGGCGCATGGAGATCACGACCTGGACTTGGTTGATGCCCAATCTCCTAAGTATAGCGTTATGGACACACTTGATGTCCATAACGATAAATCACATCTTCTTCTACACGGTTTTATTCCTCGTGCCTAGTTCGACCTGCAAGACAATTGATCCTTCTGCTTCAACTGTATCTCATGTGAAGCCTGAAAGGGGAGTTCTCAAATGTTCAAGTTGTGTCTAACACAACCTAAGTTTTTGAAAGGTTTCCAGGTACAAATTGTTGACACTACTCCCTGTGTCAATCAATACCCGGGAGACATCCACCCTGTTGATGTCCATAGTGATAACTAAAGGGTCATTATGGTCATCATCGGTGGACAGGAGATCCTATTCAATGAAGACGATTGGTTCTGTCCTTGTTTTCTTTCTTCTAGACGGGTGCACGCTTACTTCACCAACATAAATTCTTCGGACCCATTTTTTCCTTTGAGCAGCAAAGTCTCCACCTTCTAGTCCGCCAAAGATCATCCCGATATGTTCTTTGTATGGAGCCGGCCTCCGTTCTCTGTTCCGGTCATTCCTCATCTAGTCCATGTCCCGGTCTTTTCTCTGAGCTTCAGACCTTACCCATTGGTGGTTTTTATCCTGTGTCTTCTATAGGTATTCCTTATCTAGCTCTCCGCTATCGATCATTTTCCGGACAACGCCTTTGACACTTTTGCATTCAAAGGTGTTGTGGAAGTTAGACTTATGGTATGAACAATCTTTGTCTGACCATTAGCGTCCCAAGTTCCCCCCCGGATTGACAGGTGACTTTCTCACTTCGTTGCACTCCTCCTCATTAACTACGTGTATGACCAGTTCATAATTATGTCTCGGCTTGCTGGGCCCAGGATTGTCTTCGTTTTTCACTTGCACCGGCTTGGGCTTGTGGTCGTGCTATGCTTCCTTCTTTCACTGGTCCTTGGTTTTGGCTTCAAAAAATTCCCAGGTCGTGTTGTAAGCCTCCTAATATGTGGTGGGTGGATTTTGGTATAACTCTTTGTATAGTTCCCCAGCGCGCATGCCATTCATCAAGAGTGACAAGGAAGTCTTGTCATCCATCTCCTCAGCCTTGTCCACTTCCTCCTTCCACCGGGTCAAGAAATGAGTGAGGTTCTCCGATTCCCTTTTCCCAACTATACTCAGGTAAGTGAACTTCTTCCTCTTCGTGTAATTCTCCTGAAACTTGGCCTTAAATTTTGAGGCTAGTTCGTAAGGTTTGGAAGAAAAGAACGCATTTCTCCTCACCAGTGCACCCAATCATGGTCGCACTCTAGGACACATACGGTACTCTGTTCAAAAAATTGATTGTTTATATCCCCCCTTAATCCTCTGGTAAACCCCTTCGCCCCGACCCAAACCCACCATGCATCCCTCGTCAATTGCACCCCACAAGATTAAGTTGACTTTGAAGTCAAATTTTGACTCCAAAGTCAACTAAATCTTGTGGGGTGCAATTGACGGGGGATGCGGGATGGGTTCAGGCCGGGCCGGGGTGGAGGATTCATTGGGGTTAATGGGGTAGGTTCAATCAATTTTTCGAACAGAGTACCGTATGGACCTCGGGTCATCCTATGACATTGATTCCCAATATCATGGTAACCTAGGTATTTCTAATTACTAGTATTTTAACCCGTGCCATGCACGGGATGATACAAAATTGTTTGTAATTCTATAATATAGAATATTAAAATGACTTTGTTTTTTATGACACATATCATTTATACATCAAATATAAATGATCTACGTTTATTGAATTTATATAAATCTATAATTTTTATTCCCGTATAAATTAAAAAATACAAAAATAGTAGTGATTTTATAAATCTTTTTCCCCAACATAAATTTTAAAAAGCTTGAATTACTGATATTATGATTCTATAATTAAAAAACATGATTTTTTTTCCCCCACATTAATTGAGATTAGCAAAAAAATGATTCCCCCCACCCCTGCATTGAATACAAATATTGAATCATTACTACTGCATTATTTTTAAAAAATATTGGATTAGCGATCCTATGACTCTACTATTAAAAATATTCATTTGAAAAAAATTAAAATACAACAATTCTTCTCCCCCGCATCAATTTTGAAAAAAGCATTAATAAAAAAGTAGTGCTACAATGATTCTAAAGGGAAAAAGAGAAAGATTAAAATAGAAATAAAATATAAGAAAATAACTAAAATACAATATTTATATTTTATCTGCAAAATAAGAACTATAATATCAATAAGACCAACATATAATACAAAATATATAATGAAATGTCAAATACAGTGTCACATTATATTTCAGTAGTACCATTTTGTAGATAAAAACATGCGACTCTTATTTTGTAATATTTTTTACTTCTATTTTTGGTTGATTTATAAAGGGGAATTTACAAAAAAATTACTATTTATATTCTTTTTTTATTTAAAACGCAAAATCATTCAAACGCATAGTATCATTCTGATCGATACAAAAATGTTCTAACAAAATATAAATAGTTGCAAATTGCAAATTATATTTCTCTTTAATTCTTTGTATCCTAGTTTTGATCTTATTCGTTTTTGCACCTTGGATCTTCTCCGCACACCCATCTTCATTGTCAGAGACCTTCTAACACTCACCTCTGCATCTTAATATTCCTTATCACAATTTTTTTGCATACATCTGTGTCATATCTCTCTGTTTCATAAAACACTATCGTATGTTGTTTCTATGGGCCTGTTTGGAAATAGCGTTAGCTATTAGCGTTAACGTTTTGAAAAGGTTATCTACAGACACTGTTTAGCGATAGTGTTTTCAAAGTAATCTGCACCGTTAAAATTTTATCCAAAACGCAAACGCAAATTTCTAATGCTATTCCCAAACAGGCCCTATGTATAATTATGCAAATGAAAGCTAGTGTAGGAATGAAGCGAGTCCTTTCTCATTAAAATTTTCTTATCTTCATGCATAAATATAGGAGAAATTTACCTAAATAGGACTAAAACATAATGACTTTCCAATATAGTATCATATGTTTTTATTTCCCAATTTAGGACTTTTTGTCATTATCAAGTAGTCATTATTCAACTAAATGTTCATGATTACTGGACATTATTCCTCCCACTAGGTCATTATTAAGTCCTATTTAGAGAATAAAAAAATTTAAGTCCTACATTAGGAAAGTGATTATGTTTTAGTCCTATTTAGTGCAAATTTCACTAAATATAGTTAGACCTGGCAAAAAGTGACCCGACCTGTTTTTGACCCGAAACCCGACCTGAAAACACTGGGTTTTGAACAAAGGTTTTGATGACCGAACCCGAAGTTGACCGAACCCGAAATAACCCGCTAAAAATGGGTCAAACCCGACCGAACCCGAACCCGACCTGACCGACCCGCTAAAGTAAGAATTTTTCAAAATTATACACTTTTTTACTCATTTTTAGTGTATAAATTTATATTTTCAGACAAAATTTTAATGATATTGCATAATTATCTTACTTTTTTTCCAAAACATAAGCATTTTTAAATTCCTTATATTGATTTATATATCGAAAAACTACCTTAGAGTTTAAAATAAAATAATTTTATAGATTTAATATTTTTTTTTTGATATTTTAAATTTATTAATGTGAATTTAAAAAATTAAAAAACCAAAGTTATAACCCGTTGGGTCGACCCGAACCCGATGACACTGGGTCATGAACATAGAATTCTCAACCCGAACCCGAATTGACCCGAACCCGAAATAATCCGAACTTGAAGTGACCGAACCCGAACCCGACCTGACCGACCGATTTGCCAGCTCTAAATATAGTGAATACTTACACAATATAAATTTATAAATATTAAGTTACACCTTAGGAAAATGGTAAGTTAAAATACAAACTTATTTGGATTAAAATAGTATAAGTCGATTTACCAACATAAAATACAAAATTCATGTTAAATATTTATTTGATTTAAATACTTGATTATTTTAAATAGTAGTCAAAGCATTTCTTGTTTTATATAATTTTAAAATAGAGATTAAAATATATTTTTTATTTTACATCAATGTTTAAATAAATAGAGTAAAAACTATCTTCATTTCGGTATATCATAAAAAAATATGAAACTTACTCAAAGTATTATTATAAATGAAGTAAAAAAAATATAATACTAAGAAAGAATACTCTAATAAAAATGAAGATCTATATTCCATATTTAAAATTTGTCAATGATGGTGAAAGAGTAAGGAATGCTTGTGTAAACATAAGAAGTCATGGTGACACATTTGTTTCTAAATTGTATTCAATAATATAATTAAAATTATCATATACTGATAAATAGTTAAAAAATAATGTATTGTTTTATCTATTTTTTATTTACTCCATCAAATGAGCACCAATGGTATTTAAATTATACCATAATGGTTCATATAAATAATTTTGAATATGATACTCCCTCCGTCCCAGAGTATTCGTCCAGTTTTGACTTTTGGAACTGTTCATCTAAGAACTTTGACTCATCAAATTCTCTCAATGTGTAAGCCTAAATATAGTCATGTGTGATCTTGTTTGATTTGTCTTAACATATAGATTATTAATATATAATTTCTATAATTTTTTTAATATACAAATTACAAGATAAAATGGATTAAAGAAATGTATAGTATTTGATGGTGTGTAAAAATGAAAGTGGACAAATACTCTAGGACGGAGGTAGTATGTGACAGTAATAGCGAGCATATTGAAGAAGTAAAAAGAGATTAAAATCGTCAAATAAATGAAATATAAGTTAAACAAATTTAAAGAAAGTAATTTTTTGTAATATCAAATATATTAGTGCAAACTTACCAAATATATAAATATCAAGTTTTAAAAGTTACCATAAATTATTTGTTTAAACTGGTCAATGATTATCCAAAATTTACTATATATGAAGACTTTTTTATGAGTGATTTCAGATTTAATTAATGCATACAGTCATCATTAACATGTGAAAAACTTAATATAAGCATTCCACATGTCAAGCTTTGGTGATCCGAGTCTGAAATATTATATTAAAGGATTTCGCTGATTTATTTGGATATTACGTGGCGTGCTGACATATTTAAATTTTGCCACATAGACATGCCAAATGTCGAATTTCTGTGCATCCGAGTCTCCTTTATTATATTAAAGGATATTGAGGGAATTTATTTAAAAAATCACCTAGTAGGAATAAAATATATAGAAATCATTCTAAATAAGACTAAAACATAGAAAAAATACCAAAATAAGACTTTCATGTTTTTTTTTTCAAAATGGGATTTTACACTGTAATAATGTGGTTGTAATGTGGGCTGGTACATGTACATATTACTATACTTTTTGGTAATGTACATGACCATGTTTGGTAATGTAAATGTATTTTAAGTCATATTTCAGAAATAAAAAATATGAAAGTCCTATTTTGGTATATTTTCAATGTTTTAGTCATACTTTGATCTTTCTCCCTAAAATATACTCCGTCCTAAAACATTTTTCTTGTTTCTGTTTATGAGATCTGACCGACTTTATTTTCAATTCAATTTATTTGATTGTAGGTGTAAAATAAAAATTTGAAATTTATACATTTAAAACTAAATCAAAAGGTCTACAAAATAAGAGGTGACAAGACTAGATTGTTTTATCAAAAAACTAACGAAAATATGTAAAGAACGTGATTAAAGTTTGACTGTGTGAATAATAACTGGGAAGAACGGAGTAACTCTTTTCCTTCGTTTTACACCAATTTTAGTTTTTCTCTCATTTATTCATTTATTAATTTTATTTCCCCACAATTGAGCACAACAAACAGTTGTAATGATTTCACAAGGATCCCCAAATATATTCTCTCCTACATTTCTAAATAGCGGTAGAGTATATGATTCACAAGGATTCCAATTCCGGAAGGATTCTGTAAAGTGAAAAGAACAGTCGAAAAATGGAATGGAATATATTGCAACTTGTGTTGTTAATGATGAAGAGATCTAACTGCACCTGGCTAATGGGAGCAGTACTTGAAATTTGTTAGTGCATAATTATATATTGAATTTAGTTATGAAATCATTAAAGAGGAGGAAGAAGTATAATCTTAACTAGTTCCAACACTTTTGGCATTTTGAGTTCAGTATCTCGTCAATAGCTCACAACCATCATTTTGATGGGTTGATTAAAATATTTGTACACTGCTCCAATTGGGAAAAGTAAAAGTTAATTAGTGCTCTTAGGCAATAAATACGCATTGATTATGCCAACATTTTTTAAAACGGTACTTAGCCAAGAATCTCTTTCCATAAATTTACTTTTGCTCTAATTAATATGTCTTCCTTTCAAAATTAAGATGGTGTATTCACTTTGTAGATTTTAAAAAAGTAAAAGTTATATGGTGTCCTTAGGGTATCACTAATGATTCTTCCTTATTCTCTCTCTATATTATCAATTTTTAATGTCACATCTATTTTTTTCAACTTTTCTCTCTATTCTAAATTCTAATCATTCATCTTGTTGTTATCTTTATCTCAAAATATTTACTCGGGGTATTTTATTTTTAACCAATCACATTTAATGCTTAATATTACGCTCAATCGAATTTTTCCTCTCTCTAGATGCACATATTATTCTCTTCTACCCCACTTTGTCACACCCTCCTCAGTTTTTCTTGCCTTCTCTAATAATTCTTCCTTGTCACACAGGCCATTCCCCTCTTTATTCTCTCCCATTAGAGCATCACTACTCATTCCACTCTATTACTCTTCCACATCATCTATTTTTAGGTTCTGTTTGGTGAATTTTGTAGATATATTAGGGTATATGTTATAAAATCTCGAAAAAATGATATAAGATTTGAAATTTGAACAGAATTTGTTTGGAGAAATTTAAGATCATGATTTAATTAGTGATAAACTACTGATAAGTGGGAGTGACCGGCAAGGGGGATGGTTGGCGGTGATAATGGTAGCCAGTGGCGGGGAATGATCAATGATTGTGATAGACATTAGACCTCTATATTGATATCTCCCAAATAAGAGAGATATCGAAACCCTCTATTTTGAAAATTTATGATATCTAGATATATCGAATTCAATATCTTTTTTGGCTTCACCAAACACCAGAAAAAGATTTTGATATCCAGAGATATTAAAACACATATCATGTTTGCTCCCCAAACACACCCAAAGTATTACATCACTTGTCCCTTCAAATTTCCTCACCCTTCTGTAATCATTCTTCTATTTTTTTTAATTATTTCTCTTCATTTATACAAAAATAATTAAAAAATTAATTAGCGAATAGTTTTTTTCTTTCTCTATGGAAATAATATTATATTCTTCCCTCCTCTCTCCTCTATTCTTCTCCCCTTTTTAATCATTCTTCTTCCTCCCTCCACATCATCTTATTCTCTTCTTCATTCCTCTCCATTAGTGATGCTCTTAACGCATCAAGTTAGAAGCATTAATAGGAGTAATTAATATCCATGCTTTAAACCAAAAAATACTACGAGACAAAACTAGCGTTTGACATCAGCATTGGAGATTAACATTAACATTTTGAAAAGGCTATTCGACGATAATTTTTAGCGTTAGTATTTTCAAAATTAATATACACCATTAACATTTAATCTAAAATGCTAACCATAATCAAAAACTATCTTCTCAAATATGGCCAAAAGTAATAATATTCCCTCAAATTTAGAGTTATTTATTTCCTTCCGGTAGTCCGTATTCTGTAAATTTGCAATATGACTTAAGGCAATTTTTTTCCGCGCCGTCATCATCCTCATACATGTACTCTATTTTTTTCCTTTCCTTTTTTATTTCCGTTTTCTTTTTTCCTTTTTATTCGTTTAGCATGTTATTATTATCTTTCCATTCCCATTTTTTGTTGAAAAAAATAAAAAGAAAAATAAATTTATGTGCCGAACTAGACTGAAATGTAAATAAATTCAAAAAAAATATACACCTTGAAATTTTTTTATGAGTACCCCTTTGGTCCGAAAAAAAGTTAAATATTACTCTGGTATAAGAAAAGAAATCTTCTTATATAGGAGTAAAACTTAGTTAAAATACCACAATAGAGAGGTCACTTGTTTTAATCTCCTTAATAAAATTGTAATGGAAGAGTGTGCTAAGTCGACCGCCGGCTGACCATCGGTCAATGTCAATAACCAGCAGCAGCACTCACATCACTTGTCACAACGGATAGAAGTGTGATAGTGATAGTGTGGAAGCGGAAGTGTGACAATGTGCTGAGTGTAAACTGTCATGATGTCATCGTAAACTCATGTTTTGGTCTTAAAAGACTTAGGCTCCGATCCGTTTCGTACAATTTATTTTTTCAGCTTATTATTCATTATTATTCAAAACTCGCCAAATGGGAAATAAGGTTATTTCAAAAGCAAAATTCAAAAGTCAAACTCACTTGAAATTTGCATTAATATGTATAAAGTCAAATTGTGACTTTTGTTTTGGGACAAGGAGGGTACATACTAATCTTCATCTTTATATATTAAGTTTGAAAGTTGAGCCTCTAGAGTTGCGACATGTGGCGCGCCTAGTGGGCATTTTTTGACATTATACCATGACATGTCAGCAAGTAACATTTAAAGAATTAGTTAACCAAAAAAAACTTATTTTGTGGAAATTAATTTCATATTTGTTACACATAAATTTCCAAACATAATCGCGTTAAAAAATTTTTATATTTTAATTCATTAAATATTTAAATTAAATAATATATTTTAAAATGGAAAAAAAGAACTCATATTTAAAAATAATAATTAAAACAAATAAATTTATTCTAATAACAGATAGATTGGTAGGAGTAAAAGAAATTACATGTAAATATTTGCTTATTGAATTAGTACTAATTAGAGAAATTTTCCAATTTTGAAAAAGAGGAATAAATATATAAATGGAAAGGAATTTTTAAGGGCATGTTTATATAATAGACCATTAAATTTATTTCATATATTTTGAAAAAAACTCTAAGTAAAATAACAAGTACTCCCTCCGTCCCACTCTCTTTGTCCACTTACCTTTTGGCACACCATCCAATGCACTTCTTTAATCCATTTTATCTTGTAATTTGTATATTAAAAAATTATAGAAATTATATGTTAATAATCTATATGTTAAGACAAATCAAACAAGATCACACATGACTATATTTAGGCTTACATATTGAGAGAATTTGATGAGTCAAAGTGCTTAGATGAACAGTTCCAAAAGTCAAAACTAGACGAATACTCTGGGACGTAGGGAACATAGAGAAAATTAGTAAAATTAGTATTTTTAAAAATTAGTATTTTTTGTTCCATTAAAAATTAGTATTTTTTGTTTTAATTTTATTATTTTCGATTACTAACTTTGTAAAAATTTATAGATCCGTGCCACAAAAATTATTATTTTCCATAAATAACTTTGTAAAATGATGAAATTAAAACTTGGTACAGGGGTATTTATGTGTAAGAAATTAATTATTAATTGGTATTCCTAATCAAAATATTTATGGTATACTATTAATTTTTATAAGTGTATTTACTATTAAATAAAATTCTTGAAAATATAAAGTGTGCTTATTTTGACATCTATGTTTTTATAGGTGCAATTACTTTAAAACATTGAAAATATATCAAAATAGGACTTCAATGCTTTTATTCCCAAAATAGGACTTACAATAACAAACATGATTATATACATTTCAAAAAAGGTAAAGTAATGTGCACATTACACTATTACATTACCACAGTGCAAAGTCACATTACTACAGTGCAAAGTCTTATTTCGAAAAATAACATAAAAGTCATATTTTTATACTTTTCTCTATGTTCTAGTCCTATACTCCTATTTAAGCTGATTTAATTTCTTTTTGTTAGACTTAGCAAATCACGTATGAATGCTTTCCTATTAATATTATTTTGGGGGGTACCAAAATAATTTGTTGAGATTAAACTTACACAATCCAGAATAAGTATGTTAGCATTATATTTACCAAAACATACCTGATGCCATATATTTATAGGTCAAGATCTGAATGGACATGTTGGTTAATAAAACAACATATCAGTGGAACATTTGAAGATTTGGACTCAAATATTTTAATATATGTATAGCGGTTGACATACAAACGGTTACTTTTGTAGTTTTGCAAGACCCGTTGTGTTCTATCACAAAATATTCTAATAACTGAGATCAAATACTTAAATGTATAATTTATACATTTGAATGTATGTTATTTTGAACTTTGTTTACAAAAATTTAAAAGATTTTTATAAAACAATAATGTCACCCCAACCAGGGGGTTCCGTCCCTTGGACCACATATGCTACTCGAGGTAATCGCCTCTGAACTCATGCTATGTAATTTGTAATGAGAAATTTACCTAAATAGTACTAAAACATAGTGACTTTTCAAATGTAAGATCATATGTTTTTATTTCCCAATGTAGTATCAATGCTCAATGTCAAGTGGTCATTGTTCAAATAAATGTCCACCGCCGCTAGACATTGTTCACACTAAATGTCCAACATCACTTGACAATGTTCTCGCCACTACACATTATTCAAGTACTTCCTCCGTCCCTGAGTTTTTATCTATTGTTGACTTTATTTGGTCAAAATTGGTAAACTTTGGCTTCAAATTAAATAAAAATGATAATAGATATTTATAAAAAAATAGTTTCATTAGATTTTTTATATACAATATTATTAAAAAATTATTTTATCTAATTAATATACAATATACTCCGTACTACGTATATATTATTTAACTATAAGTCAAAAGTTAAAAATAGTTAACCTAACAAAGTAAAAACTTGACAAAGGCTCAGGTACATAGGTAGTACTCTTTAGGGACAAAAATTTAAGTACTACTTTGCAAAAGGGCATATTTTTAATTCTTTCAGTGCAAATTTTGCACTTGTAATATGTAACATCCTTGAACAAACTACACTCCTTACTAGACCTGGCAAAAAATGACCCGACCTGTTTTTGACCCGAAACCCGACCTGAAAATACTGGGTTATGAACAAAGGTTTTGATGACCAAACCCGAAGTTGATCGAACCCGAAATGACCCGCTAAAAATGGGTCAAATGCGACCGAACCCGAACCCGACCGACCCGCTAAAGTAAGAATTTTTCAAAATTATACACTTTTTTACTCGTTTTTAGTGTATAAATTTATATTTTCAGATAAAATTTTAATGATATTGCATTTATATCTTACTTTTTTCTAAAACTTAAGCATTTTTAAATTCCTTATATTAATTTATATATATATCTAAAAACTACTTTAGAGTTTAAAATAAAATAATTTTATAGATTTAATACTTTTTTTTGATATTTTAAATTTATTTAATAGAAAATGTAAGTGTTAATGTGAATTTAAAAATTTAAAAAACCAAAGTCATAACCCGTTGGGTCGACCCGAACCTGATGACACTGGGTCATGAACATACAGTTCTCAACCCGAACCCGAATTGACCGACCGATTTGCCAGCTCTACTCCTTACCACCAAACTCATTAACTACTTGTATTAAAATATTGGATAAAGCTATTTTTACCCCAAAAATTTGTAACCCAACAAAGGGATTCACCAACATTTTGTTTTGGTATAATGCTAATTTTTTTAACGGACCAACACTTTGTATTAGTGTAAATTTTTGTTAACGCACCAATACTTTGTGTAAGTGTGAACCATCAAAATATTGGTGCATACCTTTAGTATATATAAGAGAAATTTACCTAAATAGGACTAAAACATAATGAGTTTCTCAATATAGGATCATATGTTTTTATTTCCCAATGTAGGACCTTTGGTCATTATCAAATAGTCATTATTCAACTAAATGTCCATTATTACTGGACATTATTCCTTCCATAAGGTCATTATTAAGTCTATTTAGAGAATAAAAAAGTTTAAGTCCTACATTAGGAAAGTCATTATGTTTTAGTCCTATTTAGTGCAAATTTCACGGCCAAATAGCGTCAGTACCCCCCGGAGTTTGCAAAATAGACACCAAAACCCCCTCTGTTTTCAAAACTTATTTCTAAAGTCCTTGTGGTTTCAAAATGCTGCACCCGTGCCCCCTCTGATCATTTTCCGGCCATTTTTCCGGCAAAAAAGGGGGCATTGCTGCATATTTACTAAACCACAGGGGGTATCGGTGCTGATATTTATTTCTCGCTTATTTTTTTGTTTTTTTTTTTTAATTTTTTCCTTTATTTTTTACTTTTATTAATAAAGGTTTTTTAAAATTATTTTTAAATGCTCATAAAATTTAAAGTTATTTTTGTTTGAAAAAATTAACATATAACGTGTATGTACTTCTCAAATCAACAATTTTTGTTTTTTCTGAAAAAAGTAAATTTTTTTTTGGAGAATTTCAAAAAAATGACGAATAAAATAAGAAACAAAATAATAGAAAAATAAAAATGAATATCTTTTTCGAACATCTCAATTCTAAGGACTTTTTTAGGCTTATCCATTTTTTGTGTCAGACTTTTTTTGTGTACTTTTTTTTCATTTTATTTTTCCATATTTTTATTTTTTTATTCTAGGTTTTTCTTTTTGAACTTTCCAAATAAGTACCTAACAAAAAGTGAAAATGTTTAATTTCAAATAGATGCAATGTATGTTATTTTTTTTATTTTTATTTTTATTTCAAAAACAAAAAATTTTAAAATTTTAAAACATTATAAAAAAATTGAAAATAAATTAGAAAAAAACTAGGAAAAGCAAAAAGAGATAGAAANTTTTTTTTCATTTTATTTTTCCATATTTTTATTTTTTTATTCTAGGTTTTTCTTTTTGAACTTTCCAAATAAGTACCTAACAAAAAGTGAAAATGTTTAATTTCAAATAGATGCAATGTATGTTATTTTTTTTATTTTTATTTTTATTTCAAAAACAAAAAATTTTAAAATTTTAAAACATTATAAAAAAATTGAAAATAAATTATAAAAAAACTAGGAAAAGCAAAAAGAGATAGAAAATATTTAAAAAAAGAAAAATACAAATAATAAACGAAAAATAAAAAATGAGCACGAATACCCCCTATGGTTTAAAAATTATGCGCAAATGTCCCCTCTTCGCCAGAAAATGGCCGGAAAATGATCTGAGAGGGAACGGGTGCAGCATTTTGAAACCACGGGAACTTTAGGAATACGTTTTAAAAATAGATGGGATATTGGTGTCAATTTTTCAAACCACGGGGGGCACCGGAGCTATTTGGCCCAAATTTCACATATATAAATGGGATCTCCTACTATATTCATTCATTTGAGAAAGCAGAAAATTAAAATCACAAACAATTAATATTGTGCTCTCTAATCATTGTTTATTAAAAGTCAGCGCCGCCGTTCACCAATGACAAAACAAATTGGCAATTACTACTCGGTAGTGAAGTGGGAAAGTGCCACAATCTTTAATCTTTACAACAGCCCGTGGTATATACTCGTAATACGGAGTATTTCAGCAGTTAAAACAACAGTGTAAACATTTTAACTGGCCAAATAAGTCCACTGTTCATATAGTTTAGAAAATATATACTAATATTTTCATGATTTTAAAACTTATTTCTTGTTTTTAAAAAAAACTTATTACTAAAATTTTTATGATTTTAAAATGTTGCTCATGCATCCTTCGACTGTTTTTCGTTCACATTTCTGACAAAAATGGATATTGGTGTCTTTTTTTCTAACCAATGAGATATGAAAGCTCACTATCCTCTTTTCCTTTCTTTTTACTTTTGTCAAGGAACCAACTCAACCAAAAGCTCAAGCTTGTGGTTGTGGCCCAGAAATGATTGTTATATACTCTAACACGCCTCCTCACGTGCAGACGTGACCTCTTTGAGTCTTGCACGTGAAACTTTAATTTTTTTAAACTGGGTGGCGGTGAGTTTCGAACTCGTGACCTCTTGGTCATTAAGGCTCTGATACCATGTCAAGGAACCAACTCAACCAAAAGCTCAAGCTTGTGGTTGTGGCTCAGGAATGATTGTTATATATACTCTAACAACTTTTTTATAAATCACGGTATTATATTGTATATAATGTTTTAAAATTTAAAACTTATTTGTGTTTAAAATAAAAAACTAAAATAAAAATAAATTACGGAGTATCATATACTTCATGTGTCTCAACTCTCAAGTTAAAAAAATCTATTTTTTGTTTTCCAAAATAAAAAGAAAGTAAAAAAATGAAAAAGGAAATGAAGAAAAAAAATGTATAAAAAACATTCTTATTAAAAAGGTAAAATGTAATCACGAAGTAGACTAATAAGGCTCTTTTTGGGGACGTCGAATATTTAAAATGTTTTGATAATATTCTTTCAAGAAGATGGAAAAAAATAAGGACTTTTTTTTAAACAGACGCCCAACAAACAAATTCAGGAAAAAAAATTATAAAATCGAATTTTTATTCTGAAATTAAAAAGAATAACCTTTAAGGGTCATCCTAAAAATTACGAGTACTTTTTTCGGTTAAAAATGCTTTAGTCTAAAATATGTAACTTTTTTGGTCTCAGTAATTTTTTGTTTAAGTCATTCTTACAAAAAAATTGATTTTGAAAATAGTTCTTAAATGTAATTAAGATTACCAATTTGTTGAGAAAACACATTTATTTCGTATTCAATATCCTAGTCTTATATTTCTAAATACCTCAGACACAATTCCAATATCCTAAGTCGTGACTTTCAGCAAATTACATCCTCAATTTCCAAATTAATATTATTACTCTCTCCATTTGGAAATGATCTTCTCATTTGACTTTTCTTAGTCGATCAAATTTTTTAAAGTTTGACCTCGATACATGGAAAAAAAATACATTACATTTTGATACGGAGTATAAATTTAATATGCACGGTTTCTTATGTATTGTAGTTTTAAAATGTTAAATTGTCATTAAATATATACATATATAAATGTAGATATTAAGGTTCAAAGTATTACATTAGAAACTAGACCGTGAAAAATTAAATGAGAATATCAATTTCGAACTCGGAGAATATATTTTATTCCCAAACAAATTTGGGAATTTGAGATATAATATGAATAAGGACACAATTTTGAAAATGAAAATTGTGTGAGAGGTATTTAGAAATGAAAGACCAAGATGTCCAGTATGAAATAAATGTGTCATTCTAATAAATTAAAAGTGTTAATTACATTTAAGGAGTACTTTCAAAATACAAACATTAGTAATGATGGTAAACAAAAAAAATGCAGGGACTAAAAAAATTGCATATTTTTTAGGGACTAATAATATATTTAACCATATCTTTTTTTGGACGTCTTGAAAACAACCTTATCACTGCACTATAGTACATGTCTATGCTTTCTTTTTCAAGAAGATTATTTTCTGTATCTTTTAGTAATTTTTTTCATTTCCTTTTTCTTTTTTTTAATATTCTTTTCTTATTCTACATTTTCTCCTCTTAAAACATCTCAAAAAGTTTTTCTTTTTATTTTAGAAAACAATGAAATGTTTTAGTCAATATAGTTGGTAAATATAGACAAAGCATATACTTTGTATATGTCAATTTTTTCATTTCATTTATTTTTTATGTTATTCACAAACCATTTTGGTTTATAAAAACATGATAAAGAACAATTTTTAAAAAAACAAGAATGAATGAATATGGGATATCCAGCTGTGATGCGTCCTGTAATTTGAAAATCAACATCAATGTCCACTATAAGAAATTATGTCTTTCGCCACACTTAAAATTGCTCTTTGCAACATATATAAGTGTGGCAAAAAGTGTTCGCCACACATGAGCTAAGTGTGGCGGCTAAAAGTGTGGGGAATTTTTTGCGACACATAATAAGTGTGGCAAAATGAATACGGTAAGCACACTTGTAAGTGTTGCTAATCTTGTCTTTTGCGACATTTATATGTGTTTCCAACGCACCGCACATGTAAATGCGGCAATTTTTATTTGCTTGAATATATATATATATATATATATATATATACATACATACATACATACACACATACATACATATAAATTAAAAATCAAGACAATCAAAGTTTAAATTAAATTAACTTCTTGCATATAAAAAGCTATGCCATCATCAAATTATAAGTACCTCCATGGGTAGTACGTATATCAAAAATCTAGAGTCAAAACAAATGAGTTCAAAATTAAAAAGGAATGCAATATATATTCAGTATTCTATGATATGTCCTCCAACCACTGCACAATGTAGATCTTCACTTTGTATTCAAACTAGTGCGGAATCACTCATGCATAAGCCTGACTTCAGTTTATACATTAATCTACTTCTGCTCTCTTATGCATAAGCTTGACTTCAGTTTATAAAAAAGCTTTACCATCTTTTCTTGTGTTATTATCTTTGTTCGACACCTGCAAAGTCCAAAAAACTTTGAATTAAATCTCTATCATATAAGAATTATGCAAAAAAAGTGATACCTAAGTATAAAAAGACATGCAAAACAGCGAAAGGCAGTAATATTGAAGACGAAAATTATTGAAGACGAAAATTAGAGCTATAGATCATGTAGTATCATGATATCATCATCACCTTAGTCCCAATTAATTGGGGTCAAGGACATGAAAGTTATAGTGCCACTTAGTTGTTTAAGTAAGTTTAACACTATGAAATTTATGCAAAAAAGTGTTTAACAGATCTGGACTAGTGCCTGTCGTTGGAATAAGATATCAAAAAACATTGCCTATACATTTTATTGAGTATTTACATCAATTAGGAGTAAATATCTTG
>OOIL02000001.1:532802-582248 GCA_900332095.2 Cuscuta campestris
AAAATATTTTAAAATTATCTCAAAATATTTTTATTTTTATTAAAATGTCAATATGGTTTCAATAAAATATGTGGGAGAGAATGATTTTTTATGAAAATTTGTTTCTCCTATAATAATTATCAAAACACATATTACCCACAACTAAATGCACCTTGAACTTCCATTGTTTTCCAATTTTTTGTTATTACCTTTTAACTTGTTTTAGTTTCTTTCAACTCTTTCTAATTTCTTTCAATTTAATTCTTCCAACATTTTCAAAATTTTTTCCACTCTTTTAGTTTCATCTAATTTCTTCTCATTCTTTTCAATAGTGTTTAAAAAACTATTTGCATGCATTTTTCGTATTATTATTATTATTATTATTATCATCATCATCATCATCATCATCATCATCATCATCATCATCATCATCATTGCAACTACTATTATCGGAAAGGGTCTAGAGCCACTTGCTCTGGGTGGGGGGTTACCATGGTGCCGAGGGTAGGAATTAATTTTATGAACGGTGCACCATAGATACTTCTAATGAAGCTAGTGTTATCTGGAACCACTTAAAGTGAGTGGATGTAGAACCTCTGTGTATTATTACTATACGAAATTAATACGGAGTAGTTTTTTTACATGCAAATGCATAAACATCGAATAAACAATAATACTTTTCATCCAAATTTATAAAAACAAAAAGGTTTAACTTTAGATGGAGAAAGTATATATATATTTTAATTCCGATTTTTTATTTCAAATACAAACCAATTTGAATTTTAAAACATTATAAAGAATAGTTACATATGAAAAAAGCTAAAAAATGATAATATGCATTGATGCTCATCAGCTCATGTTTATTGGAATGTGTATCAATGCCCCATTTTTAATGAAAAAATGAACGAAAAATAGTACAAACCGATGTGATGCGTGTGCATACCTTTTTTCAAACCATTTAGAGCACTGGAACTATTTTAGGCTTTGTTTGGTAAGAGCGTTTTGAATAAAATTTTAATGGTCCAGATTAATTTTGAAAACCCTAACGCTAAAGGCTACCGTCGGATAGCTTTTTCAAAACGCTAACGCTAATCTTTAACGCTGATACCAAACGGGGCCTTAATATATTCTATTCAAAAATGTCTTGTCATTCAATACTTGAATCTATAAATATATGAATATCAAGATTATATTTTTTTCAATTATCTATTTTTATTATTATATATTTTCTCTATGAAAATTATGTTCCAATAAGGAAAACTAAAAGCTCAGAAAGTCTTACTAAAAAAGAGGATGTAAACAATTCTTTTTAAAATTTATATTTCCTTTATGAAAATACTTTCATTTAAAAACAAAAGTTTTATCATTTATAAAAACTATTTATATCATAAAAAAATACTTTTAAAGACTATAAATACCGTGATGAGATAATATGTAATATCTCAAACAAAATTTAAATCTTGATAGATTTTTTATACTCCCTATTGTATATTTAAGAAAATTTCAATTATTAAAAAAGTTATTGAATACATCAAACCACAAAGTTTTCATAATGGGCTAATTTTCTAATATATACAAACCCATAATGGGCTAATTTTCTTTAATAAATCTCTCATCTTTAATTATTCGTATAAGATGAGCTATTCCAAAGTATGATTTAGCTCAATAAATTTTCATACAAAAGAATAAATTAATAGTTTTTACAGAACTATATTTTACTCAAAAGACTTTTAATATTATTTTCGTTTTTATAAAAAAAGACCCAGGCTAATCATGTTTAGTTTATTTTTTGTGATTAATTTATATAATTTTTGGTGAAAAATTACATTTATTTCATTTACACAATCTTCAATAAATTCAAAAGTCCATCATTTTTCAATAAAAATATATATTGTTTTAAACTCATCATATTTTAAAGGTTATCATAAATAAATTTCCATAAATGATGAATGAGCATTTAAAACATGCCATGTAATTTATTTATGTGGCATGTCATTTAAAAATTGCCATGTAAGATGACACATGCCAACTTCTTGGAGACATGAGTCTCAAATATTATAGTAAAAGATTATTATTATTATTATTATTATTATTATTATTATTACTATTATTATTATTAAAACAAATGTACGAAGTTAGAAATTTATTACATGTAAATGCATATATATACAATGAATAACAAAAATACTTTTCATCCAAATTTATAAAATAAGACCTCTCAAATAGGCACCAAGATGACTCTTTTTTTTATCCACATTTGTATTTTTATACTTTTGTTTCAATTACTTTTTCTTATTAATAATTTAGTTTATTTATTTTTCTTGTCTTATTTAAATGATACTTTTGTTTAATTTGAAAAAGTAATGTGTATCATATTATATAATCATTATTTCCTACTCTCTATGGAACGAAAGGAACATCTTATTAATGAAACATTATTTTTAATTAGGTGAGGAAAATTCTAAACATTAATTTTTCTAAAGCACATTTATTTTAGTTTTATATATTAATTAAAAAATGTTTGAAAATGTTCTATAAATATTAATCATTATATTTTTATCATTATGAAATTTTTTTGTCAAAAAATAAAATTTTTGACGTTCCAAATAAATCATATCAGTATACTTTATGGATCCCTTTCTCCTTTTCAATAAGAGAATTTTGTATTATTTTCTTTTTTCATTTATATTTTTATATTTTTCTTTTTCTTCCTTTATTATATTTTTTATTTTATTTTTTGAACATACAAAAAATAATTTGTTTATTTTGGAAAATATAAATTTGAAAATGATTAACTTTAGATAGAGAAAGTATTTTTTATTTTTTATTTTAGATACAAATCAATTTGAAGTTTAAAGCATTATAAAGAAGTATTTAAAAAAGAAGTTTAAAAATGATAATACGCACCAATGCCCATGTCGATTGGAAAATAGGCATAAATGCCCCCTTTTTAACATAAAAATGAACAAAAAATAGTATGAATCGAGGTGGTGGATTTGCAACCTTTTGAAATGATAGACATTTTTTAAATGAATTTTGAAAACAAATTAAATGGTGTATTCGTACTTATTTTTCAATCCACATGAAGCACTACAACTATTTTAAATTTTGTTTCGATAATAATTCACACAAGAGAATTTTAATATCATTGCTTTATTTTTATAAAAAAGACGAAGATTAGTCACGATTAGTTTCTATTTTATGAATAATTTATATAATTTAATTTTGTTGAAAAACTTTAATTTTTATTTCATTTATAAAATTTTTAGTAAGAGCATGCGCAGCGGCGAGGCATTTCCTCGCTCGTTGCGCCACATCAGCTCAATTGGAAAAATTGCCTCGCGTGGCTTAGCCTTCCTCCACGCCAAGCGTGTAAGGCGCGAGGCAGTCCAGGTATTTTTTTTATTTTTTTTGTTTTTTTTGTAGAAGAAATAATTTTTTTAAAAAAGAGTACATCTATTTAAAAAAGATAAATGAAATAATTTTTAATAATTAAAATGCATTAAAAAATCATAAAAATTGACAAAAACAGTTGCCACTGCACGAGATGCCACTCCACTCACTTGCCACACGCTGATTGGATTGTCTTTTATTGGTTGAAATGTGCCACGTCAACGTGTGGCATTCCATTTCGTTACTTGCCATTGCCCGTGCTCTAAGTTCAGAAGTCCATGATTTTTTTGATATACAATATATTATTTTAATTTTTAAACTCTTCAAATTTAAAAGGTTATCATAAATGATGAATGAGAATTTAAAGCATGTCATGTAATTTATTCTTGTGCCATGTTATTTAAAATTTGTCATATAGGAATGCACATGTCAACATCTTAGAGACATGAGTCTTAAATATTATAGTAAAAGATTTATCAAAAATAATAAATTCTAGGTAAAAAAAGATTTTAATTTTGAATTTCGAGTTATGAGTTCAAAATAAGTAATTATCATTCTCGGAAAAGATTAAAAAAGTAAAATAATTGAAGAGTGTAAATTTGGTTAAATTGTCACTTTAAGATGCCACATGCCAAGTATTTAAGATGACACATATCAATTTCTTGATATGCCACATGTCAAGTTCTTAAGTATTGAACTCTCAAATTTATACTTCATTACTCTCTCCGTCTCAAAAAGTCCGACACGTTTCAAAAAAACCGCGTCTCATAAAGTCCATTACATTTCTATTAAAAAACCATTTTTATCCCTTACTTTTTCATACCCTACCTATCACATCATACATTTTTCCTAATAATCTACCCATCACATCCTACTTTTACCCATCACATCAAGGGTATTTTTGGAAAGCCAACACCAAAATATCTCTCCCTTAATTTCCCAAAAAGTCAATATGTACCAATCTTTTTGGGACGGATGAAGTATATAAAAGAAAAGGATTTTTTGTATTCGTTCCAAAAAAATATATGTATCTTGACTATAAGTAAACTTCTATTCCTACCATATTTCTATTTATACTAAAACAAGAACTAAGCAAATACTAAACCAAATCCCAAGAGTATTCGATTTCCTTCATCAAATATCTCACGCCAACATATATATATATATATTTGCCCGGGGTGGTCCACATAATTGTTTGCTCAGCTGATCGAGATGCATATCTCCAAAGGTTGTTGTTGCTGCACAGTCATGAGGCTTATTATTGCAGCAGTTTTGGGAGTTACTCCCTCCGTCCTCCTGTATTTGTCCACATTTGACTTTTGGAATTGTTCATCTAAGCACTTTGACTCATCAAATTCTCTCAATGTGTAAGCCTAGATATAGTCATGTGTGATCTTGTTTGATTTGTCTTAACATATAGATTATTAATATATAATTTTTATAATTTTTTAATATACAAATTACAAAATAAAATGAATTAAAGAAATGCATTGGATGATGTGTAAAAATGAAAGTGGACAAATACAGGGGGACGGAGGGAGTATTATTTATGCCGTCGTTAAAGATATTCTCGACGTTGAGAAGATCAAGAAGAGGACGCCGAGGCCACAGTACTCCGTCACGAGTGCTGCGTCGTCTCCAGAAGCCACCGTCGCCGGAAACCTCTTGACAGCGGACTTCAGCTTCACCCTCAAGGCCCACAACCCGAACAGGGAAAAGACAATTTTCTACAGCAACACAACCCAGGTGACCCTTGACTGTGAGGGGTTCCTCCAGATCATCTCGTCGTCTTCGTTCCCTTTGGTGGGCCCCACCACGCTCCCTCCCGGGAATGACTCCACCCACACCGCCGTCAATCTCCCCGTGCAAAACTGGCCTCTCCCAGAGGACACAACATCCTGCGGCATGATCTTAACCATGAAGTTTCGCGCTGGGTTTAATCAGGAGGAGGAAGAATGGAAGCGTCCCCGGGTTGAGGTCCAATGCTCCCCTCTCACCTTCAATTTTCAAACCAAGAATTTCACGGGGGAATTTGCATGGTAGGAATTTGTACAGAAGGATAGATATATTGTGAACTAAGGCAGAGTTCTGTTCAACTTATTTTTTCTACTTATTACTTATTCTTATTAAAATTAGATCAGATCAGATCCAATTAGATCAGATCAGATCAAACCAGATCTAAACAAAATTAATATTATTATTATTATTATTATTATTACAATTACTATTATTACCATTATTATTAGTATTATTATAACTATTACTATTAATATTATGATTATAATTATTATTACTATTAATATTTATAATATTATTATTGTTACTACTATTATTATTATTACTATTATTATTATTATTATTATATTTATTATTACTATTCTTATTATTACTATAATTATTATTACTACTACCATTATTTCTATTATTATTATTATTATTATTTCTATTATTATTATTACTATTACTACTAGTACTATTACTATTATGACTATAATTACTATTACTATTGTTATTATAATTATTACTATTATTATTAGTATTACAACTACTACTAATTTTATTATTACTACTACTATTATTATTATTATCATTGTTACTAATATTATTGCTGCTACTACTACTACTATTATTAATATTGTTGTTGTTGTTGTTGTTTAGTTATTATTATTATAGTTATTATTATTATTATTACTACTACTATTATTATTACTTCTATTATTTTTATTGCTTTTATTATCAATATTTCTATTGTTATTATTATTATTTCTATTATAATTATCACTATTATTATTATAGTTATTATTATTATTATTCCTATTATTATTATTATTTATATTATAATTATTACTATTATTATTATAGTTATTATTACTATTATTATTCCTATTATTATTATTAATACTATTAGTATTATTATTATTACTGTTGGGTTAAGAAACCCAAGGGTAGGGAAGAAGGAGAAGAGTGTGTGAGGAAGATGATGAATAGTATTGTTGTGGTGTAGCCTCCTATTTTCCCCTCTCCTCTCCTCTTCCAAGAAGAGGAGTATAAATAGAGGAGCTAGGGTTAGGGTTTCGGATTAATGGGCCGGCCCAACAGACTGGGCCGCCCTAAATAACAAATATACGAATAATGGGCCGGCCCAACAGACTGGGTCGCCCTTAAATAAATAATTAACATACAACTAATAGGTCGGTCCAACAGACTGGACCGCCTCAACTAATATTATACAAAGACCGGATACCCCCTGTCCGGGGTATCCATCATGAGTCCCCCACTTTCCGAGCCGAGAGGAACTCGAGGTGAAGTGGAAGTAGAGCAAAAATCTACCACGGAAGGACACTGTCTTCCTTGCTGTCTAGAGTGCACCGCCAACTCGCTGTCCCGAGCACGGTGAAGTAAGGCAAACAACGCCATAGGTCAGAAATGTAATGCCAACTCGCTGTCCAAAGTAAGGCGAGGTGAAAGAATTTGCACCCATGGATACGAGGTGCTCTGTCGACTCGCTGTCCGAAGTGACAATGGGAAAGAAGTAGAAGCAATCAGCATGAAGTGCACTGCCAACTCGCTGTCCGGAGTGGCAAACTGAAATAAGTTGTAGCAATGAGCATGAAAGAAGATGCCAACTCGCTGTCCAGAGTGGCAAAGTGAAAGAAATCGTAGCAATGAGCATGAAAGTTAATGCCAACTCGCTGTCCGGAGTGGCAAGGTAAAAGAAATTGCTCCAATCAGCATGGAGTGCACTGCCGACTCGCTGTCCGGAGCGGAAAAGTGGAAAGGTTTGCGCCAATCTGCTCATTATCTCTAAATGATTTGCTCTCGAACAAAGTACATTGTCGTCTCCAAAGATCTCCCCACGATTCCGTCAATGTGTGACTCACTCCATGGGGGATGCCTCATTAAAAACTTGCCGAGGAAAAAATCCATGAGGATGGGAAAAAATCCTCGATCAAGAAAAGAGTACATCTCGTCCCACAAAGTGAATCAAGAAAAACATTGAAAAAAGGTGTGGGGTCTTCGAGTAAAGAAATTGTGTGAACTCAGAAGAGGCGCTCTTCGAGTCCCCCGGACTCGTTGTCCGGAGTCGAGGGTTGTTCGCCATATTGCCAAAGAGTGCATGCCGGCACGAACTGCTCCGGTGCCATGTTAGATCAAGTTGTTGATCTGCCAAACTTTCACGGTGTGCGGTGTAACAATCACGAGCCGAGTACCCGGAGTCCCCCACTCCCTAAGCCGAGGAAGAATTCCGAGGTGAAAGGGAGTAGTGTTCATGCTCGGCTCTGGTGGGAGTCTTTGGTCCCCTCGCTCTGTTATGACTTCTGTGCCTATATCAGTTTGCCTGAAAAATCTCATACAAAGAAAAATAAACTGGTGGGCTTGGCCAATAAGCTTGACCAGATCACCCACCCTGTGAGTAGTTAGGTTGTGCCCTAGAAAGTGGGCTAGGGGTGTGCCTTGGGACGGCATCGAAGAGTGCCTCGGGAAGAGGGCTTTGGAAGCCTCGTGAGACGAGGGCTTATATGCCTTGCGAGGTGGTCAAGGCCAACCTCGGGAAAAGAGTTGGAATTGTCTGGGAGATAACTTTAGTGCCTCGTGAGGTGGCCGAGGCCGACCTCAGGAGAGGGCTTTTAGTTGCCTCGGGAGACGAGGGCTTAAGTGCCTCGTGAGGTGAATGGGACTAACCTCGGGGAAGGATTTTTTGGTGCCTCGGGAGACGAGGGCTTAGGTGTTTTGCGAGGTGGCTGAGGCCGACCGCGGGAAAAATATGGAGTGCCTCATGAGGTGGATAGGACCGACCTCGAGAGAGGACTTTGGGATGCCTCGGGGAACGAGGACTTAAGTGCCTTGCGAGGTGGATGGGGCCAACCTCGAGGAAGGACTTTTTGGTGCCTCGGGAGATGAGGGCTTTTATGCTTGCGAGGTGACCGGAGCCGACCTCGTGAAAAGAGTCAAGTGCCTCGTATGGGACCAACCTCGGGAGAGGACTTTGGGATGCCTCGGGGAACGAGGACTTAAGTGCCTTGCGAGGTGGATGGGGCCGACCTCGAGGAAAAGAGTCTAGTGCCTCGTGAGGTGGCTAGGGCCAACCTCGGGAGAGGGCTTTTAGTTGCCTTGGGAGACAAGGGCTTGAGTGCCTCGTGAGGTGGATGGGGCCGACCTCGGGAGAGGGCTTTTAATTGCCTTGGGAGACAAGGGCTTGAGTGCCTCGTGAGGTGGATGGGGCCGACCTCGGGAGAGGGCTTTTGGGATGCCTCGTGAGGTGGTCAAGGCCGACCTCGAGAGAGGACTTTTTCATGCCTCGGGAGACGAGGGCTTAAGAAACTTGCAAGGTGGCCGAGGCCGACCTTGGAAAAGGGTGAAATAATGTGCCTTCCATGAGCTGTGTTAAGCAGGTTCAGTTGCAAATGTCATGTGGTCTTCCACTCTGTACCTGAAAGACAAAATATGAAAAATTCCTTCGTTGATGTTGCTTTTTTTTTGTTAGAGCGGCGTGGAGCCGATGACGCGTGGTAGCGTAAAAGTGCGATCTCAGCAGATCTAATATTTGTCCTAAGCAGGACTGGCAAGTTTTTTGTCCTAAGCAGGACCTTGCAATACCCTCCGGAGGGATTTGCTCGCGCAATGACGAGGACCGCGTGAGGCCATATCATGGCGTGGAAGCCCGATGATGCACAGCTGCATAAAGTCGCGTAGAAGCGAACATGAAATCGCGTGGAAGCGATATATATATTTTTTTATTTTTCTTTTTCTCTTTTTTTTCTGACAAAATACCCAAGTTGTAGAAACAAAGTGGCACAAATCTAAGTTGGAACCATTTAGATGATGAGCAGGTACATATTTGAGCTGAACCGGGAAGGTGGGTCGCAGCACGATGAGATCAAAAGTGATGAAGATCATCGTACTTGGATATCAGAACATGTATTCTGTCGTATGAAGGGAAAGCTAGAACAAACTTCACAAAGCCCCTCAAGTTATTTGGAATCAGAATAGGCACCCGGCTGAACATAGTACACCCGACATCAGCAGACTCGCTGGATAAGATCACCACCGCCGAGCTAGAGCTCATAACATTATCGGGCAAATTCACACTCCGTCATGATCTTGAGTTCGGACTCGGTTCGAGCTCCACTAGAAATTATAAGCTCGGCCTCTGAAGTTGTCACGTACTCGGCTGTATCCGTGCGCTCAGTCACATGAGATTTTGACCCAAATGCATAAGAGGGGAGGGGGAGATAATAGAGAGTCTTCTCAGAACCCGGGTAAAGAAACCAAACCTATGATGGTGAACGTCGGGCATCTCTCACCGAGGTTGCCCCAAACAGCGGACCCCAATCAATGGATCCCCTTTTTGGCTATTTATCCTTGTATAAATTCCAATAGAAATGCAACAAAATTGTACAAAACATGAATTGACCATGAGTCCCCTATCAACTGTCCAACTTTGAATTTTGGTCCCTTTGTGTTAGGTAAACATAATAATGGTACCACTTAGACTGATTTCTCTCCCTTACAGGCCATCGAATAGTATTGAATCCGGCTCTCTTTTCCTTTAAGAAATACGAGCACACTAACGTGTAAAAATAATGGGAGAATGACACTTTCTAACCTTTCTCTTGAAGCATATGATCTCCGGATCGGGAAAAATAAGATGATAATCATATTAGTTGTTGCGAAGAAGATGGACGGGAGACGTCAATCATGGTGATGCACCGCTCGACTGGGCCACTTCGGTTGCCAGTGGAAAGTTTAACCTCCGAGATTGGTGAATGATGCCTGCCCACTGACGAGTGGTGACCATTTTTGGATGGAGAATGAATGCATTATATGCCACGTACTTGTTCCAAAAAAAAAAGTTTTTGGCCCCCAACCAAACAATAATTGTAATGTGTGAAAGGGGCCACACTTCTATTTCTCTGGATTTTTCTCATAGTGCCACTCCCCTTATCTTCTTTTTATACCTCTCCATCAAGATTACAGCACATGGGCACATGGGGCGGGAGTGAAGCTGGATCCTCTTCATTGAGGGAAGGTAAAAAAGACCTACCCTCTCGGCAATTGACAACGACCGGACATGGGCACATGGTCACCGCTACTATTCCCGTTGTAGGCATGGAAAAGAGGAACGAAGGTCAGACATGGTCGGCACCAAATACCCATGGCCCGGGATCTCAATAGCTTGGATTTAGATTTGAAGCTAAAATCTTTAACGGACGTGAATCCCCCAGCATCTTGACTCGAAGGTGGGCATGTCTGATTGGGGAGAATCCAAGCAAATTCGGTGATGACAAAGTGTTCGACGGAGCTAAGATCAGGTTCAATTGCTTCGATACGGCCGGCGGAGACCTGGATCTACTATCTGCTTCATCCAACGGCATCTGGTTCACGCATCCCGAATATCACTGGTCCGGACTCTAGGGCTCCTGCTCTCGCAGCTTCCTCCCGTCCAGACTGCTTGACTCAGATGGGAATCCGGTAGGTGAGCCGGCCTTTAGCGTGGTGGGCAGAACAATACCTCAAACAAACCTGAGCTTAGATGCAATCAACGGTCCAAGTCTGATGGCGGTCTAACGGAGAGTCACCCTCGGGCGAGAGATCCTCTCGACAGCCCACCGACCTGTGAACGGAGCACAGAACCTCGAACCGAGGTTTTTCAACATCGAACGGCGATTGGAACTGAAGCGAATCCGAGGTGAACCTCATATGCCAATCTGAATCTCTGTTCGGTTGATTCAATTTGAGCAGGAGGAAAAAGGGGTAGATCTCTATTTGATTTTTCGGATTAGGAAAAACAAAGGTGGCTCTTCAGTGCGAGGTCGTCTGATTGCTGGGGAGAAGCATTCGCCATGCCTCGTCTGCTCTCCAAATGGAGAACTGCCTGAATCGGGTCGGGTCGTAATCTGACCCAATCTCCTCCTGGCCTTAATTTGGATTCTCCCCGCGTCGATTTCTGCCTCGAAAGGAAGAATTGCATTTGGTCACTGTGGCCGCACGTGGCTGCCCAGTGCTACACCCACGAAATTGGAAAATGAAACACCTGCGTTGATTTCTTCCTCTAAGTTCACCACTCAAACGGGGCCGGCGGAGAACTGAATATGCTATCTGCTACCCCGCGCGGTAATCAGTTCGCGCATCCCGAACGTCACTGGTCCAGACCCCGTCGTCGCAGTGCTGCTCCCAGGAATCGCAGATTGGAGCGCCGCTTGGAGGTCTTTGAAGAGGATGCGAACGGCCTGCCGGTTTGTCGAAGCGTTCGCCTGGTACCCTGGGACTGGGAAGGATGAAGAGCGACGCCGTACCTGGGGCGAGAGAAAGAAGTCGGCCAGATCTGGCTTCAGTTTTTGCTTTCCGCGGCAGGAGGAATTGAATCCATTAGAACCGGCGGACTTCCACCTTAGAAAGTCCGGATGCTGGCTTGCCGACGGTACAGACCTTCTGGGATGAAATTCCAGATTAAGAAAATGATGAATCCTCCAAATCTCAATTTGGGTTTTCCAACGTCAAAAGAAATGACGAGTTTGGAGGATGAAAAATCATTTGAAAAATGGGAGAGAGCACGCTTGATGCGTTCGATCTCTCAACGAGAGCACCATTGTTGGGTTAAGAAACCCAAGGGTAGGGAAGAAGGAGAAGGGTGTGTGAGGAAGATGATGAATAGTGTTGTTGTGGTGTAGCCTCCTATTTTCCCCCCTCCTCTCCTCTTCCAAGAAGAGGAGTATAAATAGAGAAGCTAGGGTTAGGGTTTCGGATTAATGGACCGGCCCAACAAACTGGGCCGCCCTAAATAACAAATATACGAATAATGGGCCGGCCCAACAGACTGGGTCGCCCTTAAATAAATAATTAACATACAACTAATAGGTTGGTCCAACAGACTGGACCGCCTCAACTAATATTATACAAAGACCGGATACCCCCTGTCCGGGGTATCCATCAATTACTATTAATATTTCTATTATTATTATTATAACAATTATAATAAAATTTTTAATATTAATTAATTTTATATCAGATCCAACTAGAACTGATTTGATCAGATCTAATCCAATCAGATCAGAACTTCTAAAAATTAGATCAGATCAGGCGAACAGAACGCAGCCCAATACTTTCTATGTCTCAATTTAAATTGTTCTTTTATTATTCACAGGACCAAATTTTGTTTACATTCTTTTTTGTTTTCGTTACACATTTGATAAAATAATATAATCATATCATCTCTTGTTTCGTAGAACTTTTGATGTAACTTCTTATTTCGCTCTAATTCTCTAAAAGATTGTATTCAAAATAGCTTAAGTTAAAACTTGTAAACCAAAACAAACCATTTAAATTATAACAGAAGGAATAATTTTTTTTGTTTGAGTGGAATGGAAATTTCTTTTTGATGACCATACAAGAAAGGATAAAACTATTTGTACCCCAAAAATTTGTACCATTTTTTGTACACCGCAGGGATGCACCAACATTTTGTGTTGGTGCAATGATAATTTTTCTTAACGCACCAACACTTTGTGTCAGTGTAAATTGTTGTTAACGCACTTAGGGGCTGTTTGGCAACTTTTGAATAGGTAAGTGCTGAACCAGTAAGAGGTCTGAACCATTAAGTGCTGAACCAGTAAGAGATCTGAACCATTAAGAACTAGTATATTGCTTAACTATTCAGAGGCAAATGTCTGATCAATTCAGATAAGAGGTCTTAACCATTCAGACTCTGTATAATACTTAACCATTCAGAGGCAAATCTCTTAACCATTCAGACATCTGAACCATTAAGAGGCTGAAACAAACAGTCTGAATCATTAAGTGTTGAACCATTCAGACATCTGAACCATTAAGAGACTGAAACAAACAGCCCCTTACACTTTTGCCATTGTAAACCATTAAAATGTTGGTGCATATTTTTGATGCATAAATGAGGTACAAATTTTGGGTACATGAAAACTAGAAAGTTTTTAGAGAGAGATTAATCAATCAATCTCCCCCTATCTAATGGCGTAGAGTGCGAGTTCCCCAGCAAGGTATTGATTGCTATGGAGGAGACTCCAAGAGGCCACGCCCCACTTCTTCTCCTTTACGACCAGATCCGCTCTCCCTCCGATTTCAATTCCTTCTTCACTAATCTCAACACGCTCCTCATCCCCAGCAACAATGGTGGCCGCCACTGCCGCTCCACAAATGCCCATCTCGGCTTCTCCTCAACTACTGTTTCTGTTCAAGACCAAGTCAAAACCCCCCAAATCCCAAAACCCACTCCTCGGAAATGGCTAAAACCAGCCTCCAAGGACTCCCCTGGAGTCCAGGCGCTCTTCAAGAACCTATCTGTTCTTGAAAGAGCACTCATCGGTGCTGCGGCTGGGGGCATTGCAGGAGCCTTCACTTACGTGTGTCTTCACCCTCTTGACACCATCAAAACCAAGCTCCAGACAAAGGGGGCTTCGGAGATTTACAGTGGCACCATGGATGCCATTGTCAAGACATTTGAGAGCAAGGGAATTCTAGGGTTCTACCGAGGGGTTTCAGCCGTGATTGTTGGGTCAACATTTTCGTCTGCTGTCTACTTTGGGACTTGTGAGTTTGGGAAATCTGTTTTGTCAAAATTCCCAGAGTACCCTCATGTACTCATCCCTCCAACTGCTGGTGCAATGGGTAATATAATCTCTTCTGCTATAATGGTGCCTAAAGAATTGATCACACAGAGAATGCAGGCTGGGGCAAAAGGGAGGTCCTGGGAGGTGTTACTGAGGATTTTGGAGAACGATGGTGTGATGGGACTCTATGCGGGTTACAGCGCTACACTGTTGAGGAATTTGCCTGCAGGAGTGCTTAATTACTCTTCATTCGAGTACTTGAAGGCTGCCCTGTTGAAGAAGACTAAAAAGACGAAATTGGAGCCGTACCATAGTGTGTGTTGTGGGGCATTGGCCGGGGCAATATCTGCCTCTTTGACAACTCCTTTGGATGTGGTGAAGACTAGATTGATGACTCAAGTTCCAGGGGATGCTGCGAACAAGGTTGCTGCCGCAATGGTTAGTGGTGTTTGGGCAACTTTGAGGCAGATTCTCAAGGAAGAAGGATGGATGGGACTTACGCGCGGAATGGGGCCTAGGGTACTTCATAGTTCCCTCTTTTCTGCTCTGGGTTACTTTGCCTTTGAAACAGCTAGGCTTACCATTTTGGAGGAGTACCTGAAGCATAAGGAGAGCTCCAAACTGCCCCTATCAATCTGATCCAATGAATTCGGATTATATTTTCAATGCGATATGCAACTTGGTGGTGAGTCATCTTCTTCTTCCAATCCCTTTCAGTTATTGTATACTCTATCATGCTTGTATCCATTGTCTTATTTTATAGTAAGGCAGTATCTAATAATGCTCCAGAAGTTTAGGAGCTTGTATTCGTTGATATGAGCCGTTTTTGGTTTTTTATCATTTAAATTTCTTTTTGGGTTTTTTATAGGTCATGGTATGCCCTCCACTCTTAGTTTGGATGAACAAAAAGGACCTCATGTTTTGGATGTTTGGTTCAATATAAAAGGTTCTTCTTTGCAGGAGGGACTTGCATAGATTACATGATTTGCTAGGGCAACTCATTACATTATGATTTTCAAAGGCTAAAATTGATTCCCTACCAAATTGATTTTCAAAGAGTATGTAGTTCTCAGTCATGTTGGACTTGCTTGGCTTCCTTTTTGTTTTTTTTAACTACAGTCTTGTACAACAACTTTTCTAAATTGCTGGCTATTTAGAAAAAGGGAAAAGACTATTGAACTTTATTGGGTATCTTATAGGTCATAGTATGCTTTATTGGGTATCTTATAGGTCATAGTATGCCCTGCACTCTTTAGTTTGGATGAATAAGAATGACCCTCATGTATAGGATGTTTGGCATTAGATTATAAATCCATGTGTACTGAACTTCATCAGCATCCTTTTTTGGCTTGTGCTCTGCTCTTCAACTCATCACCACAATAGTGTTAACCTTTCTATTATTTCTTCTCCTCTCAAGATTTTTTTCTCTTTTGTATTTTAACAAGTCCGATTAAGTGCAGCTCATTAGATACATTAAACTTATAATAGCTCTCGCATACTCGATATGAGAGTTACTCAGACCTTGGTGTTTGGCCGTGTGCATTAACGTTCAACACCGTCTTCGCTACTCTGACGTCATCCTTGTTGAGCTTGTAAAAGATTTTGTCAATATAATGGGATGGCTCAGTGCTAGATCATAAGGACTTCTCCCAAATTTAATTCGAAGAAGTACTTCAGCTAGACCCATGTTCTTCATGTCAAACCATGAGTTCAACATATCCTTGGTAGACTTGACCATTTTGTCATTGCTACCTACTATGAGTATGTCGTCTACATAGAATCAACTTCAGTTTTAATGGCATCTTTCCACTGAGGGCCTTCAAACAAAGTCACTACTTCACGATAAGTTTGTGGTTCATTTTCTAATAAACATGTTAGAATATCAGGTTCAGTCTTTATCAGAAATGATACAGTTCCCGATTCAAATTCTAACATGTAAGTTAGAAAATCAGGACCAAAGGATTTCTCATTCCGTGTCTTTTTACTTTGTCTTGGTTCAATCTCAATTTTGGTTTCATCAATTATACCGGTATTAGATTGATCCGAGTAACCATCGTTCAATAATTCATCATGTGAATGTTTGAATGAACTTGCTTCATCTTTATATTTTAACGGAAAAAATCTTTGAAGAATGTTGCATTCCTTGATTCGATTAGCGTGTTCTTATGTAGAGTATTTCCATATTATCAGATTTATACACTAAAAATTGATAAGTGTACCACTGTAGTCAATGAAGATTCTGTCATCGGTCTTCAGACCAATATTCATTTTCTCTGGTGGTGGTGCTAGAACTTTTGCAAGACACCCTCACACTTTCAGATATTTATATGAAGGTTTTCTATTATACCACAACTCGTAAGGAGTCTTATTGAGTTTCTTTCTAGGTATTTTATTTAACAAATAATTTCTAGATAAAATAGCCTCACCCTTCATATTTTGGGGTAGCCCCAAACTAACCAACATCACATTTATCATATCTTTAAGAGTGCGATTTTTCCTTTCCGCCGCACCGTTGGACTGGGGTGTGTATTGTGGAGTTACTTGATGCACAATTCCACGTTTGCACAAAACTTAGCGAATGAAGCCTCATACTCCCCGCCTCTATCACTCCTAATCGCTTTTATTCTGCGATTGAGTTGATTCTCGACTTCATTCTTATACCGAATGAAAGTATCCAACGCCCCGTCTTTACTAATAAGCAAATAAATTTAGCAGTATTTCGTGCTATCATCAACGAAAGTGATACTCCCTCCGTTCTAAAATTATCTTCCCATTTCCCCTTTTTTCCTGTCCTAAAACTACCTTTCCACTTTAAAAAAAAGGGTGTAAAGTGACTATTATACCCTTACATCATATACTCCCCAACGCCTCAACCATCCTCCGTCTCTCATCTCTAGATCTAACCTCTCTGTCTCTCTTNCCCCCCCCCCCCCCCAAATCCTAGATCTCCGATTTCGCTTGTCTATCGGCACACTTCATTGACGATGACTAGAAGCTGAGGAAATGGAATCTTTGTTTCCGGCGATATCTTGCAGGTACTATGGATGAGTTTGTTGTGAAAGCGCTCAATGACTGGAATCTCAATGCTGATAAGGTGTTCACTTTCACCTCTAGGAGAATCGATGCGTGCCCATATGGGATCCAGTTGATCAAGTCCAAATTGGAGGAGAAGAATCGGTACGAGTGTTTTTAGATCTGTGCATTGTTGGGTGAAGTGGGAGACTTTAGGGGCACTTTGGTAAAGTCAATGCATATTTTACACTTCCTTAAAAATGGCATATAGTCAACGTGGGAAGAAAGAATTAGGACGGAGGGAGTAACATATTTGTTACCACATCTTTAATGTGTTTTTCAAAAATCACACAAATTTGTGTGAATTAGATCTCGTGGCGGAGTAGTTCGTTAAATCATTTAAAACAAATTTCGTGTTGACTTCATTCAACACACTTCTCACAAGTGTGGACAAGTCGGTGTAAAACTTAGGGATATATTTCATGTTAATTAATCTCCAAAGAGATACATGATTAACATGCTCTAATCTGCCATGCGACAAATTGGAAGACTCACACACATGCAACAAATAAGTTCCTCAAGATCAATAAGGACAATGCCTTAATAATGGCCAACAACACATAGTCATTACTTATGTGTATATCCCACTTACTAACATATAATCCATTAGACTCAAACTAGGAGATCAAGGTGTCCATTTTAAGAGCCCACTCTTCCTCTAGGGCCTAATAATTTATTGTCCTTTATAGTCTTAGGTTATTAGGAGAATTATCTTTTTAAGAATAATTCCCTATATTGACCTTAGAAGTAGCTCTTTTCCCTCATTGTTCAAACTATCTTATTAGACATTGAGGCAAAGAACTAATTTCCCAAGACACATCTCTTTCCGTTTGAGCTAAATGTAGCGAAAAGTAGCTTCGGAACACATTTCAAGATAGAGGGAGTACGTGAATAGTTTCCATAACTTGGAATGTTTAACTAAATCTCATTCCCTTGTTAGTGCACTCATTAAAATTGAGGATCAGTTCTTCAGCTTTACTGACCACAAGTTCGGAATCCACTATCTTAAAATCCAGAACCTTACCGATAACAAACTTCTTCGCACCGGTGTCCTCAACCTGGTATTTATTGGACAGTGTAGTCCATAACTCCTTTGCGGATGCTACCTTGCAGTAAACCGCATACAAGGCATTGCTCAGACAATTTAAGATGAGGTTAAGGCATAGATAGCTATTCGCATTCCATGCCTCCCTAGCTTGAATTTTTGGCTCATCCGCATTCCCCCCCCCCTTGAATAGGGGGATCGTCCCTCAAATACCTCTCAAGGTTGTGGATGGTCAGCCAAAACACCATCTTTTGCTGCCATAATTTAAAACTGACACCTGAGAAGTTTGTTTGTTCTTTGACAGAATTCATAAGCACCGTGACAGTAAGATGCCCGACCGGTGCAGGTACGAAGGTACACGCGTTCGGTCCAAAAGAGAGAATGACCGATATGGTAGAAGCCGCGTGCGGTTCAAGGGAATTGACCGGGATGGTTGTAGGCATGTGGGGTGACAGTTGTGGCCGTAGCCGCGGTCAATCCAACAAAAGAAGCGACCAGAGCGAACCCCATAGTCCTGTTTCTGGTGTGAGCGTCTAAACCAAAGCCGTCCATACCCGCCATCGTGCACACATTTGGCTCTACTACCTTAAGATTGTTACAAATTACGTACGAATTACAATGGACGGGGAAGATGAACGGCTCCAGAATAGATTGAATATATTCTGAATTTATATTTTACTCAAAATATGACAAAAAACAGAAAATAATGACTTTCTGGATCTTAAAACGTCCTTGCTAGACGTAGACATTTTGCACTGGATTGTAAGGACATTATGCACGGGCAGAATCAAGTCAGGGATGAAGCCACTATGAGAGGTAGCGAGGTCACTGGAGCAGTGGCGAGGTCATTATGGCTAGAACCAGAACACCATGGAAGATCTACGACTTGGATGGGGCAAAATGCAGTGAAATCATTATGAACTGTATCTGCAAAACCAAACACCATGAAGGACAGCGGAGACGCCGGAGCTGTCCTTAAGGTAGTAGTGTCCGCCTACCGTACCGGAAAAAAAATGTGGGCACTCTCCTTCCAAGATTAAAGCGTTATCGTGTGTGGTGATTGTATAGACCAACCACATACTAACTAACAAGAATAACGTAGAAATGTTGGCGGCCAAAAAACCTTGAAGGGAATCGTCGGAAATTTGATTGAAAAATCAAGAGCTCTCTCTTTAAAAATATGAAGAAGGATTTTTTTCCTTTTCTCTTCTTTATTTCCTCTCACGTAGAACCCCTTGATTTTTATAACTAGGAATTAAAAGTTGTAACATATGCACACTTAATGCTTGGTATTATACCATGACATTAATGGCATACTAATGATGTGTTAATGGTGATTAAGTAGCCACTAATACGTCCGTTACGCTACGCTTCGTTTAAAATTTGTCCCGAATAATTGGAGATTAATGGCCTGTTAACTCCGTAAAATGGAGTAATTTAAAAAACACGTAAATAATAATAATAGAAGATTGGTTCAATAAAATTACAAAATTGCAATCCTTACCATATTCTTTTATTAATGGGTTAACTTTGAGAATTAATTTTTCATTTACCTTCTACCATTTTTGGCGAATAAATTATCAAAATATTTATCTCATTTAAGAGAACATATGTCTATTAATTAACGGTTAAAATCGTTAGTTGACCTATTGATAAACATACCCAAGTTGGTTCATTTAATGCTTATTAAAAATTTTAAAAATTAACAACTAAGGAAGTAGTTAATTTTTAAAATCTTAGTGTGTTATTAAAACTAAAATGAAATAAACAAAAAACGAGACCCATCTAGGTCATGATATAACGCATCAAGATATTACGTATAAATTTATATATTTCAGGAAATAAATAGATAGATCTATAGAAGAAAATCCAATAACCTCGATACTGCTTGAATATAAAGAATATTCGGCATCGTTATTTCTAAAATCACATGATTTCATGTCAATATTTTTCACCACTAATAACGTAAATTATCCAAATGAACAACGCTTCTATGAAATATCATAAAAGTTTCAGAAATCGAAAGACATATTAACACAAAACAAATAAAGCACAGAAGGATAAAAAAGATCTAATTAAAACAAAAGAAAGAAAATTGCAAGCTGATTATATGAATGTCATTCATACTTGCTGGCCGAGCCCATCTGAGGTTGGCCATGGCTGCCACTTTTAGTCAGGGTGGTCTCTACGTCCTTCCGATCACAATCAGGGACATAATCAAAATTCATGAAGTTACCAATTGAATAAGGGTCCGTTCCGTAGGACTTATTTTTTCTACTTATTACTTATTCTTATTAAAATCAGATCAGATCAGATCAGATCCAATCAGATCAGATCAGATTCAATCAGATCAGATCAGATCCAATCAGATCAGATCAGATCAGATCAAATCCAATCAGATCAGACCAGATCCAATCAGATCAGACCAGATCAAATCCAATAATATCAAATCAAGAAAAAATATAAAAGATAATATTTATTTTTTTCAACGATTAAATAATAATTACTATTATTTGATTAAATCACATTACTTTATTTAAAACTACACACACCTAAATCTTAATTAATGTTATAATTTTAAATATTATTGTTTTTATATTATTATTATAATTATATTTCAACTACAAACCATTATTTTAAATAATTGTTTAGCTTGTAGGATAGAAATGATGCATGGAAGCAATGTTAAAGCTAAAAGTTTTATTTTTCATACTTTACAAAGATTTATTTTAAAATACTTGTTTATAAAATAATTATACAAAACTTAGTTTTCAAAACTATAAATATTTTATACCTAAAAAGACTTACTTTTAAACTTTAAGATGGTATAATATATACAAGGGTGAATTTATGACAAAATTGATAGAGGTGAAAGCGATATTAGTGTTTAAAATTTTATATGATCTTTAATTTGTAACATTAAATATATTACGGAGTATTATGTAATATGTATATACAATGTGATATTTTTGTAGAATAGCATCAATATTTTCTAATATTTGTTTATTTTAATACCGATTATTTAGTTTCACAAAAATTAAAAAAGTTGTGATATTGAAAAGATGTTTAATATTTTAAAAAAAGTTTAAACATATTAATGATTAGCCGATTTTTTATTTTACTTTTTTATGTATATATGAATTGTAATACTTTAAAACTATTAAATTTTGTAATAATTTTAAGTTTAATTTAAATCAAATTTAAATTCATTTACACCAGATCTAGTCAGATCAGATCAGATCAGATTCAATCAGATCAGATCAGACCCAATCAGATCAGATCAGACCCAATCAGATCAGATCCAATCAGATCAGATCAGATCTAATCAGATCAGATTTAATCAGATCAGATCAAATCCAATCAGATCAGATCAGATCAGAACTTAAAAAAATTCAGATCAGATTCAATCAGATCAGGCGTACGGAACAGAGCCTAACAATTGCATATGAATTTTGGAAGCAAACTTAATTCTTGATACATTAAAAAAATCGAAGTGCAATTAGGGATCAATTCTCGCAATCTTGAATTGAGACTTTCCTTCAGTGATCTTTCCTTTGGCGAAGAATAAACACAAAAAGAACTGCATAGTTTTGGCCAAGAATCAACAGGTCTCGTGAATAAGGGTCCGTTCCGTAGGACTTATTTTTTCTACTTATTACTTATTCTTATTAAAATCAAATCAGATCAGGCCAGACCAGACCTAATCAGACCAGATCAGATCCAATCAGATCAGATCAGACACAATCAGATCAGATCAGACACAATCAGATCAGATCAGATCCAATCAGATCAGATCAGATCCAATCAAATCAGATCAGATCCAATAAGATCAGATCAGATCTAATCAGATCAAACCAGATCCAATCAGATCAGATCAGACCAGATCAAATCCAATAATATCAAATCAAGAAAAAATATAAAAGATAATATTTATATTTTTCAAGGATTAAATAACAATTACTACGGAGTATTATTTGATTAAATCACATTACTTTAATTAAAACTACACACCCCTAAATCTTAATTAATATTATAATTTTAAATATTATTGTTATAATAATAATAATATTATTATTATTATTATTATTAATATATTTCAACTACAAATCATTATTTTATATAATTGCTTAGCTTGTAGGATAGAAATAATGCATGGAAGCAATGTTAAAGCTTAAAAAGTTTTATTTTTCATACTTTAAAAAGAGTTATTTTAAAATACTTGTTTATAAAATAATTATACAAAACTTAGTTTTCAAAACTATTAATATTTTATACTTAAAAAGACTTACTTTTAAACTTTAAGATGGTATAATATACTCAAGGGTGAGTTTATGACAAAATTGATAGAAGTGAAAATGATATTAGTGTTTAAAATTGTATATGATCTTTAATTTGTAACATGAAATATATTATTATGTAATATGTATATAGAATGTGATAATTTTGTAGAATAGCATCAATATTTTCTACTCCCTCCGTCCCCAAGTTTTTGTCCACTTTTAACTTTTGGAACTGTTTATCTAAGCACTTTGACTCATCAAATTTTCTCAATGTGTAAGCCTAAATATAGTCATGTGTGATCTTGTTTGATTTGTCTTAACATATACTCCCTCCGTTTCTTAAAACCCTTCCTCTTTCTTTTTTTTTTTTATTTTTCTTAAAACACTTCCCTTTTCTATTAAAAAACCACTTTTACCCCTACTTTTTCATACCCTACCTATCACATCATACTTTTTCACTTACAACAACACTATCATATCTTACTTTTACCTATCACATCTTACTTTTACCCATCACATCAAGGGCAAAATTGGAAAGTCAACTACAATTTAACACTTCCTTATTTTTCCCCAAAGTCAAAAGAGGAACCGTTTTGAGAAACGGAGGGAGTAGATTATTAATATATAATTTCTATAGTTTTTTAATATACAAATTACAAGATAAAATGGATTAAAGAAGTGCATTGGATGATGTATAAAAATGAAAGTGGACAAATACTCTGGGACGGAGGGAGTAATATTTGTTTATTTTAATATCGATTATTTAGTTTTCACAAAAATTAAAAAAGTTGTGATATTGAAAAGATGTTTAATATTTTTAAAAAAAGTTTAAACATATTAATGATTAGTTGATTTTCTTATTTTACTTTTTTTATGTATATATGAATTGTAATTACTTTAAAACTATTAAATTTTGTAATAATTTTAAGTTTAATTTAAATCAAATTTAAATTCATTTACATCGGATCTAATTAGAAAAAATCAGATCTAATCAGATCAGATCAGATCCAATCAGATCAGATCAGATTTAATCAGACCAGATCAGACCCAATCAGATTAGATCAGACCCAATTAGATCAGATCAGATCTAATCAGACCAGATCAGATCCAATCAGATCAGATCTAATCAGATCAGATCAGATCCAATCAGATCAGATCAGACCCAATCAGATCAGATCAGAACTTAAAAATTCAGATTAGATTCAATCAGATCAGGCGTACGGAACAGAGCCTAAGTCTCGTCTGACAAAGTCGGGATAGTGTGAAGAAGTCAATAACCTAAGCCTAAGCGAGAGACGCCTGTGCACATATGTGTCAAAAACTAAAACTTTTAAAAGTACCACATGTCAATTTTTTAGACATCAATCTCTCAAATTAATATATAAAAGGTTTTTTATTTGGTATGAATAAGACTTAATGTTTTATTTAAAAGAATTAAAAAATCATTTTGGAATAAACCTTAAAAAAGGATAATTTTTTGGAATGATTATTTTATTATAATTGTCATGTTTTAGACTAATTATAAATTTTCTATAAGAGTGAGTATATTTTCTTTAATTTTTTGTACCAAAACTCAAATACTTAATTACATAGTTGCGACTTATATTTAGTTCTTCCGTCTAATTCAATCTTTTTTTCAATGAATTTATTACTTTTCACATTCTGAAACAATTTTTTATCGTGTGAGTACGAATCTAGCAAACACAAAAAAATTGGAATGAATAAGGTACCATTGTTGGAAACAAAAAGATTATTTAGCTAATACAGAAAATAATCTCGGAAACTACCACTTTAAAAAAAGAAACTCAAGATTTAGGTTTAAAAAAACAATCTTAATAAGTGAGAAAATCTATCAAATACCTTTTCGAAACACCTAAAAAATCTCTAAAAAGGAAAACAGCCTATTAGACTATAAAAATATTGTTCGCCTGCGTTAATCTAGCGATTTTTGCACTTTTAAAAAACAGAGCTCCGTGCCTGGAGGCAGGGATGAAGAAGACATAAAAGAAGAGTTGCCCGTTGTGGTACTCATTGCATTGCTACTGATTCAAATACGAATTCTATACGCTCGATCAATTCCTTCTCCGCCATTAACGCCGGGCAAAGGCAAGGCAATATTCTTTCTCTCTCTCTTTTTTTTTTTGAAATTTCTTCTAGTAGATATCCACTTTATGTGTGTTTTATTTTGCACGCCTTTTGGTTCCTTCGTATCGATTCTTTTCCTCCGATTTATTTTACCTTTTGTGTTCCACTATTTGGGAATATAAATTAATTAATTATTAACACGCAGATGCTTCAACACTTTGGATTCACATACGAGTAGTTTATAAATTTTCTAAATTGTGAAAAAGGATATATTCGATTACGGAGTATAATGTAAATTTAGTAAAATTTGGTTCATTTTAAATTATATTTTGATATATCAGATTTTTATAATGTTTAATTATTTAAAACTGGATTTAATTTGTGGTCAAAGTATTGTGACAAAAAAATTATATTGTGACACTTATCGAATAAATTAAGAACAATAATAATTTCAGTAAGATTTTGGCTCAAATTTTTTGGTACTCCGTACTTGTTTGAAGGAACAAGTTTTGTTTGAAGTGGGGACTGGGGAATCACTTTTTCTTAGGCTCCGTTTGGTATATGGAATTCAAACTATGGAATTGGAATTGAGGACCTCAATTCTAATTTCGGTGTTTGGTAACACAAAAAGTATGTGGATTTGGAATTGATATTGCAAAAAATGAATTAGAATTGACAAAATTCAATTCTATGGAATTGAATTGCATGGAATTTCAATTCCAATTCAATTCCAATTCCGTCAATTCCGTATACCAAACGGACCTAGAGTCAAAACTGTTTTTTTGCCAGAAAGGAATGAACTTTGTGGGACAATAAAAAGTACCAAAGTGAGAACTCCATTTTGGGATGGAAGCACTACTTTTTTGTGTTATGTTCTCATGAACACGGTTTCTTTTTGCCGCTATGAGTCATAAGGGAAAAATCTTTTCACTGTTTAAGCTTTAAAAATTACAGTAAGCTTTGAAAAAGATTTTTTTTTTTGTATTTGTTTTGGTACTTAGTCTCCACACCCAATTTTTTTGTGAAATTTAGGAAAATTGGTGTTTTATTGTTCCCTTTATAATGTGAATTTGCCATACATGGCACTTTATTCTTTATTTTTATTCCAGTAAAGAAAGTTTATTTTAGTTTGGTATGTGAAAGCTATAGTCTGCAATATTCTGAAAAAAAAGTTTAGTTCTTGATAATGTGAATTTGTCATGCATGACACTTTATTCCTTATATTTTATTTTTATTCGAGTAAAAAAAGTTGATTTTAGTTTGGTATGTGAAAGCTATAGCCTGCAATATCTACCTATTGATTGTGACTAAAAAAAGGTTGGGTCCAGGTCTCCCATCTTTTTTCTCTTTTCTTGCTTTATTATATCAATTTATGCATGTTATTGGTATTCTTCACGTTGTATTGGTAAACATAGATTGCTTGAGCTGGTACATGAACATTTACCTCTTTTTTATGAACGTTTACTCTCAATTTTGAAAGCTTTTACATTATTTGGCATGTGCAAAGTGCTGAATTGTTTTTTTTGCACCAAAAGCTTGAATGCTTGAGGGTTATATCGGAATCAATTCTGTTGCAGAATTTGAGAATTATTCTTGTATTGTGATCTTGTTTTAGATAATACTTTGATTGTTGGAGACTGGAGCTGGATAAGAAAAGGATAATATATGGAGGGCGACGCAGGAAGAGGTTTGGGATGCCAGAAGATTATGGATGGGAAGGAGAATAATTCCATTGGATCAGCCACGGCTGTTCTCCCATCTTGTTGCTTGAAGGCTAGGGCCTGTGATGCAGAACCTGAAGCTATAACTCACTCGACCGTTTGTTCTGGATGGTTCTCTGAACGTCGCTCACCAACTGGTAAAGAAAATGCACCTATTCATTTTGTGTTATATGTTCAGAGATTAATTGGGTTTTACTTTTTTGAAAATTGCTACGTATATTGCTTCTTCTGATGTCTGCCTTGCCCTTCAGATGAAGATGCCAAGGTGTTGTATTATAACAATCCGATGTGGCCAGGTATTTCCTTTCATTCTTATCTCTTTACACAGATTACTCCGCAGCTTTCATCTTTAATTGAAGTTCGAATCTATATATATATATGTATCTTTGTACCAGAAGTTTTAAATTCCTCAACTTCATTCCATGAAACTTTGGGGTTTGCATATTTAGAAGTTCGATGTTCTTTTTAACTATCATATAGTACAATAAAATGGTCTTATTGTGACTGTGATCTTATTGATGTTTGGGTTGTGGGACTTGGGCTTCATATTAGGAGTCGTACTGATAATGCATGGTTTCCCAACGTATCTGCAGTATATGTGAATTAAGCATATGAATTCACTTTTAATTTTGGAAGTTATACTCTACATTACTATGCTTTCTACATGGATTTTGGGTAACAATTCAATTCTGTTGAATACAGAAATATATAGCATATCTCCTAAATGTAATTGGTTCTCAATCTCTCTACTGGAGCATCCATAAGTCTACGATGGAAATGCTTAAGGCCTTGTTTGGGAATGGCGTTTTCGATTAGCGTTAGCGTTTTCCGTTTGGATAAAATTTTAATGGTGTAGATTAATTTTGAAAACACTAACGCTAAAGGCTAGCGTCGAATAGCCTTTTCAAAACGTTAACGCTAATCTCTAACGCTAATGCCAAACGGGACCTAAACCATCTTAAGTAATTTAATATGTGCTATTTGGTTTGCTAAAGATGGACTTTTCATGTTAGGAATGTGAAGAGCAAAAAAACACTATTGAATTTTTTATCTGGCCAAATTCTTGATTGGAAGATTTAGCTTGTATAAATCACTATCACATTAAGTCATTGTGCAATCCCACAATGTATTAACTTTGAGCATCTAGTTTACCTGTTTCTCGTCAAAATAAATCCCACAATATATAAAATATGTGCTTGAAATGTTCAAGCTACCTTTTATAATTTCATCATGAATTCTCTTTATTAGGAAACATAGAAGTTGTAATATCAATTTATCATGGACCTCATTTGGACATTTTCTCTTTGTGTTCACCATCCAACATTTGCCGCCACATTTTACGGGCTAATGTTGGATCAGAAAAGTTTTCTTCTCATATATAGGACTATAGGAGTTTAACAGTAATTGATTGTGGGCTTGACTGTTGAAGGATGACTTCCTTCTCAACTACAATCTATTACACACTATGTCTCATCTTGTATGCTATATGTAGTATTTACTATATATTGGTCAAACAAACTCTTCTTTCATTGCTTATTTTGTCTTTAACTTTTAATAAGAAGTATTATTTGACTTATGTTGTGTGGTGAATGGTACGTCTCAAGTAGATTTCTAATATCTAAACTTGTTACAAAAATAAATTATAAGTAGCTTCTTCATTGCCTTGATAGTTGATACACAAGTAGGTCATTCATTTTGAAGAGGAATTAATTAATAAAGTTCGGGCAATCACATAAGACAAAAGCTTATATCCGTTCTTTTTTTTAATCTATTTATACCTATTTTATATTAGACATGCTACATAATTGCTTACGTATATGCTTTCTTTTAGGAGAAGTGCATTCCATCAAAGTTGAGAGTATTCTATTCAAGGAGAAATCAGAATACCAGGAGGTTCTTGTGTTCGAGGTCAGGATCTTTTTTCTATATAACTGAATTGAAACCTGTGGATATTCATTGCATGTTTGGGGGAAGGGGTTGAACTGAATGTATAATATGATGTATTGTCTTGCAGTCTTCTTCATATGGGAAAGTGCTTGTTCTAGACGGCATTGTTCAGCTGACTGACAAAGATGAATGTGCATATCAGGAGATGATTACACATCTGCCCCTCTGTTCAATCAAATCCCCAAAAAATGTATGGAATAACTATCTAGATTTATTCTTTAGCTCTTATATACTACTTGGCATAATGCAGTTCTAAATCTTGATGTATGAATGTTTCTATCCACTGTCATAATCTGTCCTAAATTGCATTTATGGATCAATATTGGTTGTAAATGCAGGTTCTTGTTGTTGGTGGTGGTGATGGGGGAGTCCTTAGGGAAATTTCCCGTCATTGTTCAGTGGAGCATATCGACATTTGTGAGATAGACAGAATGGTTATAGATGTGAGTCACAAGGATAGTCTCCACGTGTCATGTCTTTTTTTGTTTCCTGCCAGTTATTTTGATATACTCTTGAAATTCTTCTGTTTCAGGTCAGCAAAAAATTCTTTCCAGAGTTAGCTATAGGCTTTGAGGACCCCAGAGTGAAACTTCATGTTGGTGATGGTTAGTCAAATAACTTCTATGAAATTTTTATACTCAATATAGAAGTTCAATATTCTTCCTTTTGGTATGAAATACTCTGTAGAGAGACAACTGTTGGTTTCCTCTGCAGATTTATAAGGGGTTGTATGTTACAACTGGGTTGTTGTTTTTGTATAATTTCAATGACAATCTCTCTCTCTCTCTCTCTCTCTCGTTGTAACATACAACTCCTTATAAAACTACAGAAGCAGTCTTGTGAAGGTTAACCACTAACTGCCCAAGTCTCTGTCAGTTGTAACTTGTAAGTGTTAAAACTTAAAAGACAGATCATCAGAAAGATTATAACTTTATATGCAAAACTTAAATACTTAAATTACATGCCTAAATGTATTGTCAAATGTAAATCTGGATATTGTGTTGATAATTGTCTTCATTTTAACAGCTGTGGAATTTTTAAAGCAAACCCCTGAAGGCAAGTATGACGCGATTATAGTAGATTCATCGGATCCTGTTGGTATGTCCTCATTAGCTTAGATTTATTTACTGCTCTAAAATCCGGCATTACCTTTTATTTTTCCAAGTTACTTGGCATAAGGCTTTGTTGTTATTGTTTCCGTTGTTGTTATCAATGTGTTCATCTGGACATATTGTTTTTTCTTCTCATGTTCGACATTAATGAGGTTTCAAAACAGTTATTTGCATTGAATATGTAAAAGGTTTTTTTTGTTTGTTTTCATTATGGGAATTTTTTAGTATACAACTCAAAAGTGAAGCTCGTGGCAGTCGTGGCTTAAGGGATGATACAAATTTAAAAAAAAAACTAAACTGCATGATGATGTTCATTCATCTTAACATTAATTAAGAATTATCGCACATATTTAATTTATTGGATGCATTCTCGTACAACTTATTGTGTATGTTATGTTATACTATTTGAACAAGAATTAAAACCTTGAAGTCTAGGGCAGTTACCATTAGCCTGTAATTTCCAGGTAGGTCATTGGTTTAGTCTCCCCTTGTGTCAGATGTACCCCTCACCCCAAATAAGAAAATAAAATATGAAATATGAGAGCTGATTATTAGTGTTTGATATACTCATCCGTGTATCTATAAGCTAATTTCCTCGACATCCTAAGACTTTTTTTATCTCACTTCAACCTTTTCTTGCTAACCATTTCCTGTATGTGAGGAAATGTTCTTGGCTATAGTATTTTTATGGTTCATCTCTAATTGAATTTGGCTGACATTGTATAACTTCTTTTATTTAAATTTATTTTTTTCTCGTCAACTATTCCCTAAGACCTACATTTGAAGGAAATGTTCTTGGCTATTGATAATGAGTTCAGAAACTCGGCACAATTCTATCACCAAAATTGAGTGTTAATATTCTGCAAATGCACGTTTTTGTTTATGTAGGACTGATATTCTCCTAAACTAATCATATCATACCCTAAACTAAACTCTGTTTATTCTGACATAATAGGTCCTGCGCAAGAACTGGTAGAGAAACCATTCTTTGAGACATTAGCTAGGGCATTAAGACCCGGTGGTGTTCTTTGCAACATGGCAGAGAGCATGTGGCTTCACACACATTTGATTCAGGATGTAATTTCAATTTGCCGCGAAACATTCAAGGGCTCTGTCCGGTATGCATGGACCAGCGTCCCTACGTATCCAAGGTAATAGTTCCCAAAACCAGTCAAGTGACTTAGGTTTCGTTCCGTTCGACTTATTTTTTCAACGTATTACTTTATTCTTAAATATAAATACAATCAAACCAGACCAATCAGATCAGATCTACTCAGATTAGATCAGACCAGATCTTCAAAAAATGAGATGAGGCAAACAGAATGCAGCCTTAGTACCTTTATTTTTATTTTTAAATATGAGAGGAACTTGATTTTTAGTTGTCAAGGATAGATAATCATGCATATTGTGTGCAGTGGTGTTATCGGGTTCTTGTTATGCTCAACTGAAGGCCCACCTGTTGATTTTTTGAACCCAATAAATCCCATTGAGAAGCTTGAGGGAGCCCTCCAATATCGCCGCCAACTAAGGTTTTACAATTCTGAGGTATGTATGCTATTTTTGTTGAAAGCTAGAAAAGTTTCTATTTGGGGAAAAAATAAAACCTTCTATGTGTTACTTAGAGCCTGTTTTTTAGGACTTAAACTCTTAACTTTCAGTTTCTTCCTTTTTTTTTAATTTTCTTCCCATTCCTTGCAGTTTTTCCAGATTTTTTCCAACATCTAATTCTTTTTTTCCCGTCCTAAAGAACAGACTCTAAGGTGTTATATGGTTGTATGCAATTATTTAATGATTTCATAAATACAGCAGAAATGGTAAATATTTCCCATTTCTCCAATTGGTATCAATCTAATAGTCCATTTATGTTGGGATCGACAGGTTCACAGAGCGGCATTTGCCTTGCCGGCTTTCTTGAAGCGAGAGGTGAGCTGTCTGCGAGATGTCCCCGGGGTACAAATGAAGTAATTTGATTCTTTGCTGACCAATCTCTTTCCATGATTTGGAACGCTTATTATGACACTTTAGAAAAATAAGCAGCATAGATTTGCTGCAATGACTTGATAATATTTGATGTGTTGTTTGGATTGTCATTTGTCATGTCTAAGTGTTGATTTAACTATAATATTTCATGAGCTCAGGGGGGAAATATTAGAGTGGTGCCATTTGTGAATACTTATTTCATTAGACCCCAAAGAGGCTTGGCACATGGGAAAAGAAGACAATAATCGAGGGACGCCAAGTCTAACTTTTTTTCAATAGACGCCAAGTCTTACGCACTACTAAAAGGTGTAACTCTTGTGAGGGACGCCCTATTCATATAATCACCATAGGTGAGACACTCTAAGATTAGATCCTAAGAAACCCAACTACCTGCATCAGTTAGTTGGACTAACATCGATTTTCAATGCAACAATTAACTTGTTTCGTATTAACTAACATTAGTCCCTGGGGCATACTGATTTTGTCACGTATTGGTTACTCGACCCGAACTAACACTGGTCTCCTTAAAGTTATTGTACAATTCATCACTACATTTCTTGGACTTGTATTAACATTGTTGTTGTCAAAATAACTATTTTTGGTTACTCTTTTTTTGAATGAATTTTTGGTTACTTGATATCTTCTAACACCGAGCTTCTCAGTAAAAGTACTTGTTACGTTTGAGCATTGCTTAGTTCACCAACAAAAAATTGTGCATTCTTTTTTATGCGGGAAAAAAGTGGCACATTCAAGTACTTTTCTGTTGCATGAAGGACGAAAGTGAAGTATTAGCAAAGAACAGAATAGATTAGTGACGACTAGTGAGCGTTGAGCTTGAGAATCTGAGATAAGGTTATTTATTAATTGAATGTCATTGATCCATGGTAATGGATATTGACATATTGCTTATAGGTAGACATCATTTAAGAGCAAAAACAGCAGTGAGTGGAGGGCTGCCACGCCACGCCACCTCAGCAAATTTTCTTACTTTTGGCTTGGTGCCTCGTGTGGCTTCTCAATTTCTCAACGCATGGAGAGGCTTCGGCATGGCAGTCCTCATCCTTTTTTTATTTTTTTATACGACATGGAATCCTGAATTATGAAAAATTTTAAACATAGAGTATTATTTATTTAAAAACTATGAATATCAAATAAGTCAGAACGATTAATATTATACCTAACTTTTTATTTTAAATAAATAACAAGTCTTAATTCAAGTAGGATAATAAAAATTAAGTCCAACCTATACTCCTAAGACACTCTCTACGTTAAAAAAAACTACGCTCTTCGCTATTCAAAAGTTACAAAATCTGTTATTTATTTGTGCATTTTGATTGATTATTTGATAAAAAATATTCTTGTCACATCTTATTTTGTAGAACTTTTGACGTAGTTTATAAATACGCAAGTTTATTTTTAATTTCTATATGAATTTTTAACTAAAGTGAATTGAAAAACTTGATAGTTTGCTCCATTTTGTATACGATATAAAACATTTTAGGACGGAATAAGTAATTGATAAATGTAGGCCAAACAAGTCTATTCCTAGAGGTGAGAGTGGTGAGACCATGAGGATATGGTGTTATTCATCTTCTTTTCATAGGCGTTTGTGGTCACAATGGAATCAATGAGTGTGTACCTTGGTCAAAGTAGAAATTCTAGAATACTACTGTATATAGGTGTGGGGGCCATGGAGCTGGGGACTGTTTGTTAGGAAGGAAGGAAGGTGCAGTGGAGCAGCAGTTGCATGATCACTGCCACGTTTCATCCCTCTCTCTTCGCTCTGTCACTACACACTACCAAGCAAGGACGCTCCATCCCCCATTCCGCAGACGTCTCTCTGACTCTCTCTCTCTCCGACGTGAGTGTCTCTCTCTCTCTCTCTCTATCTCTCCGCTTTTGCAGCGAGACACGCATTTCATCTTTCGTATTCCATGCCTAGGGTTTCAGAGCTCCTAGCAAACCCTAAGTTAGTTTAATGAGCTTTTCATTGCTTTTTTATTATAGTTCTTTTAGCGTCTTATTTTTTTTTTTTGATGAAAATTGGAGCTGATTCTCTAATCGGATTCGGATATTCTGCGATCTGATCTGTTTGCCTTCTTTTTTTTTCGGTCCCATTACTGCTCACCTTGGCCTGCATGTTACGTCGATCGATCTGCAATTTTCAGATGGTTTCGTTTTGGATTTTGATTCGATAATAATGGGTTTAGATCTGCTTTTCCGGGTTATGTATAAAGCAGTATTAAGGATTCAGGAATTGACTGTTTTGAGTTCAGGATCCGATCCATGTTTCTCTTCAACTTTCATTTTTTCTGCTTATCCTCTTTGGGGCAAAAAATGCCTTTATTTTCAAAGAGATAAATGATCTCACAGCGTCCCAAGGGTGTGGCCTTTATCTTTAATTCAAATGTGACTGCCAGTGCTACTATTTTGATAGATAATTGATCTCACTGCAAAAACCATATGGGAAAAATGATATGACTTCTATCTTATTGCATGAAATGGAGTGCATTTTTTAACGAATATGCTACTGCTTTTAGTTCCCATTTACTTACATCTTATTAATTGAAAATATGTTTTCTGTGGTGGAAGACTCATATATTCTCCGGTCATGGCGTGAACTTGAGCTGCTGTAGTTGAGTTAAATGGTATACACTAGTTCCTTGGGGTCAGTAATTGTTCGAGCAACACATCTTGGGATTTGTCAACCTTCACATGCTGTAACATATGCACTGAGAAGACAGTCTGTTCGAAGTTTGATTTCAACTAGAGACATAAGCAATTTTCTCCGGGCTTGCCTATATAGAATAAGGAAAAATATGATGGTGGATACTGGTTCAACATCTAAACAAGAACCAGTTGTGGATGTTAATCCTGAGAAGGATGATGATACTGATTATGCTAGCGGAGGATGGAAGAGGTGATTGATTTTAAACAGATTTTTTTTGTTTGTCTTACACATGTTGTTCACTCACCTATGAGTTGTGAGTTATTTAATGGCATGCTCATGTTAGACGCATACTGAACTATCTTTCTCACGTATATACTTCATTTCTCTTTTCCTGAGGCTCGTACTTCAGTGCAGTATGCCTTTCCTTAAGTTTCTTCCGTACTTAAATTCCTTTTGTGCTTGGCAGTGAAGATGGAAGGTTGAGTTGTGGTTATTCTAGCTTCAGAGGAAGGAGAGCGAGCATGGAGGATTTTTATGACATAAAGACTTCTAAGATTGATGGACAGACAATTTGTTTATTTGGGATATTTGACGGTTAGTGTATTACTCTATTTGTTATCATCTCAACATGCTGTTTCTAGAGTAGTAAGTATAGCTTTATTAGCAAGTGTTTCTAGCGTGAACTCTGTGACTCAAACTAAATTATCTTCCTTATTCCGTGCACCTTCAATTACTTATGAACTTTCCAATTTGATCATCTATGGAAGCTTATTCAATGGTCTGTGCATGTGAGTGACTGTGTAGCTGGTAGACGTCTTTAAAAAAACATACTCTGCACTATAAAGGAAAAATACTAAACAAGGAGTAAAAAAACATGAAGTACCAAAATAAGAGCTACGTGTTATCATCATATAATACCAAAAAACAACACTATGAAATACCAATATACAATGCCAAATTGCCACAAGGCACTAGTCCTATTTTAGGGTTAAAACATGGAATTCTTATTTTGGTGTTTTCTCTATGTTTTACTCCTTGCATGGTAGATTTCTTTACTACTGGTATAAACTAACGTCTATGTTTTGAATTTGAAAATGGTTTAAGATATTTTTCCGTCATTGTGAGAATGAATCCACAATTATTAATATCTTTAATCAGCATTGAAAAAGGTTATGACTTATGTTGAATCTGAAGAGGCTTCTGCATTATCAGGCCTGCAATATTCAACTTTTTCTTCTCTAAACTGAGCCCCCTTTGTTAGGAGAAGTCAGAGCTAAGGAGCCTGGGAGTTTAGTAGTAATGATCTTTGTGTGCTACTGCAGGCCATGGAGGTTCACGTGCAGCTGAGTATTTAAAACAAAATCTGTTCGGGAATCTGTTGAAGCATCCTGAGTTTGTAACAAACACAAAATGTGCTATAAGTAAGTACTCCCTCTGTCCCAAAATAAAAGGCTGATTGGTTTACGATGGTTGACTAAATTTATTTTCAAATCAATTAATTTTAAAATTGGTATAGAAATAAATAAGAATTTATATATTAAAAGTTATAGCAAAAGTTTTAGAAAACAAAAGGTAACAAGGACTATATTATTTGGTCAAATTATTTATGAAAACATGACAAGAAAGAACATTTAGTTTAACCTTGTGAATAGTAAATGTGTGAATAGTAATATTTTGATGTATTTTGTATTCCCAAAATCAATCCTTCAGTGTAGTAGGTGGCACAGATATGTGCTACAGTTCTAAACTTTGAAGGTTTTAAATAAAATGTAAAATGGGCTATGCATAGTCTGTTGTTTATACAAAGAAATTGGGTATCAAGAAAATTGGTGTGTGTTACAGGTGAAACATATCAACAAACGGATAAGGACTTTTTGAACTCCGAAAAAGATACCCTCCGTGATGATGGTTCTACTGCATCAACAGCAGTTTTGGTCGGGAATCATCTATATGTTGCTAATGTTGGAGATTCAAGGACCATCATCTCAAGAAAAGGAAAAGGTATTTTCAGTTCCTTTTGACATGACATTCTTCTTGTGTGTTTGCATACATACAAGTACTTTGTTGTTTGGATTACCAATATATATGTATTCTGTCAGCACTTCAATCAGAAACTAAGTAATGAAGCATTAGTTTTTCCTGTTGGCAATAATGTCACCATGAGCAGGCACACATAAGTCTTACAGTCAGATTTGGTGATCATATTTATTGCACCCAAAATGATGCGATATGGAATCAACATATGTAGTTAATTCATATGGCAATTAACTTCTTTGTACATAACACCCATTTTAAGATTACATGGCTGTAGAATATTTATTGTTGTTTTCTTGGTAGAACTGTTTGACTGCTAAGAATTTGTCTAGTGGCTTTTAATAAATATCTTGTTTTCATCATAACTTCTGGACAGCAATTGCTCTCTCTGATGATCATAAACCAAACAGAAGTGATGAGAGAAAGAGGATTGAAAATGCTGGTGGTATTATTATGTGGGCAGGTAAGAAAATCATGTACCTCAACCTATTCTTAACTAGATACTTTCTCCTCTCTCATTTTCTTATCAACATTTTACAATTTTGTTAATCCATGAATGACTTTCCTGCACTCTAGTACTAAAAGCGTCAAATGAAGTTAAAAAGTTCAATTTTGGCAATGTTTTAGCTTTGGGTAATTAATGGGCTTAATCAAAAAGATAAATTAAACTCCCCTTGCTTCTTATTTTCTATGAAGATTTTGGCTGTGAGTGCATCACGGTTCGAAAACCACCTCTATCTTTTACACGGGTAACATCATATGTCTTGACCCCAAACCCCAATGGAGTTGATAATGTTGTGTTGTGTTTTTGGATGTTGTAAAGTACTACTACCTCTACTAAAGTGATAATGTAAAACATTTAAAAGCTATCATTTTATCCCAAAATGAGTCCTGTTCCAAGTTTTTTACTTCCCAAAAAAAACAGAGCCCAGACTTAAAATCCGCCTTAAAATTTCAGGCAAACTAAGTGGTCAATGGAATCTAGTCATTCCTCCAAACAATCATGGAAATAAGTCTTAAGAGTATGTGGTCATTCATAACTGGTAATAGCTTGTACCTCGATGGGTTGACTAAAAATAAAAAGCTTTAGCTTCCTCAAACAGGGCTTCTTTTGGAGTAGAGCAAGTAATATATTGATGTCCTTGCAAGTCATTTATGATATTCTAGACTAATGGGGACCACTAATTTTATACATTGAATGCATAAATCAAAATGGATCTCTAAACTGTCTGCGCTTCTTTAATTAATGAAGTAGCAGTTAGTCAAGCAATGCAACTTTCGACGTTGAGCCGGGGGTCTCTTTGGAAACAGCCTCTCTACTTTCGAGTAGGGGTAAGGTCTGCGTACACACACCCTCCCCAGACCCTACTCTTGTGGGATTTAACTGGGTTGTTGTTGTTGTTGTTGAATGCATATCAATCCTTAATAGCCGAGACGGACTAAACACCTAATACAATTGGTTATCACTAAAGTAACGTCATTCTTTTGCTTATTGTTTGGATTTTGTAGAAGAACCTAGCAGCCCCATAAACTTGGAAGTGGCTCCAAGTAATATGTGGGAGGCTTAATACTTGAATGAGGTTCAAGCGTTTGGGTCAATACTCATTTTGTTCCTAAATCTTTGGCATCATACAAATCAAGTCTAAACCTTGTATATGTGTAACCAAAAAGCTTCAAATGAAATGAAATTCATATATTATGAAAAAATTGATTCTGTAAAAATTTGCTTAATTTTATGTATCATGTTCATTTAAAATAGGTCCTAAAACTCTGAAAAACTTTGGTGTTAAAACTGTTTTTGGACTTTTTTGTTCAAAGATAATATATGAAATTAAGAAAACTTCCGCACAGAGCCTTTTTTTTGCATAAAATATTTAAATCTCACTTTGTTTGGACTTTTTTTCTTACATGTTTGTAAAGTTTGAACCACATTTTTTGACGTCAAAAGTTCAATGCCAAAGATAGCATTGAGCCAAGCGTTTGGACCTGATTTCAGCATTTAGCCTAAATGGGAAAAGGGGATGTGTGGAACCTTTAAGAACACATTTGACAGAACATCTGGCAAGTGTTTAGTAATGCATCATTTATGGGTATCCTAATGCATCATTTAAATTTGCATAAGGCACTTGGAGGGTTGGAGGGGTGTTGGCAATGTCACGTGCCTTTGGTAACCGTATGCTGAAGCAGTTTGTGGTGGCTGAACCTGAGATTCAGGTAATATGTTACTCCTATTTGGTACAGAACTTTGTTAACTGTCTTAGGATTGAATTCTTAAGTATGAATTGCCTGTTTTAATGTATCTGAGTATCTCTTGGGGAAAAAGTAAATTGAATGGTTTAAAAAGGGTAAATTGGTGGAAAATAGTTAAATGTGCATAGGTTCCGTAATTGAACAATTTAGAAAAATACAAAGGAAAGTGATCTACCTAGGCACTTAGGCAGACAAACAGGAACATAGATGTTTCAAATGACTTGGTCAAAATTTCAAATCATGTTTTTTTTGTTACAGGAACAAGCTATTGATGAAGAATTAGAATTGCTTGTGCTGGCCAGTGATGGGCTGTGGGATGTAGTACCCAATGAGGTAGTACCTTGAATTGTGTGTGTGTCTGTGCCCGTTTGGCAACAACTTCAGCGTTTAACTTTAATTTTTTGAAAAGACTATCTAATGGCAGTGTTTAGCTTTAGCATTTTTGAAGTTAGTCCAAAACGCTACTTGGAAATGTTATTCCCAAACAAGGCCTTTCTCTTTGTTTCGTTCCCGAGGTTTTCAGGTTTTAATTCTGCACACTGTCACGCAGGATGCAATTTCCCTAGCAGAATCAGAAGAGTCGCCCGAAGCGGCTGCCAGAAAGCTAACAGAGACCGCATTTACGCGAGGCAGTGCCGACAACATCACCTGCGTGGTGGTGAGGTTTCATCACCAGCACAAGATGACCGAAGCTGGAGAGGGAAGCGAAGTGGGGGCCGCTGATAATAACTTGCCAAATTCGTCTGCAGAGAACATATAAATCTTAGAACTGGAGGGGTAATTTCCAGCCATCCAGTCAAGTTCTTAGCCCAAGTCGAAGCGCCAGTCATTTGTTCATTCATTTCATTTTCTCATTTTCTTTTATTTAAAATTGATCTTTTTCATGTCATATTTTTTTCTTCCCTGTAATTGGACTTGTCGAATTGTATTTGCTTGTGATGGTTTGTATCTCTCCCCCCGTCTGTAGAGTAAAATTTCTGACCAGTTGTGTGGCGCATGTGGTTCAATTTTTCAATAAACACGTTCGATAGGGTTTCACCGTGCTGATTCAATAAACGTGCCAAAACTATTGTTCCAACTCCGTCTATATTAAGACTTGCACGGGGATGGAAACAGAAATACTCCATCTGTCTATAAAATAAAGCTCATGTTCAGTGTATGATTTGTTCAAATTAATATAATATTGGTCTAGAGTTTGAAGGAAATAAAAATTATATATGAAAAAATTACATTAAAAGTTTTACAAAAGAGTCAATTCTCGTTTTAATCCTGTAAGTGTTTTTATTAGTCAATTTGGTCTCTGTAAGATTTGTTTAGTCAAATTAGTCTTTGTAACTAGGCCTTTATGCAAAATGTATACTCTAAAATTATAAAATGACCCGTTAATTGATACAAAAACTAATACACGCGGTCATTGTTCTTGCATTAATGAGCGATAACTCTAAATTTTAAGAGATACGGAGTAAGTTGTTTTCGAATGACTAACTAGATTCACATTTCCTATACATGGAGACTAATTTGACTCAAAAGAATTTATAGAGACCAAATTGAGTCACAAGTAAATTTAGAGAGATCAAAATGACTATTAACTCTTTTTATAAAAATAAGTTATGACAAGATTGTTTTATTTAATTAAAGGATTGATGAAAATGTATGAAGAAAATAAGATTGGTTTGACCAGTTAATAGTAATTAGAAGTCTTTTTTTAAGACGGAAGGGCATAATTCTTTTCGAATATTAGAAAGCATTTTTGGTAGTGAGGACGAATTTAAACAGCAATGTGTATGACATTCAATGCTTATCGCAAGTACTTTTTTTTGTTGAGAACGGGAATGTAAGTGACATTCGATGCTTATCGCAAATTGCAAGTACTTTGTACCAAGGGTTTAGGAGCATTAGTAGTAAAAGAATTTCTACAAATAGTCACATCCTCACTCATCTATCCCACAAATCTCAATTTTTTCCCTAGTCAACAAATACATAAATAAAATACTCAAATTACTACTAGCTTTATAGATCACTTAATGTAGTATTTTAATATGTAATTTTTATTTTTTAATTTTTTGTCATTGTTCACATAAAATGATTGAAAATAATTTCAGTCAAACATCGTAAACCGAAACAGGCAATATAAATTAAGACGGAGGGAGGATAATTTACTTCTCGATTCTATACTCTCTTCTATACAATGGATCAAAACGTCCCCAACAACCCTTATTATAATACGGAGTATGTTTTTTGGTTGTCATCGGCCTCAAATGGATCAAAACATGTCGAACCCACCCATGATGCCTATGCCAATAGATTTAATTCCCGATTAGTGAAGGAAACAAAAAACCATTCCCGTTCAGTGATGTCAGAGTAAAAAAGAGGTTAACGGTACACGCTCTACCGTTAAGCCTTAAAAAAATAATAATGGGTGGATGACCATTTGACTTCCCCTATACAAATTCCAACCCCAACCCCCCCAAAATTTCGAAGAAGCAACGGCCTAGGCCAACCTTGCCGTCCATCGCCAACCGCCAGCACGCCGTCACCGTCCCACGCCATCTGTCTCGGGTTAACGTTACCGTATGTACCGTTTTACCTATTTTAATTCCCAAAATTTCTAATTTAAACATAGATTTGGTAATTGATACGTTTATGAGATATGTTTGTGATTGGGTCTATGATGAGAATATAGAAAATTGAAATGTTGATAATTTAGAAAATTGAGAATTTAGATTAGATCTATGTTGAGAATTTAGAAAATTGAAATGTTTATGAGATATCCGAATTATTTTTGGGATATATTTGTGGATTTTTTGTAGTGCATTACATATTTTTGATTTATCGTATTCGTAGGCTATAAATTTTAATTTCGCAGAATAATGAATTTTCAAAGAACGTAGGTCCATCCGGGACCAATTGTCCCCGATGTACTAGTCTTAGCACCCGGTGAACATCGTTGTGATAGGGTGGCAAGACCGTGAGTTTGGGGACGTACCGGTAAAATGTGTTAAATTTTTTGGTAGCCTGAGGGAAAGGTTTGGTGTGGAGCGTCATCCACGAGTTGTGGAGAAATTGCATGATTATGGATTTTACGGGGTAGAAAGGATTGCTAAGTTACAAATCGATTGGGCTTTGATTACCGCCTTAGTGGAGAGGTGGACGCCGGAGACGCACGCCTTTCATCTTCCGTTTGGAGATATTGGGATCACATTACAAGATGTAGAGGTCCTACTTGGTCTTCCCATAGATGGCACTCTTGTTGTTGGTTCGCGTGGCAAGACGAAAGAGTATTGGGCGCAATTGTGTGTGGATATGATGGGGTTTAGGCCATCTTTAGAGAACTTGACCAAAACGTAGATCAGAATGAATGCGATCGTACTCACTCCTGTTGGTGATCATAGCCCGGAGGTAGACTTTTTGCAGCATGCTCGGGCATTGATGTTGAAGATTATGGGTGGTGCTCTGTTCTCTAGCACGACGGGTAACAAGGTGAACTTGTGCCTTTTGGTGTTGCTAGTTGGCACGGCGCAAGATGTGCGAAGTCGCACTATAGGCACCACGACATTGGCTTGCCTTTACACTAATTTATGTCGTGCAACTCTATCAGAGACGACACAAGTCGGCGGGCCTCTCATTCTAATACAGACTTGAGCGTGGGAGCGCATCCCGATGTGTAGACCACATGGCGTATTTCAACCCGAATATGGGAGAGATGCACCGTATGGGGCCAGGTTATTTTATGTATGAATTTTTTTTACCATTATTCGAGTAATTTAGTACTTAATCTTTAATATTTTTTTCATAGGTGGGTGTGTTATCATCGTTGGACAGTTTCACCGTCTCATTCCATTCGTGAGTACATGGACGAGTTAGACAGGCTACATGAGAGAGAGGTATAGTCAATCCATTCTACTATTCCAATTCTATATTTTCAGTAAATAAATAATATACTTATTTTTATTAAAAATCACGGCTAACTACTAAGCCGGTTTTCGGATCGTTACACGAGCACGCCGAACATCACAGCGGCAGGACGGGCTTTGCTAGAAAATGAATCGGTACGACTCTTCTAAGGGCTTACAAGAATTCCCAAGAAAAATGCTCTGATGCCATGTAAAATTTTGGAATTGAATGACTTGGTTTCTCATTAGTGTTTGGAGTATAACACAATAGTTACCAAATCTAACTAAAGAAAGACACATATACAAGGAAATAAACTAAATACAAAATATACACCAAAAGATATTCCAATAATTTACATCACTTGTGAGGGATTTGAGATTGTTGTGATGTTTAATGTCTTTGTGTGAAGTATGACGTGTTGACTATGATGTTGTGGTGACTTTGATGTACAAACGGTAACGTGTAAAGTGTCTACATATTCAAGCTGCCACAAACTCTGAGTCAGTGTTAGCAGCAGCTGGCCTGGCATTATCTTGTTAGATGACGATTGTCTGCCCCTGATTCACGGGGCATTATATTTTTCTGTGAATGTGGGTATGGTATGACTTTTCTTAATAACACGGCTCTTTTTGTTTGGGAATGTTTCTGTTAATGAGAACATTCCTAGTTTGCCTTCCCACTTTTATAGGATGCATCAATTTAAACTTGTGAGGGTTTGTTAGCAGGTGCATGAGCAAAGGGTATGGGAGACAAGAAGTAGCAGTAAAAGAGAAGAACCAAAAAAGGACAAGTAGAAAAGAGAGAAGAAGCAAAAAAAAAAGAAGTTTCAGAACCAATGATGAAAACACAAAAAACTGATGGTAGGTACCCTAGGTTTTGTTGTAAAAACTACCAGGTCCTACGTTTTTTAGAAATATACTGCCAGGGTACCCAAATTTAGGATTTAATGACCAATCAGGGACTTTTCATCCACATACCCGTTAAGCCTACTCTCTCCATTAACTTATCAAGTTCAAAATAGTGTAATGTCTTTTTTACCCCTGCAAAGCTTACAAGTTCTTCTTCGATCTCAGAACACTCAAACGCAACGCATGATTGGGGGTAGGGTTTTCGCAACTGATCTCCGCCTCATGTTCATAGGTAAGTATTCGATTGTCTTCTTGTTCTTGGTGATGAAATATGTTTTTCCATCTTCTTGTTCTTGGTGTTTGTGGTTTAACGTGAAATTATGAGATTTTGATTTTCCCCAATGCGTTTCAAACGAAAATTTCAGGTGCAAGAAGTGAAGTAAAGAACTATTTCTGTAGCAATGGCTTCAAACAGGTACTGTGATTTTCCCCGATTGCTTTCATACGAATTCATTCACATATGAATTTTATTTTATTTGGTAGTAGTAGTGGTGTTCATTACTCTTTCAACTCAAGAAGAATTCTTGACCATGGGGATTGGTTTGAGGTGCCTATGTGCAATTGTGGCAAAGGGATGGTGATTTTTACTTCCTGGACAAAAAAAAATCTTGGAAGAAGATTTTGGATGTGTGATCAAAAGGTTAGTGTACTTGTTTATAATGTTTAACATGACATGTAGATTGCTTAAACATGTTGGTAATGTGAGCTTTTATTGAATAGGGTATTCAGAAATGTAAGAGCTGGGAATGGGCAGAGCCCGAGCTATGCGATCGTGCGAAGAGAATAATTCCTGGGCTATTAGAGAATATTAAAGAAAAAGATGAAGAGATTAAAAGTCTAACCATGCGCATGAAGCACTCACAGAGGAAGAGAACTGCCGCCCCCATTTTATGTGGTCTAGGTCTAGGATTTTTGCTTCACATAGCAATTTATGTGTTCATGATGTAAGCCAAAACATGTGTATCAAGTGTTTGTTGTGGTGTAAGTTGTATGTGTTGTAAGCTACTGCTTGGGGTATTTGATTTTGATGTACCTGTCATCATTTGAATGAGCACTTGATTATTGTTGTGTTGTGTTTAAGTCATTGTTGTGCAGTGATGATGGTTTGGGATGATGCTTTGCCCTTGCTCTGTACTCATCGTAGACGAAGTCGTCTACGCTACGACTAACGTCTACGCTACGACTAACGTCTACGCTACGACTACGTCTACGCTACGACTTAGTCTACGCTACGACTAACGTCTACGCTACGACTAACGTCTACGTTACGACTAACGTCTACGCTATGACTAACGTCTACAATACGACTTAGTCTACGCTACGACTAACGTCTACGCTACGACTACGTGTACGCTATGACAACGTCTACGCTACGACTTAGTCTACGCTACGACTAACGTCTACACTACGACTAACGTCTACGCTACGACTTAGTCTACGCTACGACTTAGTCTACGCTACGACTACGTCTACGCTACGACTAACGTCTACGCTACGACTTAGTCTACGTAGCGACTACGTCTAGAACCCACAAATGCCAACCCAGTACTGCCAAAAACAGGGCATAACAACCAAAACTGCAACCCAAAAATGCCAACCCTACTTGCCAAAAACAGGGCATAACAACCAAAACTGCAACCCAGAAATGCCAAAAACAGCCCCTACTGATTCATGCCAAAAATGCAAACAGAAAAACCAAAAATGGAAACCATTACTGATTCATGTCAAATTGAAACTTTCCATTACTGAATCATGTCAAAAACCATACATATTCTGTTTGGGGTGTAGTGAGCAACAAAAAACAAAAGCTTTATACACCACTGTATAAGTACCAGTTACATTGGTTGATAACATAATGGATACAAAAAACATATTACATCTTCATTACTTCAGACATGATCTAAGATATTTTTATCAGGCTCACAAGCTTTCTTCTTCTTCCTGCTGTACATCTTCATTAATTTCCCATTAGGATCTCTACTTTGGCCACACGTCCTATGGTTGTGGTCCAACTGTTTACACTTGCTGCAACGCTTTGTTCCATGAGCTTGCCCATTCTTCTTTGCAATCAGGTCATCAATGCCATCTCTTCTCTTGTGTTTCTTGGGTCTACCTTTCTTTTTCATAGTTTTTGGTGGGTCTAGTTCTGGCAGTGTGCTTGTCCCCCACATACATGGGTCTGGAATAGGGTGTATTATGGCATCATACAGTCTCTTGTAATTCTGAACAGAAAACCAAGGTGCACAATAGTCTTCCAGCTTTTCATTTATCCTTAGAATGCATCTTGCAGCATGCTTACATGGAAGACTTGTGACTTGCCACCTGTTGCAGTCACAATTGTGGTCTCTCAACCTGACTGTAAAATTGGTGTTCCCATCAAGAACATCAAACTCACCTCTGTCTGCTGCTATCACTTCATAACAGACCCTAGAATCCATTGCTAAGGCCCTAAGTTTCTTGTCTACATAAGGGGTGACTTCAGTGGACCAACTCCTTCGAGTCCTTCCCATTGAAAACCTTTTTTCAAACCTTGAACCTACCAATTTTCTGATTTCCTCCAACATTTGTAGGGTAGGCTTTGCTCTGTGTGCTACAATAGCCTTGTTGAATGATTCCACAAAATTGTTTGTGTTATCATCACACTTCAAGGCTGCAGAAAATTTGTGCCTTGCCCAATGGGTCTTTGGCTCATTTGTCTCAAGCCAATCATAAGCTTCACTGTCTTCCTCCTTTATCTTCTCCATACCTTTCTTGAACACATACTCTGAGAAGGTATTTGCAACTATATAGAAAAATGAATGGAACCATGCACCTAACAAAATTACAAGTGTAAAACATTACATAAACAACTACTTATATCAATAAGAACTAGAAGTATATAATAATATAGTACCTGGAAATTTGGAAGCAAAGTTTTTATAGAAATGTAAAACACATATCCTCCTTGAAGCTCTTGGCATAACAGTGCTGAGCCCTTTTATTATGGCCTATTACAGATTTGTTAAGAAAAATAAGTACCTGGAGTGGACTTTAATAAAGAATACATATTCAATCAGTGCACTATAATAAATGTAAGCATGGAAGTACCTGGTGCCTATCAGAAATTATAGTGTACCTAGAAGCATCTTGACTGCACCCTAGCCCCTCTGCTAACCCATGAAGGAAAAAACCCCACTCTGTTTCATCCTCAGTATCAGCTACACCATAAGCCAAGGGAAACTGTCCATTATTTCCATCTAAACCCATTGCTGTCAACAGAATTTCTTGGTATGGGCCCTTCAAATGACATGCATCAATACCAATCAATGGCCAACAATATTCCTTAAAAGATTTGATGGCTGAACCTATACATAATAAACACCTTCTAAATATGGGGTTCCTGCCTGGCCCTATCTCCTCCCACCTTATGAAGCACTCAGAATTTGGATTTCTACCTCTAAACACCTCCATGTATTGGGGTAAAAGCTTGTAGCCATCCTCATGCCTCCCTTCCACAATTTGCCTCATCAATTTTAGGCCTCTCCAGCAAGTGTAATTTGGAATGTAAGTATTGAACCTTTTTAATATTAGCTTTTTCACAGTGGTAGCATTCATCTCCTTATTGCTTCTAAAGTCTTCAAGCAAATGGGTTGCAACCCAAGATGCTCCTGCCCTTTTGTGGTGCTCTTTAACTGAACAAACATGGCCATCAATTAGGGTTTTAATCATCCATGAATGACCATCAACAAGAACAGAAGCATGAATCCTGAATTTGCACTTCTCATTGGCACATGTTTGAGTGTATTTTCTTTTATCATTCTTAATCTTTCTTAGAGAAATACCTTTCTGGATAATGTAATCCCTCATCACCCTTAGAAAATCTTTTTTTGAGCTGAATATGTCACCCTCCCTCAGCTCTACTTTTTCATTTGTACTTCTAAGCCACAACCTGCCAGTATTGAAAATCTTTGCCATTTTGTCCACAATCAACTGACTTCCACTCCCATCTTCATCCTCTTCCACATGACCCAACTTCATTCTATTATTAGTATCAGCATCAAACTGGCTTGAGCACTCTTCATCCAGAGACACATCCACACTACTTGAGCACTCTTCCTCATCACCATCAAACCGGCTTCCTTCATCATCATCTTCACTGCATTCCTCTTCATCAGCACCATCACTTTCATTGGGAGGCACAACTTCTTCAAAGAACAGATCTAGGGGAGTAATCTGGGGCTTGCACAGACTAGGAAGATCATATGCTTCTAGACCTTTCAATTCCTTTGCAAACAATTTCACATTCAATTCAGTTATTTCAAATTCTTTTCTTCCACATCCTATAGAATTTTTCTTTCTCTTCTTAGGTGTCCTAACACTGTCAACATCATCTCTTTCTTCTTCAGTGTTTGGTGGTAAATCATCAACATTTCTGAAACATGAGGGGCTTACTTCATCATCTGACCTTCTTGGCTGCTTCCTAACAGGTAACTTGGATTTCTTAAATGACCCTAGTTTAAATTCTAGATTCCTACTGCTTTTACTTGGAGAAGTAGGAGTTACAAGCAAGTTGTCAGCCCATTGCTCAATTGAAGTTATAGTCGACTCATGACCATTCTGGAAACTAGAATCAACAGCCACTGCCATCATTTGCAATGCACTGGGCTCCAGCAGTTCAACAACATATATAGGAATGTAAGTGGAAGACACACTCCCCCATTCCTCAACCATTTTATTCCAGTCTGAATCATTAACTAAATGTTCTCCCTGAACTTCTTTGAAGGGTGGATGATATTTCAAACCAACAAACCTAGGCAGCTCTATATTTTGTTCCTTAGCTTTAGAGATGATATCAGAATATAAATCTTTGGTGAAGTAGATATCTAAATCAATGTCTTCTATCACAAAGCATTTATCTTTTACATACACTTGAAAACATGTAGTAGCCTAAACATTGAAACAAGGAGAAACATGAAATTAAAATACCCAGCAGCAAGAAGGAGAAACATGTAATCCTGAAGATGAACGTAGTTATAAGGAATTCAGGGAGAGTGAACTCTTACCATTTTCGTGTGTTTGGAGCGATGGTGACGATGGAAAACGACGGCAAACCAAATTGGGAAAGAAAGCATCCCGTTTTGGAGGAGATGAATTTGCAGAAACCTTAAAACAAGCTTTATTGGGAAATAAAGAAGGGTATATACGTCATTTACATACACTAACGGGGATGTGGATGAAAAGTCCCTGATTGGTCATTAAATCCTAAATTTGGGTACCCTGGCAGTATATTTCTAAAAAAAGTAGGACCTGGTAGTTTTTACAACAAAACCTAGGGTACCTACCAGCAGTTTTTTGATGAAAACATGCTAAAAAAGAAAGGGTTGCTTTCATTTCACACTGGGTTTTATTTCCCACCGGTTTAAATTTTTGGCAACATTGTTTTTGTAAACTTGGAGGGCTCATTGCTGTTGCAAAAAACAGTTCAAAACACTACCACAATTTCTGAATAAGCACATTTTCTGAACAGTATGAACACCGGCATAACATCTCAAAAGTAGCACATATTATCAGCTTGAAAAAGGAAGAAAAAAAATCATTTTTCCAAATAATAAGACAGTGAGACTGAAAAACAATGATCTGTTTACACGCGATTCGTAAAAGCATTCTGATTAGATGAAACAAACAGTTCTCTGGCAGAGCTTTCAATACGGGCATTGTTACCGATGCTGGTTGGGAGGCATTGCAGCTGAGTGTGGTACCATGCTGCTTTGGGTGTTGTACACGCTTGCATGAGGAGGATTATTGTATTGCATGTGTGAGGGCATATGTGGGTGTCCCGGATAGTTCCACGAAGAAGCAGGGTGGGGATGAGGTGGTGGTGCATGAACCCCTGGAGCATACTGAGTTGTGGTGGTGGCATTGTAGGGATGATGAACACCGGGAGCCGCCGTTGGGGATGATTGTTGTCCCAAAGCTGCAGAGGGTGGCACACCCAGTAGAGGAATGATGTTTGGGGCGGTATAATCTCTGCTTCTATCATTGTTCACCTGAAATTTATGATTAGTCAATAGCAGGAACTTTATAACTATAAGTAAATTGGATAAAGGGAATATAAACTACTCTGTATAAAACTATAACTTTGGTCCCTCGTGTATACCATATAACTCAATTTAGGGGCCATTTAGCACTTAGTTAGATGCTGTTCAGATAAGTACCCCATTTAATTCAGTTCAGCTTAGTTCAAAATTACACTGCAATCAATTTAGGGGCTGTTTGGCAACTTCTGAATGGGTAAGTGTTGAACCAGTAAGAGGTCTGAACCATTAAGTGCTGAACCAGTAAGAGGTCTGAACCATTAAGAGCTAGTATATTGCTTAACTATTCAGAGGCAAATGTCTGATCAATTCAGATAAGAGGTCTTAATCATTCAGACTCTGTATAATACTTAACCATTCAGAGGCAAATCTCTTAACCATTCAGACATCTGAACCATTAAGAGGCTGAAACAAACAG
>OOIL02000001.1:583074-599166 GCA_900332095.2 Cuscuta campestris
CCCAATAAATAACCATTTTCCCTCAAATTGTCAACCTACTCTTAAAACCCCTGCCATTTAAACTCAAAGGGGAGGATCATTTTGGGATGCAGGGAATATATATTAGTTTAGAATATAAAAACACGCCCCACCCCCAAACCCCTCATCCCAAACATACCCTTATACTGATGAGATCTGTATGCCGAGAATACGTAATATGAAGCTTGCAAAATCCTCCTTCATAGATGCAGTGTCCTTCCAATGCTTCCTTTGCAGAAGTAGCTGTCTTGATATCTGTTTAAAAATACTTAATAATCAACATCTATAACGTAGACAGCTAATGAGACCTATTGATTATATTTAGCCCACTAAAGCAGAACTCATTTCATCATCTGATTCTCAAATCTACTAAAAAAATAAAATTAAATATAACATTTAGCAATTACAAGCCAGCAGCATACTATTTTACTCAAAACCATTCTTACACATGACTATAACAACTATCGTATGACATTGGTGTTTCAGGATATATTTCATGGAAGTGAAAAGACCTATAATGATGACGTTTTTTGCATTTCTTTGCATTGTTCCTTCGTAATAAGGTTATAACAAAATGGTCATCCAGCGTACAACTCTTACAACAAAAGGGTTGCACCAAAGATTGGCATCGACTATTCCTATAAAAGACTGTCATGGATATCAAAGTGTTGACACTTAAATGAATGAGTATATGATTTAAAAGTTAGGCGAATGAAAAAAAATTACTGCACTACAAAAGGATTTTAGTGGACGGCCTTTGAAATTTTTTTTACTCGGCCATGTAGTGGGTCACATTAATTTGGGAATAAGACTTGGCTGGTGTATAGCTTCATGGAACCACGATTCTTCAAAATGGTTAAGTCTACTACCCCTTTTATTTACCATGCATAAAGACAACATAACCATTAGGAGGTGGAAAAACAAAATTCAATCTCACACAAATCCGAGGAGAGAAAGATGAAACAAGGGGAAAGCAAAGGTACTCGCTTTGCACAAATTCAAATATTTATAGTGGTTGGTAGCCCCCAGATAGTAAGGACTAAGGAGTAATAACCAATAACTACTCCCTCTGTCCAGAATTATTTGTCCACTTTACAAAATATCTCATTTTTAACGAGTTTAAGATATCATAGAGGTTCCTTAAATTAGTTTGTCATTCATTGATGTCCACAAAGTTAATATGCTATCTAAAGGGAATTTAGATAATCCATCATTATATTTTATATGTTCACTTTTACTAAATATGAAAGTGGACACTTAATTCCAGAAGGCACAAAAACAGGAAAGTGGACAAGTAGAACTGGACGAAGGGAAGGGAGTTATAAATAGAGCATTGAAGGATAAAGATTAACCTTACCAGGATATTGGATCAAAGCTTGGAGACCTCCATTCTTATCGAACATAGCAATTTTTAAAACAGACCCAAAAGCTGAAAAAACCTGACGTGGGGGAGATAGACATTGGTGAATAAAATGGATAGTAGATAATTGAGGAATTTCAATGCTGAATGTACGTATTTACTGTGTGCAGGACATCCAAGGTTACTGTATATTGCATGTTCTCAATAGCAGCAAGAAGAACATTACTCTCTGGCTCCAACTTCTTTCCATCTAAACCAACACAAATCTGCAATTACAACAATCAGAAGACAGAAATTTAAAAAGAAAACCATTGAAGTGCTTTGCTCTATCATTTTAGTTGTTTTGGGGTAGAATGGGGTGGGGGCATAATGGGTTGACAAATTTTGGCTTTCCTTTCATCACATTTACCCATTTAGTCACTTTCGTACACATGTTTTCAGTTATGTTTATTTGTCTATCGCGCTTGGGTTATTCATATAACTTTGGTACACTCATTTAATCTTAATAACTCGTGATAAGGGCTCTCCTGGGCGAAGGCGTAATCACATTTACCCATTTACTCACTTTCGTACACATGTTTTCAGTTATGTTTATTTGTCTATTGCGCTTGGGTTATTCAAATAACTTTGGTATACTCATTTAATCTTAACAACTCGTGATAAGGGCTCTCCAGTGCGAAAGTGCAAGAGGCTAGGAGTAGAGGTAGGTCAAAGAAGCATTGAGGTAAGACCAGACTTGCAGCTTAAGGAGCTCACCTAAGGCATGACCCTCTATATAAGAACATTTGGCAATCGAGGATTACAATTGTGGGATAACCGGCTTACCATTACCTGTTTTGGTTTATTGTTTCTATTTTTTGTTTCCCTCTATTTGTGGACGGCATTGACCTGTCTTTTGTCTTTTGTGCTTGAGTCGGGGGCAGGGAGTCTTTCGGAACCAGCCTCTATACCTTTTCTAGATGAGGCTAAGGCCTGTATACACCCACCCCCGCCCTCCCAAACCCCATTCGTGGGATTTTACAGGTAAGTTGTTAGTTGTTATGGTGCTTGCGTTACTCATAGGTAGGTCTTTACCCTAAGAAAGATTGTGAGTGCCCTCTCAATCTCTCACATTCCCTTCCTCTTGCAATAATGTTTACACTTTTCTTTTTCATCCGTCCCAAAATAAATTAGACTTCTCATCTCTTTTCAAGAAACAATAATGTGGCTCAATGGAATCAGAAACTCCTATGGGACATTGCCAATAAAAAAGACATTCTGTGGGTTAAATGGATTCACAACAGATACTTGAAGAAGGAAACCATATGGAATATTTCACCGAGGCCTGGGTTCTGCTTCTATCTGAAAAGACTTCTAGCAAACAGGGAGCTATTCCATGGGATGGATGAAATGAAGGAATACGAGGTGAGTAAAGGGTATGAGTGGCTAATGAAGGAAAACACCTGTGCACAAGGATACCAAATAGTGTGGAATAAACTTACCATGCCCAAGCATCAGTTCATCCAGTGGCTAATCTGGAAAAACAGGATCCCCACTAAAGCTAGACTGAGCAGATTTATGAACATTGATACCACTTGTGTCCTTTGCAAGAGTGCTATTGAAGATAGGGATCATTTGTTCTATGAATGCAGATTCACTAAAGAGGTACAAAATCATATTGGTCAATGGATCAGTTACAGATTACAAGTAGGGAATGATGAAGAATGGCAAAAGGAATACTGGAAGATTAGAGGGAGGAAGAGAAGGCAAGCGGTGGCAGCTGCGTTTGCAGCTACTTGCTACACTGTCTGGAGAGCAAGAAACAAATGGATCAAGCTACAGGAGGAAATGTCAATTGAGGACTGCTGCACGTTCATTAGATATCAACTTAAAACATATATTAATGTTAAGCTTAAATCCAACCATCTGTCATAATAGATAGGTTTGAGAGTAGGCATAGAGATGAATGATGGGGTGTTGCTGTATTTATAAGTGTTTGCGGTTTAATAATATGAGCATTTGTTCAAAAAAATAATGTGGCTCATAGCATTTATTTCCTCTAAACAAATTCCAACAATCCAACCATAAAATTTTTGCTTTTCAATACTTTTCTTAAGCTTTGTAATGCCAAAGCGTAATCTTAATGCGAGACAGATGGAGTATAAGTTATTCCATACATTTCTCAATAAGTGTTGCATTTTAGCTTTGTACATGAATACACAAAAAATAATGAAGAGAAATTAATTCAAGGCAAGATTGATATGATTCAAAATATGCTTTATGAAACTCTTCACATGATACTAATTTAGAAACAAAAGATTTTCACGAGGACATAACTTGATCAGAAACGGAGTGAGTAGTATTTTTTGAAGATTTTACAATGCATCGAAGACACAGCAATGCATCATTAGTGCACTTAAATAAAGAATGCATCCTATCACTACATAGTATCAGTAGGAAAAACTAATAATTGGCCAGCTGGGCTACTTTTTATTCAGAGCACTTATTACTACCTGACCACTTGCATCAATAGCTGAGGGAGCAACAGGAAGGAGAGGATTTGTGTAATCCCTAAAGCAGAACAAGAGCAAGATAAATGGATAAAATGATAAACCATCAACATTACATTAAAATGAAAAAAATAAAAATAAAAATACAGAGGTAGCACTTTCTTCACATCTACACAAATTAAAGTGACTGCTTACCTGCTACGATGACTCTGAAATTTTACGCTCAAATCTGTGTGAGCAGAATATGTGATTTTGAGACTACATGGTCCAAGTTCTTGAATTAAATAGCTGATCAACATCAACGGTAAACTGGAAATGTTAGTCCTAAACTGATGGGGCATTTAAATGATTAATGAACAATAATAAAGTACAGTTTTAATAGTAAATTATCAAGCATTGTTATTTCCTTTCTGGCGGAAAAAATTTAATATCGTTACATAGAGCAAAGTTTGTTGCAAAATTTGCGAGAGTAAACCTCATTTGATTAGCTCTTGGTAAGATCCACGGCGTCCACCAATTCATATAGTCAATGAATATCAAGAGTTTTAAAACATTCTAAGCATGCATATACTTGCATATAACTCTTGTTTATTCTAATATAATAACAAAAATAGAGCATTCTATGCATCAAGAATATATTATGAATGCCAGCTATCAGTTTCTGAATCATCCAACTTAAGCTAAAGCCTAAAATCTTTTCCAGCACACAGAGATTACTACTGGTGTGTTTCCTTACGCAACTAAAAACCTAAACAGCAACTCTTCTAGCAGCAATCAGCGATTCAAAGTGGCAAAATAGTAAAGAACATTAAGGGGAGACCCCGAATCAATACTCGTATCATTCGAGAATGAATGGGGTTTTAATAGCCAACCCCAAGTTCCTTGGGATGAGGCTTAGTTGTTGTTTGTTGTTTTAAGGGGCTAGAAACATGCATGTACACATTTGGAAGATTGTTAATAAAGAATCTTAACAGACATCCAGCCCGAATATAGATGAACCACATCTGCAGCTGAGGATCAACAACAGTTGGTTACACCCCAGCCAAAATATATACATCCAACATCACCTAGGAATGCTTCTTCCATCAAGAGCATCCTTTGCAGAAGTAGCAGTTTCTGCATCAGTGAATTGCACCAGAGCCTGAAGAAATGTATAAGTAAGCACTCCATACAAACAGGGAAAGAATGATGCTTTACAACCAGATCAAGTCAACACAATTATACTAACACATAAAATCCCACCTGAAATCCAGCCGTCTTTTCAAATGTAGTGATCTTATGCACAAATCCAAAAGCTGAGAACACCTGGAACCATAATGTCATTTAGCATTGGTGAAAGGAAATAAATAAAAACATCCAGAATACTCAAATCTGGCAAAATTGGAAATCTTGCATATTTCGAAATTACCATCATATCTCTAAGGAAAATTTCCATCATGAAGAAATTACAACCAGTCCGGTATAAATAATTCTTTCTTATCGACCACAGAATAGCACATCGTAACTGGAGTATATGACTAAAGCATCGAAGTATTCTTTGTGAAGATTGTAAATCTATTACTTTGGCCAGCTGAAAATTTCTTGGACTTTTCCGGTCAAAGAAGTTAAACTTTAACCACTTATATATGTTGATAAAAATGTTTTTATAATATAAAGTAGTAGTCCCTCCGTCCCAAAAAACACCTTCACTTTCACTTTTCATCCATCCCAAAAAACACCTTCACTTTCAATTAAAATCTCTTTTACCCCTACTATATATTACCCTACCTATCACATCATATTTATTCACTATTTATCTAACCATCACATCCTATCCTACCCTATAATAAAGTAAGTGCGAATTTGGAAAGATACACCAAAATTACATATTCCTTAAATCCCACCTTTTTCCAAAGTGGAAAAGTTTATGGGACGGAGGAAGCATAAAAATATTCTTTCTTAAAAATACTTTCATAAATGTAGAAAAGCTATAACGTTCACTAAAATATGGAAACTAAAAACATCAGTCAGTGTTTAACAAGTTTGATCTATAAAAAAGTCAAACTTAGAAAATCCCTACGGGAGGGAGGAATTAATACTCTATAACATAAATAATATCCCCCCCCCCCAATATGAACAACAAATTGTGTCTGCATGTGTTGGGGGTGTTTATGATGACTCAGTTCTTAAATGAAAGGTTTTACATGCTCAATCATGCGGCTCTGCCATCGGCATTGCTCATCACCACCGCAAAAAAGAACAAACATAAGTGCTTAAATTAGGTTTTTGAAGGGCATATGAATAATACTCATTCCTTTTTGGCAAATAATTGGGTAGAAAACATGCTATTGATGGGAGAACTGTATAACATTACAAAAAAATATAGGAGCTCTATGACATAAAATTAGTCATTGGTATGCAAATACTCTGTATTAAACAAAGAAATATAGGAGCATGATAGCCTGTGCAATATCTAGACGAAATCTGGAGGAATAATCAAGAATTAACAACAGAAGAGAGAAGAGGGTAGATAGAAGAAGAATATTAGAACTGGAAAAGCCAAGGGAAGAGAGTGAACTGACCATTCTGATCGTTATCTCCAAAAACTGATCTGTACAACTAGGCTAACTAGTATTGATAGGCATGGGTAGAAACCACATGGGTAGAAACCTCTATAAGTAACTAACTGTCCATCAATATTGGGGACCTATGGACTATGAATGGAGTATGAGTCTGTGTTGTTGTTATTGGTATTACAATTAATATTATCATTGTTATTATTATTATTATTACTACTACTACTAGATAGCTTCATTCCATGAAAGAGTCATCTAGCGCATAACCAAATTTTACCCCCATAAAAACACCTCCTTTATTCAATTGGAAGCCGAAGCATTGAAACTTTGAAATTCATTACATTAATTAAAGTATGTTTATAAATGCAAGTAGAAGTAATACTTAGGAAAAAGGGTGATGTGGTTGTATTGTGGAAGCACGGCGGCACGTAAGTCCCTTTTCACGAGACTTGTGGTTTAACATGAAAAATGGTTTAAGAAAAGTAGATTAAAAACAACTGCCTCCATGCAAGTATGCAACCAAATCAGAAGCAATTGTTTTAAAGGTTGTAGCATATATTATTTACACATGAAAGATTTTTCTACTAAAGAGAATTGTAGCATCCCCTCATGTTTATGCAAGGGAGGTTAGTGCGTATAGAGCAACGAAAAGAGAGTATCCTATACTCAAATCTCAGGATAGTCAGATGAGAAGGGGAGAGAAAGAGCAGTGGTAAGCAAAGGAGAAAGGAGACAAACACACATTTTCTCATTTTCCCATGCAATACGCTGCCATTGAAGATATTTCCTTGGCATTGGCCTGCTGATACATTCACATTCATGTCAAAAAAATGATGCTACAAGAAAGCTTGATTTACTACAACCTAAGCACCACAACAATGACAGAAGTTTATTATTTGAAGTATTTTACTTTGATAAATGGGTGTGCAAGGAGCACACAATTACTTACCAAGTGCAGAACATCAATGCTGACAAGACGTGCATCATTTCCCTCAATTGTAACTAGCAGTACATTTCCAGCAACATCTGCTGTGGTTTTGCTGTTCACTATCTCTTGCCTGTTTGAATATTGTAGGTACACGGTTTTCCCCCGCACCTGAGCAGGCTCTGAGGATGATGCATAATAAGATATCATTGCAATTGCTTGGTTTTGTTCTGCCTACAAGAGTAAAAAAAAAATTGAATCAGAAGTTCATAATATAAACAGAGAGATATCAAAGGGTGAGTAAACTTACAAATTCTATAAACGCTTGGTTTCTATTTGCCCCAACATTACACTTTGTATTGACAACTCTGCCAAATGGTTTCCCCAATTCAATCAGTTCCTCCTCCGTGCACTCCCATGGCAAATTTCGTAAATGGAGAACCTTAGATGGGGGTTGTGTGTATCGGAATTGAGGTTGAGTAGAAACAGATGACATTCTGCAAACGTCCAACCTACAAAGAAAAATAGGATTGTATTGTAGTGTTATCCGACTCAGTCACTCAGCTACTCTGTTTTTTAAATTCTAGATTGAAATACAGCGAAGAGAGAAAACTGTATACCATGATACTGCTTTCATTCACTCATCACTTATAAGATATCTAAAAAACATCAAGTTCCATTTGTTCATATTAAACAGAAGAGGTTCATGCTGCTCCATTCTCATCAAAACCTTTGTCATCCAATCATGTATATTAAATGCCAAAATGGTTCGAAGTTCAAAAGATAAAGTAAAAGGTAATTTCCCCACCATTAAAAGAGATTGAAAGGATATGAAGTCCTGAACTTATATCTTGCTCGCTTATAATCTCTGAAGAATTTACAACAAGAACAATTTTGGAAGAATATACTACATACTCCTATCCAAATCATACAAACACTCCAATCAAAAATCTTAAGGAGAACAAAAGTAAACGGGAAAAAAAACTACAGATGTCATCTTCTGGGTGGGAAACGAGAGAAGGAAAGGGTAATTTTAAAACTACAAAGAAAAATGATGTCAATAGAGCAATTAAGAATGGAGGAAATAAAATAGGGCACAAAATTGAGAAGTAATATGATTTGTACCGGGATGTCCTCAGAGATTGGGGCTGGGAGAATGGAAGCCTGGAACAGTGCCGCTATATGCTTCGCTCGTCTATCTTTCCCACAGTCTGCCGCTAAGAATACGAGAAGATTGAACTTCTGGACAAGACACCCTCCGGAATCCGGGGCTCCAAATTATGGAGTACTTCATGCCCGTTTAGAATTTGGATATCTTTAACTCTAAATCATTCATTTTCTATTAAATTCTATAAAAGTTACATAGTTATACATTGTTTTATCTATTCAGTTCCTACATATCAAATATCACTAATTTAGTCTCTAATTATTATACTCCCTCCGTCCCGTAAAACATGGGAGTTTTGATTTTAAAGAGGGATTTAAGGGGAGTGTATTTTGGTATTGAATTTCCAAAAATGTCCTTTGATGTGATGGGTAAAAGTATGATTTGATGGATAGATTATTAGTAAAAAGTATGATGTGATATGTAGGGTATGAAAAAGTAAGGGGTAAAAGTGACTTTTTAATAGAAATGAGAAGTGTTTTGTGGGACGGATGAAAAAAGAAAGGAGAAAGATTTTCTGAGACGGAGGGAGTATCATTTTTCACGAATGGTCCTTTGTTAATGTTTCTGTCAAAAACATTGATACAATTGTATATTCACTCTTCTATCTCTCCTTAATTATATCATTTTTCACGAATGGTGTTTTGTTTATATATATATATATATAATACTCCCAAATTTGTATGCAACACTTTACACTTATATTTAGTAGATTGGAATGAAAAAAAGAAGAAGAAAAAATAATTTTAAAATATTAAGGTATAATTACTAAATATTTCTTAATTTTTATTAATGACAAAAAGTTTATGTATTTTTTGTTTTGAAAGAAAGTATTTTTAGCTATAATTCATATTAATTTTTTTAATATCACATAAATAATCTTGTTTATTTATTTTTTAACCTATTTTTCTAACTTTATTAAACGAGTATATTAGATACTAGTTGTGTTTCTTTTTCTAAATAATTATAAGTTTGAATCAATCATTAAATTAAATATATATTACATTATGCGCGACATATGAAACAACATGATAGGTAGCTCAAGTGGGTGGAAAACTCTATGACACACCATCTGACACAAGTTTGAACCTCACTCTAGGCCAATTTGATTCTAGTTTTATTATAGAAGAATACTACATATATATGTATAATATAAAAAAGTTGGGCCCTTTCAGATGTTGGGCTTGCTCCGGTTGGCCTGCTCGGCCCACCCTTGGGCCGGCCCTGCAAAACACATGTCCCCATACAATTTTAGTTTTTTTTGTTTCAATTATTTAATCAAAATATCTCAACATGGATATTGGCTGATTGTTAAAAATGTTTAGTGAATGTTTGGTTTGACCGGCACGCTGTTTAGTGTAGCTGGTTTGACCGGCAAGATGAATTGGTTGATCGTTAAAAATGTTTGGTAAGATTAGCTGTTTGAAAATAGGTTTTCCTATATATATATACACACATATATATATATATATATACACACGCGCGCGCGCGAGAGAGAGAGATTTATTTTTCATTTTTTTTACATGTAAAAATTAAATCTTTACTATATGGAGTATAAAATTTTAATTTCATTTAATTTATAAGAAATTATTAATATACAACTTTTTAATGATTTTTACTTTTTATTTTCTCATTTCATTTTTTGAAATTTTTAAATTTTAAATTTTATTTTTTTAGTATTTAATTTTTTAACTTTTATTTTTATTTTTTTCATATATCATAAAATATCTTTCAACAAAAATGATTTTAAAAAAATTAATTCCCTAACTGCGAAGTCCAAATGCTACTCCCCTTAGCATTTCAGATTTTGGCTATTCGGATCAAAATGCCAAGTGAAAAAGTCATTAGCCAAACAATGGTTTTGCGTGTTCGCTTAGTCAAAAAAGCCAAAGTCAGTCAAAGATGCCAAAAGCTATCCGAAAAGATGTTTTCCAAACACGGCCGACATAATGGTTTTAAGAGATTTAACACCTTTTTTGTTGTGCAAGTTTTGAAGGTGAAGCAGCTCATGTTGTTAGAAGCGTGATAGCAATTAAATTGTTTCCTCAAAAAAATACATCAATTAAATACTCCCTCCGTCCCAAAAAGATTTACACGTTTCAAAAAAATTGTGTCCACAATCTCTTACCCATTTCTATTAAAAAAACCACTTTTACCCCTTACTTTTTCAAACCCTACCTATCACATCATACCTTTTTCCTAATAATCTACACATCACATCCTACTTTTACCCATCACATCAAGGGTATTTTTGGAAAATCAACACAAAATTATCTCCCCCTTAATTTCAACTTTAGTCAAAATGGGTAACACTTTATGGGACGGAGGGAGTAGATGTTAATCCCTTTTGATTTTTATCTCACCCAGTCAATGTATTTTTTGCCCATTTTCAACTTCTGGAGTACTTATGGACCATTATTTTATATTCATTGCTCATCTTCTTCAATAATTTGACATTGTCAAATTGTATGATTTATTCTTGCTCCATTAATTTTTTTCTCACTTTCCTTTTTAGGTCGTCTAATTTTTTTTCCTGTTTCCTATTAGGGCAAACAACTTTAAATGAATGTTTCATTATACCTCACTTTTTATCTATATTATTCATTTTATTCCATCACTTCAAGAGCAATACATAGAAAATTTTTACACTTTTAAATTTTTTTAATCTTCGTATCAAGTAAAACTGGGATAGAATTTTTTGAACCAAGTGAGTATTATGGAGGTATTTACTGTAATTGCATGACTCTTTGGTGTACTAAAGAATTTGTATATTTACTCTGTATGAGATTTTTGGTTATGGGGGAAACAAATAGCAAGCTGATAGGGTGTATTCTAGGGTGTATTCCAATCAATATAATGGTCTGAAAATATGCTTGAGAATTGAAAGTTTTGTTTTGGGTTAAAATGATCTTTCTCTTTTTATTAATTTTTACTCCTTTTAGTTGGAATGCGTTTTGGATTATTAATTTTTACTCCTTTTAGCTGGAATGCGTTGTGGATTCTCCAACAATGAATGATCCCGATCTGTAAGTGGCTAAGTGCTTCTTCAATGTACCTTCATCACTAGAATCCTTGCTACATAGGTTATCCAAGGTTACATATTTTTATTTTCAATCCTAGAATATAAATGGCGCACTCCTCGAAACAATTCCCGATTAAAGTGTAGACCTGAACCCTGATTTAGGGCTTGTTCTATTCTCCTGATCTGACTGATTGAAATAAGTTTTAAGATGATCTGGTCTCATTGTAGTTATAGTTAATGTTTCATACTATTTCTGATTTCATCTGTTTCTATTTGATCCGATATAATTTGAATAAGAATAAGTAATTAGTAATAACGAATAAGAATAAGTTGAATAAACAAGCTCTTAATGTTTTTTGTTTAATTGAATTCACTAGCTGTTTATTCTGTCTATTTTTGAAGGCAGGATTATAGTTTCAACTTTTAAAAGTCTTTGGTTGCTCATAACTCATAAGCAATGATGGATTTGGCTTTTAACAATCTCTGGTTTATTCATTGGTTTAGGCTTAGAAGCAGAGTGGAAATAGAATAGTCATTTTTGGATGCATAAATAGAGATGGAAATAAGTAATGTGGCTATAAAAATTGAGAATTTGGTTCTATCTTGAAAGTAATCCTATTTTTTATTAATTTGTTTTTTTTGGTTTCCAGAGCATATTAATTAATTTGCCTCTTAGGGTTGTAACTTGTTTGTGTTAATGGGTTCTTTGGGTTAGTTGACTTATTCTTGGAGCATAAAAATGTATGGAGATAAAAAATGTCCTGCTATTGTGGAAGGTGGCAAGAGTTTGATTTCATTCTGCTAATCGAGACAAGTTTTAACCCCATAGCTTTTTGTAGCCACAACTCTTTAGATCAAACAACATTTTGCCTTGTTCTTTGTTATGCATGTTCTTTTTTTGCTATTCCTCCGTTCTTCAAAACAGTTCCTGTTTTGAGTTTTGTAGAATTTATTTTTGTAATTTGACTCTTCAATTAAACTATTAGCGTCGAAAAAAGACGAGTGACAAATTACTTAAATCACTTATTATATCAGTACTTATTATAACAGTACAAAATAGATGGAGTATATTATCCTTGTGTGACATCAACACTTCTCTACATTTCCCTCTTACAAATTTGGTAATTTTTTTGCCTGTGCATGGACTAGTATGTGTTAAAGTAAAATATGCTATCATTGAAGTTTGGCTGGTAAGATATGAAACTTTATTTAGTACCAGAGATTTATTGGGAGAACCTTCAATTGTATTTTGGGTTCCTAATTATATACACACAAACATCTCTGTTTATCTCTTGTACTCCCTTACTTCTTTTTGTGGAAACTCTATGTCGTGTTGCCATTATATATATATAGGTCAAACATGGTTAAATAAACAATGAACCATGTTTTGGTAAAATAGGTTCTATTTTGACCCTACAGGTGAAAATCTCATTTGTTTTGTGAAATGTTGACATTTTGTTGAAATGGAGGCATTTGAGAAGGCAGAGAAAGTGAGCAAAGGGATGTAGAAAATGTATGGGTGTTGGATCACACTTGACCAACAAGAACGTCTTTGTATGGAGTCGGGGTCGGATCGGATGCCGCCGGTCGGCCCCCCTCCTCAACGGAGTGCCGGTGTTTCCTCCACCTCTCCTCCCCATCATCCTCCCTAACAATAAAAGGCACCCCGCCGCGGCCGTCTGATTCAAGATTCATTGCCAACAACAATTGCTCTTGCGACCCGCCCCTCAGTCTCTCCAGCCTCATCACGCCATCGTCTCTCTGCTGCATGCTGAACACTTTGACGACGTTGGCCAAACCGCCAACGAAGAGAAGCAAGCTCCCAAATATGCCCAACCACACCCACGTCCCGCCAAGTAAGCGGATGTGGGGCCCGCCATCATGCTGGTGGTGGGGCCCGCCATCATGCTGGTGGCGGGCTTGGGTGTCTGGGGACATGAGAAAGGATGCCACTAGAAACAACAAACTGGCCATCAAGAACGGAACGTGGACGCCGTGTTGAAGTAGCTGAAGGTGGCCGCCTGCTCTCTCGTATATCTGACACGAGTTGAGGATTGAACCCAACACCCACAGCGCCGGCCCGGCTATCAACAAGTTTATTGCATGATTCTCCAGTTTCTGAAAGTACATAAGGTCAAAGTTTGTAAACTTTGAGAAAAAAGTCAAATGAAAAGATGTGGAAGGAGAGAGTACGTACGTACATACATACATACCTGAATGAAAAGGAAAAGAATCCCAAGGAAAGAGCAAATGCAGCCGAGTATATGAAGCAGGGGGGAAGCGAACTCGACCAGGGCGAGCTGGAGGTCATACCCAAAGAGGCAGAGCCGGTAATTGATGCCGGCGAGGTGGGCGAGAAGGTCGTGCAGATTCACGGCCGCCACGAGCAGCAGGGCTATGAGGAGGAGAACGAGGCCGGATTCGGGCTCCCGCGACAGCTCCGCCGCGAACCCACAAAGCAGAACAATGGTGGAGAACACGTACAGGCCGGCGTTCATGTACTCCGATCTCTTACCGGACGTGCCCGGCCCGTAAGTCCGGCAATCTCTCGCCGACGCTAATTTCACCATGCCCAGCTAATAAGTACAGTACTTTGGAGTATTGTTTGAAAAAGAATGAAGAAGATGATCGAATCTATGATAGCGAAACCGAAGGAGAAACTGGGAGCTAGCTAGCTTAGTGCGTAGAAGGAGCTAGCATGAATAACGCAGTGGTATACGTGTCGTCCAGTATGGAGGCATATGCAGCTACGTGCCATGCAGACAGGACATGAACGTGGCATTACCGCACCTTAATTCCAAGCCAATATGGCCAATATGGCTGGGCAAACGGCGGCGGGTCATGTAATTAATGCGTCTTCCTTTTTGAGTTTTGAAGACATGATATAAAATAAAGGAGAATTTCCGTAAAGAACACTAAAATATACTCAGTAATGGTTTTCTCTAAATAGAATTAAATGTGTTTTTTCTTAATGTAGCACTTTTAGTTATTCAAGTAAATATTCGTCATTATGGATATTATTAGGTGCTATTTAGAGAATAAAACAATTTAATTGTCATTTAGAGACATGTGGTGTACATTTAGATACACTTTTGGTGTACCCCTAGCATATCCCTAAAAAATTATATATGTTGGTCTTTTTCTTCTTAAAATCAGTCTTTTTCTTCTTCCGTGTAACACCTCAACTCGCATTATCTGAATACATAAATTAGCGAGCTGGGTTTCCACTTGATTGGCACCCCAACATGAAAATTTTCTAAAACATAATTTAACACGTTTAATTCAAAAAAATTATTTAAATATCCATCGGAGTAGTTTAAAACCAATGCGGAAACTTAATTTAGTATTCAAACATATTGAATGATGGAATGATTATATTACTTAAGAAATAATATAATACATGACATAGTATATTTAGTGGAGACTATAATCTCAACTAATAACATAAATAAAAAATAGAAGCTGACTAAAATACAAAGACTATCATATATAACTAATACTCCGTACTATAATAATAATAATAATAATTATTATTATTATTATTATTATTATTATTATTATTATTATTATTATTATTATCTAACATTCGATCACACATATAGACAAACTCACTAGACCATAACATCATATGATATCACGCACATAAGCATATCATGTAGATACACTACGTCAAAAACAGCATAAGACTACTATTGATAGATAACTATTTTTGAAAAAATAGTATTTAAAAATACAGACTATTGTTTGTTTTTGTTGACTAGAGAACAATAATCTGAATATTAAGATGACAACTGGCATAGAAGATTTAAGAAACGGTAATCTATTAATAGTAGTTTGTCTCATATCAGAATACAGTTTTTATTGTCATAGTTGTCTATATAAAGTTAAGAATACTCTTTTTACATAGTAGTCTGTAAAATTTAGAGTAAAACTGATCTGATTTTACTAATCACAAGCAAGTGTATATATACAAGTACAAGCGGGCTTAGGGTTACAAGTGGGCCCGATAAACTAATTACAGTCCAAAATTACAAATACCCGCTAACACTCCCCCTCAAGTTGGTGCATGAAGATCCTGAATGCCCAACTTGCACAATAAAAAATCAAAACTAGGTTTGCCCAACGACTTAGTAAAAATATCGGCCAACTGGTATCGAGTAGGAACATATCGTGTCGACACCTCATGCCGCTGGACACTTTCTCGAACTGTGTGACAATCAACATCCACATGCTTCATTCGTTCATGAAAAACAGGATTAGCTGCAATATATAAAGCGGACTGGTTGTCACAGTATAATCGGGGAGGATATAAAATATGAACTCCCAAGGCTAATAAAATTCCTCGCATCCAACGGACTTCCACACAAGCATTTGCCATAGCTCTGTACTCTGCCTCTGCAGATGATCTCGCAACAGTGGTTTGCTTCTTTGTCTTCCAGGATACCGGAGAGGTTCCTAACATGATAAAATACCCGCTAACAGACCGATGGGACCTGGGGCAACTGGCCCAATCAGAGTCACAATAGGCAGAAATTTGTAAATTGCTGTTAGCACTGAG
>OOIL02000001.1:602085-618976 GCA_900332095.2 Cuscuta campestris
GATGACCAAGACGCTGATGCAAAAGAGAAATAGACTCGGCTTTGGACGCTTGGGCGAAGGATGGAAGGACATAAACTCCATTGCGCACTTCACATCGTCCAATCTGCGTCTTCGAAGTTCGGTCCTGTATCACACAAAATTGGTCATCAAAGAAAACATGACAGTTATGAGAGTTGACAAGACAATTCACAGAGATCAAGTTGCACTTTAAATTAGGCACATAAAGAACATCACTTAAAACCAAAGTCGGAGAGACTTGCACTTGTCCACACGAGTTGGCCATCACATGAGCCCCATCGGGCAAGCTTATAGTACAAGGAGGCCGCTGCACTACATCAGTCAAACACGAAAGCACCCCTGTCATATGATGAGATGCACCACTGTCCACAAGCCACTCACATGGCACAGGACGAGACATTCCGTATAATTTTTCAGAAGTAGATGTGCAGAATCAACAGAGAAAACACAGGGCTGTAACAAATACAAAAGAGCAGCCCGATTGCGATACTCCCCCTTAAAAGGCACGGGCCCAAATTCAGCAAATCAAGAAAACAGAATACCTCCTCAACCGATCAGCACTACACTGCAGCGGTGCTCAATCGAAGATCGATTAAAACCAAAAGAGAGAAGAAAAAAAAATCTGGCAGCAACACCCAATGTCAAATAGGCAGCGCACAATATCAAATTGTATGATGTAGATTAGCAGCACCACACAAAAAGGAACAATTAAAAGGCAGAAAACCTGCAACTTGAACAGATCTTCCGTTGAAGAGGAGGAGACTGTTCGACAAAAAAAGAACACAAGGAACACGGCGTTGCACACCGCCTGAGAGCAAAAACGCACACAAGCCTAGGGTTTTGGCTCTGATACCATGTAAAATTTAGAGTAAAACTGATCTGATTTTACTAATCACAAGCAAGTGTATATATACAAGTACAAGCGGGCTTAGGGTTACAAGTGGGCCCGATAAACTAATTACAGTCCAAAATTACAAATACCCGCTAACATAGTCTCACATTGTATGTTAGACTTGAGTTCATGAAAAAAAGTAAAATGTGCCTTTCATACAAACAACTCATTTTAAATACAGTAGTGTAAATTCAATTAAGTCAACTATGTTTTTTGGGAGATGCTAGGGGTACACCAAAGGTGTACCCCAAATGCACACCACATGCTTTTTCACCATCCATTTTTATTTGATTTTTATTTATTTATTTATTTATTTATTTGAATTTACTTGCCAATTTTTGTAGTCAAGGAGGGGGTGGGGGACATTTGGGATACACCTTTGGTGTACCCCTAGCATTTTCTTCATTAATAGTTTGAAAACCTATGTTTCAACAGTAGTACGATGAGTAATATAATGTAAGACTACTACTTTTTATCAATAGATGAGTGGGTTTAAATAAATATTTATCCGTGTATCTGATCCGTTAAATATAATTTTTCCTAATTTTTTATTTTTATATTTTGTTTCTCTATTGATATCTCAAAGTATAAGACATTTTTATATGCAAAATATATGTGTAAACACATAAAAATATGTGTAGACATATAAAAATATGTGTATATATGTACTGTGTACATCTTTTTATAATATGAAGTCATCGTAGAATATCATAAACTATAAAAAATAAGAAAAAAATTATCCCATAAAAAATTATAGTTGATTTAATAATATTTTGATTTAGTTTAATTGGAAATCAAAGTATTGTTTTATTTGGTTTAAAAAATTGGAAACGGATACGGATATATCCGATATCTGACCATATCCGACGGATGCGGATACGGTTTTGATTTTCAGTATCTTTTGAGATCCGTGTCCGAATTCGATATCTGGCAGAAATAAACAGATACAGATTTAGTAATAGCACATCCGATCCGATTAATATCCGTTTACACCCCTATTTTCAAAGAACAAATTCATAGTAATTGCAACCACTAAATGATAAACATCATCCTAGTAGTGCTTGGTATTGCAATATTATTGAATATCTTAATAGATCGTTTCATAAAGTGTTGTGATTGTAGAACATGATTAAAAGATCTACGTATAAGAACATGAAGTGTGACCGTTTGGCCAAGTGATCTGAAGTATTGTTAAGTGTATTACACTATGTAAAAGTTTAATATGCGTGATACTTTCATTTGTGCATGGATTTTCAAAAGTGTAATTACCTAAATATGACTAAAACATAATGACTTTCCCAATATAGGACCATATGTTTTTATTTCCCAATGTAGGAGTTTTGGTCATTATTAATTAGTCATTATTCAAGTAAATGTCCATCATTACTCGACATTATTCCTCCACTAAGACATTATTAAGTCCTATTTAGGGAATAAAAAAGTTTAAGTCCTAGATTAGGAAAGTCATTATGTTTTAGTCCTATTTAGTGCAAATTTCACTTTTCAAAACTTGAATTATATTGTCGCAATATTTATGGATTTGTGAATTTGAAATAAATTGAGAAAGATTATTGCAGATTTATTTTTAATTCAAAATTGAATTTCAGTTGAATGGATAAAACCCTTATTTTGAAGAGTTATGTTCATTGTTAAATGACACAACTCTTGGATTTTTTTTGAATTCAAATTGGGAATCTTTTAAATTAATTAATTAATATGACTCTTAAGTAAAGAGACATGACCATTCCTTGAAAGACATATATTCCTAATAAATACAATCATTACCCATTATGTGAAGTAAAAGGAAAAAATGTTAGAAAAATAATTTATTATTAATTATAATTTCATTGAATATCATGAATAATAAAGAAATAATTTATTTATTTCTTGAGTGCTTATTCCATGATGCGGAAATATTAATTAATAATAGTATATATGTACAAGAATAATTTATTTCTAATTATTTTTATTTTTATTATATGGACTAATGAAGAAATAATGTATTTATTTATTTTGTTTTTCCTATGATGATGAAATACGGAGTATAAATTAATGATAATATGTACACGAATAATTTATTATTAATTATTTTTCAATGTGTTTTGTCCCCTTTGTCTGAGATAACTCTCATTAAGGTATATTAGCAAATTGTGTCGAAGAGTAATCAAACAACTCGGTCTCCTTTGTTATATCTCAAAAATTCTATCTTGCCATCCTTGTTACTTATAATAGGATAGATAAGAAATTTTTAAAATAACATTCTCATTGATCACGCGCGCCTTGAAGGTTTATCGAGTTAATTACACCAATCTTTTTTGAACTATGTATGACTAGTTTGATCCCTTTCATTAGGGTACGTAAAGAACTGAGAAAGTGTTACTTTTCTAACTGCAGATGCAATAAAACTATTTTTATTGTTCTTATAATAATAGTGAATATATATAATATGATCTGTAGGGTAAATATTACGGAGTACTACGTAGTATGATTTTCAAATAGAAAGTGGATTTTTTTATTCAAGTAAGAAGTGTAGTAAAAAATAGTTTTAGAAAGAGAGGAAGTGATTTTTTTCAAAGGCTATACAACAAATTGATTTATTGTTCGTTGATTTAGTCAAAAAGATGAACAGTATTTTTTTCGTAGGAAAATGTTTTTTTTCATTTTGACCCTAACATAACACGTTTTCCTTTTGATTTGGATTCTAATTAAATCATTTCGCTTTGAAATGGTCGTTGCCATTATTGTGCAAAGCGTGATGTATTCCATTATTGCGTAATACATGATGTATTGCATTGCTGGAATTCTTTTGTTAATGCAGTGAACCTACACAAATTCTATAGTGGACCTAAGGTTTACTATGAAGCTATATATTGGGAAAATAATTATTTTATTACAATTTAAATAAGTATTGTTTTTTTTTAAAAAGATTTTTTATATGAGAAGGTCCACACAAATGATAAGCACTCAAGATGCACCAAAAAAGCACTCGTGAACGTAATGTGTTAGTTAATTCTTATAATTGTATAACAAAGGGGTTCCCATGAGAGTGTTAGTTTATTCCTATTATTGGATCAGAGGGGTTCTCATGTCATAGAAACTATAAAAAGAAAAAATAAATATGTGCTACCTCCTTATGCCATTGATCTTCTCAAACACTATTCACAGGGTCAAATTTAACTTACTTTGTTTATTTTTACTACCCATTTCATGAAATAATATAGTCTTGTCACCTCTAGTTTGTAGAAATTTTCATGTAGTTTTTTACTATGTACATTTTATTTTTAAATTTTACCCTATAATCAAATAAATTGATTAGAAAATAAAGTTGGTCAAATATCCTAACGCGTATTAAAAAAATCTTTGGTGGACGAAGGGAGTAACATACTAGTTCGTGAGAAGTAGACATATGGTAGTATCCAGTGGTTTACAAAAAAGGGCTTTAGAAAATTATAACAATAATAATTATGGCAGTATTAGTTTGGTAGTATATATATTTTAGTCAGTTTCTATTATTGATTCCTATGAGTGCTTCTTTGGTGCACCTTGGATGCATATCATACATACCATTTTCGTGGGCCTTCTCACATAAAAAAATTGTTTTTTCAATTTTTTTAAAAAGATGCTTATTTAAGTAGTAAGAAAATGCTTATTTTGGTCATAGGTAGGTTATAACATATGAATTTGCAGTTATAACACCCATACTCTCCATGTATTTTATCATGTGAAATTTGCACTAAATAGTATTAAAACATATGTTCTTTCCCAATGTAGTACTTAAACTTTTTATTCCCTAAATAATATAATACGGAGTACTTATATAATGTTTAGTGGCGGAAACAATATCCAGTGATGGTGGACATTTAGTTTGAACAATGTCCAATGGAGGTAAATATTTACTTGACCAGTGGACATTGAACAGTGGTATTAAATTGGAAATTAAAAACATATGGTACTACATTGGGAATGTCAATATGTTTTAGCACTATTTAGGTAAATTCCCCTTCTATTATTCCTTAAATAATACAATTATTCCATTATTTATTATGGTATCAAAGTTAAGGTATCTCTTCTCACAAACCTAGACCCCCTTCTTCATCTACAACCGTGCGCCAGTCTTCTTCATTGATGATGGTCAACCGCCACAGATCATGGCATCGTCGCCCTTTTTTCCCTCTCTCTTTATCTTAAAAAAATTATGTGCATGTCTAACAGTCACCACCGATCTCAACGAGCATACCTAGAGTAACTATGACCTTTAACTTTAGCATTATAAAATAAATATTTAGGTCATAGTTGGATATTGAAAGAAATTGAAAAAAATTAGAAGTTGAAAAAAAATTGAAAAGAGTTTGATTCAATTCAAACAAGTTGGAAAAAACTAGAAAACAAAAGTATAAAAAACATGAAACGTGTTGAAAAGATTATTATATTTATTAAATTCTAGTTATTATTTAAATAATTTATAGTATACTTTTTCAATTTTTTACATCTTTTTTTCTTCTTTGTCATTATATTTTTTGTAACAAATCATATAAGTAGTATTTGGGTCACCCACACTCTTTTTAACTTTTTTTCTCTTTTTAACTTTTTTTTTACTTTTTAGTATGAATATTTACCATATAATATTTTGTTTATTTTTTTGTAGTGTTATTGGCTCTTTTGCATTTATTAATTAGCAATTTACTAATCCATGTAAGAAAAATTAGAAAATAAATAAACAATACTTTTTCTTAATCTTAATTGAAAAAAATGTAACAGACTCCGACTCATGAACCGGGTTCACCATGATCCAACTGGCCAAAGGGGTTACATATATGGTATTAAAGACCATCAAAATAAAGACTGATGAAAACAGTACTTAACCATGAAATCCTTGTCATATTTATACCAATAAAAATCCCTGGGTAGTTCCCTAAAAGTTAATAAATTCTTTTGCCATAATTTAATAAATAAAATCCTCTTAAGTACGGTCCTCATTATGTTTGTAAGTAAAGACCTTGTTTTTTTATAAATAATAGCCTTGGGAAGTTAATCCCTTAAGACGTACAGAGTAAATGAAACAATGTGGTCGCGGAAGCAAAAACCAAAATAAGTCCAGTTCATGAACTAAAAATACGATAAGTGTGGGTTCAAGCCCAAATTATTTAATTTAATAATAATGAGGAAGTCATAGAAATTCTACATCCACCGTCCGTTGATCTCCCCATTCTCGTGTCCCTCTGGGATAGGCTTCAGGTTCATCAAGTCTACCTGCGTATATCAAAAATATACTACACGCTTAGCATAAGCTGAGTGGTAATCTAGTAGTAGAAAACATAGTGATAGTTCAGAGAGATACACACATGTTCATACCTGTACTTAACGTATAAGTTTAGAGTTTTAATCCTCAGAGATCTGGAGTATATAAATGTAATGCAGAGTGGTAATTTTAACTTACAACTTGAAGACGACTTGGATCGTAAGTAGAGAGTGTTAAAATTTAAACTTGAAATTTTAACTTGAGTAGAGAGTGTTTTGCATCCATGAGCTTCTTCTATCAAACGTATAGATTGGGTTGTCACCCTACTTGGATCGTGAAGATTGAGAAAGAAAAAAAATTGAACTTTACATAATCTATGGATAATAAATAATTAGATAGAATTTTATATAATCTTGCTAAAAAAAATACTCCCCCGTCTTAAAATCATCTTCCCGTTTGTGTTTACGAAATTTGACCGACTTTATTTTAAACTTAATTTATTTGATTGTAGGTGTAAAATCAAAAAACAAAATTTATATATTTAAAATTAAAACTACATCAAAAGTTCTACAAAACAAGAGGTGACAAGATTATATTATTTTATCAAATAACTAACGAAAAATAGGTATAGAATGTGATTTAAGTTTGACCATGTGAATAGTAACTGGAAAAAGAGTTTTAGGACGGATGGAATACTTTAACACTATGTTTGGTTCAAGAAATTTGAAAAGGAAAAGAAAAAAAATTAAGATGAAAATCATTTTTTCTTGTTTGGTTAAAAAGGAAAAGAAAAGAGAAGTAGATGGAAAAGAAAATAAAAAAGTTAAAATATACTAAGAGGGAAAACTAAAATCTTTCCTTTTTCGTGAGGAAAAATGAGAGAAACTCATTTTCTTTTCTTTTCTTTCCTAATTTCTTGAACCAAATATAGGGTAAAACCACCTAGCCCTGCGTAGATTTATAACAGTACATGAATTTTACATATTTCATAATTTGAATACAGATAGGTGAAATAAAAAATGTTGAAAAGCACGGTAACTTTAGCACGCTCGAGTAATTTAGTGTTCCAACTAGTGAAATTGACAAGTTAATATTTGAACCATAATTAAAGTGGTGTGGTTAACCACTTCTAGAAGTTAATAAAGGAAATCTAATGAAAATTGAATCATGAAATGAAATTAAACCAGGTTACTACTAGTCATCATTGTTCAGACATTGGAAATGGTCAGCAGTAAGAGTGTAAGAACGAAGACTCCTTTCCTTTCTTCAATCTACAATTCCATTGACCATTGACCAGTCTAACCAAAATGGAGTACTATATATACATACCTTTGTTTACCTCCATTTATCTTCTTTCACCCCAAAATCTTCACTTTCCTCAACAACAATTCTTGGCGTTTCAAAAATGGAGAACTTTGGAGGCGACCATGAGGGAGAGTTTAGGAAACTTATAAGTGAGCTTGCAGAAGGGCGGGACGCCGCGGCAAAGCTCCAGATGATTCTGAATGGGCCGCTCCCGGCCCATTCGGATCACGAGTTATTATTGCTTCACAATGTCATTTCCTCCTACAACAAGGCCCTCGCCATGCTCAACTACAACAACCCGTACTCCGAGAGCACTCATCCCGTGCCACCGGGTCCCGCATTCGGAACAGAATCTTCTTCCGCATTTACGGGAAGCCCTCACAGTGAAGAGGACTCAGACCGCGGGGGTGATGGTTCGCGTAAGAGGTATGCCTTTTTGAGTGATTGATCTAGGCCAAACACTTTTACGTTCAGAGAACATCATTAAACTCTGTTCTTAGGTTTTAGTCCTATTTAATGTAAATTTTTCTTTGTAGAAAAGCTCCTCGTTGGACGCAGAAAGTTCAGGCGTGTCACGAGTCTGGGTTTGAAGGATATCCCGATGACGGCTATATCTGGAGAAAGTATGGGCAGAAAGACATCCTTGGGACCAGATATCCGAGGTTAAGAGACTAGTTTAATTGTTAAGACATTGGATGTATAAGATAAGATCTTATATTTAAAATGTACACTATCAAGCTCGTTTTCTGGAATCATAAAATATGCTACGTTTATATGCTTGCAGGGGCTATTTTAGATGCACACATAGACATGCCCAAGGTTGTTTGGCCACCAAACAAGTCCAAAGATCCGACGAGGATCCCAACATTTTCAACATCACATACTGCAGAAACCACACCTGCAACCAGCCGCAGACCGGCGGAGCCGCCAGCCACCACCAGCTGCCGCCCCAGAACCCGGCGGAGAGCCAATTGTCCATTAACCCCATCACCCAAGTGTCCCAACAAGAAACTATCCACCACCATGAAAACCACCCATTGTCTTACCATTACTTTGACGACTTCCCTTCAACCACAAACGCCGCAACGGATCATCACCACCGCTATGGTTTCCAGCAGCACTACGACCCGAATTTCGGATGGAATGCGTCTTCGCCAAGCGGCTTCGGCCTTGTTGAAGGCAACCAGGTTACTACTACTACTACTAGTGTGAGTGGGGTTTTTGGGTCCACACCAGTTTCATTGACAAGTTCCTCTCATGTTGATCAAAGTTTCCCTTTTGCCACTATGGGATTGGACTGCAACATCACGTCCTTTGAATACCATGGTAAATTTGACAATTGACTATTTGCATAGAGAGTGTAATTATTTCCCTGTTTAATTACTCGTGTATAGTAATTAAACAGTTGTATAAATACATGTCTGTTGTCTAGTTATATGCATTGTTTGTTATTTACTTCGTAGAATTTTATTAGAAGTGTAATTATTTTGTACATGTTTTGTAACACCGTAATATAAGAGTGTAAACTGTGTACTTGCTATGTCTTAATATTCTAGTACTATGTCTTAATTACTTATGACTTTTGTCTTAAGTGGGTTTAAGTTATCGGTTTTTTGTCTTATTAATCGATACGGGGCTTTAAAATAATTTTCCTATTAGTTCAATTTTACCGTTCTATAGTTTAAAAATGAACATAACATTAAATTCATAATTCTAATCCTTTCAAAAGATATATCGTTGGATATCCATATCTCAAACATCATTCATAATTTATCTGATTAAAATATAAATGTATTTTAGTTTTACAGTCATAAATACAAGTGTGGGGTCTGGTTTTAACGGATTTTGTGTTTATTATTTATTTTTTATTAGTTCACAACTCATACTTAAAAATTATCCCGTCAGTAATTAAAATGCAATGTATTTCGCTTGCTTGGCAACCTTAAGTAACGGTACGGTGTAAAAATGAGTAAATATTTGGAGCGTCGACATCAATTATTAAATTTCAGAGAACTAGATTATAATCGCTCATTTCTTGGAATATTCATGCAAATTTTTCTCATATAAAATCCTCGAAATTATTTTGAAACTTCCACTAGGTAATTTCAACGCATATTAATCGAGAAAATAAATTTTTCAGAATAAAAAAATTTATTTCTAAAAGATTTTAATTAAATCTCAAAAGTACCAAAATAAATCAACAAAAATACTTTTTTTTTGAAAATCATTAAATTTGAAATTTAACTAATATTTTGAAAAATAAACTTATTTATTACTGAGGTATAAATTTCAAAAAAAGTAATTAGTCATTTACGTAATTTATATACTCCATATATAATTGAGGCCAGTTATTGTCTATGACGAAAAGAGAATCATTGTCTGTTAGACCTGGACACGATTCCAGTTCCAAACTGGTACCGACACCGGAACTACCTGTTCAAGAACCGGAACCAGAATCTTTGGGGCAGGGAGGGAGAACCGGGACCAGAACCGCATCCTTCCCGAGTGGTACAGGCATCAATTTTGGGTTTGGGGTACCAGAACCTCCGTTTCACGTTGCGATTCTGATTCCGAAACCAGTTTTAATTTGTTTTGAACTTTGCTAGACGTTTAACTATTTTACAAGTAATAACTACATTTAGATTAGTAAATATCGTTTTTGCATTAAAATATCAATTAAACAAAAAAATTCCAGAATCAAAACACGTAGCAAAACCGGTACCATTGACGGTATCTCCCTTTGCCGGTTCCGAAACCGGCAATTCTATAACTCGAACGGGTCAAAAACCGGCACGTGTCTATCCATATTGTCCGTACATATGTGTGAAACATTTGTCAAACTTGTAAATTTCTAACACTTTTATTATTGGATCTTTTCTTAAACAGCGTGCATTATTTGCACCTATTTATCGTTTGACCATTTGACAATGGAAGGTAAAAAGTTAATCAGTGGCCACCCTACTCTTTGCAAGCTTCCCTTCTTTTTTTTTCAACTCACAAAAAAAATCACTTTTATTTTCAAATTCTTTAATTTCCATTCACTTCCTTCCACTTTCCTAATTTAATTTCCTTCCAACCAAATAGACGGCAAATGTGAAACAAATCTCACATAATCTGGGGCGAGTAGTTGCTTTACGACCAAAAGAAAAGTTGAAATAGATGCTTTAGTACATGCATGAACTAAAACCGAAAAAGAAAAACAAACAAAATTGATTTGGAACGTAACATCCGAAATTCGGAACTAAAGAAAGAAAAAAACAGGAGTAATTTACCTAAATAGGACTAAAACATAATGACTTTCTCAAAATAGGACCATATGTTTTTATTTTCGAATGTAGGACCTTTGGTCATTATTCTTTAGTCATTATTCAAGTAATGTCTATCATTGATGGGCATTATTCCTTCCACGAAGACATTATTAAGTCCTATTTAGGGAATAAAAAAGTTTAAGTCCTAAATTAGGAAAGTCATTATGTTTTAGTCCTATTTAGTGCAAATTTCACAAAAAACAGTGATATGATGCTTGCACGGTTGCACCCACGGTCGACCCGGAGAAAATAGGGAATAGACTGTAACAGTGAAGTAAAATCTATCAATTAAATTTTAATAACAGATAACATTATAGTAATAAGGGTAATAAATCATCAAATTCATAGTCTTATAAATTTGTAATTATATACTCCGTACATTAATAGCTAATTGGGGCTTCTTTTTTATTGTGATAATTAAAGTTATAATGTGAGCCTAGAGTTTGTGATAATTTGATTTAGATCTGTTTTTTAAATATTAATCAAGGCTATTTATATGTATATTCAAGAAAAAAAATTGAGCCCTCTAAGAAAATAATCCATGGCCAGGTGGCTACCTTGCCCAGCGCGCCCTTGATGAACCTGCCCTGGTTGCACCATGATCATTTAATTATTACTCCATACGACCATACGTCTTGATACTCCATCTAGTACTCGACTACTCGTAGCTTGTTATTTGTTGCCCTTGGCCACTATTTAACTTTTGCTTTTGTTCTTTCATTCCACTCTTTTTTAAAGAAAAATTGTAGTGTCACACCACTTTAGTTTTTTTTGTAATCTCTTATGCTTAGAGAATACGTATCAAGACCCTATATCTAGTGACGTATTTTGGTGTTGTCTTGATAGATAACAATAATGACTATGGTTGTGAACTAGGATTCCGACCAGAGAATACGTCTGTAGACTATGGTTGTAGTAGACAGCGACTCCAGATGACAAATAAATCATCAGCAACGACCTCTATCATTGGGTATGACAAGAAAGATGTTTGATCATTTTGGAATTACACTTTTAGCCTCAAATTAGCATGAACATCACAAAAGGTTGAAAATGTGTTGGAACACGGGTTTACGCCTATGTCGTACTAAGCCGTGTTCGTCTTATGACAGGTTTTGATAATGCCAAACCGCCGTGACCATAACAAGGCTAAAGTGAGCAAAACCAAGGCAAAGGAACATGGCATGATGATTTGAGAACCAAGAACCAAGAATCAAGAACGAAGAATTAGAATTGTATTGAGTCGGTCTTAATGTGATCAAGACCGGCACAAACTTTCAAATCTTGGCTCTCTAGGCTTCTCTCATCAAAATATCTTTTGCATATTCAAAAATGTTTTTCTTAAGTTTTAAACTGCCTAAAAACACTTGGAGTTCGCCCAAACCAAAAACCAAGCCATCCGGCGTTCGGTCTTCGGAAACCGGCGTTCGGCTTTCGGTTATCGGCGTCAGTTTTTGGCGTTCGGATCAACCAAGTGGTTTTCAACTTTTAATGATTGGTTTTTACTTCTGGGCATATTTAAATAGTTCTCCAACAAAAACGATTCAAAAACCACCTTTCGTTTTTGGTCGTTTAGTAAAAACCATGCGAAACGGCATCAACTTGGCTAGCCGTGGTTTTCAACTAAATGACGTGGTTTTCAAAATGTTTCACTTGATTTCTTAGCAAAATGCATTAAACAAACATTTTCAATACTTGGTTTTAATTTTGGAGAACTTACTTTTTTGACATCGGCTAACGGCTGACTAAACCAACCATGGGTCTGGCTAAACCATCCCAACAGCGATGTTGGTGCAACCAACAACGCTGTCTGGCTTGGGTAGCTGAAAACCTTGGTTTGGCGTTAAGTCTTCCAACAGCGATGTTGGATGTTAGACATCGTTGTTGAGCCAAGGTTGGATTTCCAGAAACTTCTGGAACAGCGATGTAGGCTTCCCTACAGCGCTGTCCAACCTAAGCCAAAAATATAGTGCATTGGCAGAAAGTCTCAGGACAGCGATGTTGACCCAGCAACAGCGCTGTCAGGCCAAACTTCCATCTTCAAAGTCAGACCTAAACAGCGATGTTCTAGTATTGAACATCGATGTAGGGACCTGACCGTTGGAAGGAATTTAAGGCTAAAACTTTCCTTGTTTGGAAGTCAACAGCCAAAACAGCGATGTAGGGGTATTGGACATCGCTGTTGGCATGACCGTTGCTTCCCAATTTTTTAAAAACCAATCCTAGAACAGCGATGTCCAAGCCTAGGACAGCGCTGTCTGGGTGAATTTCAGCAGATCCAAATTTAATCAAATCCCACAAATTGTGCCAATCACCCCTTAAATACTTTGGTCCGTTGGAGCCTATTTTTCTACTATAAAAAGGGGTGTTTGGGTCTGTTTTACATAACACATTACTTCACAACTCCTATTCTTTCATTGCATATTATTCATACATTATTCATAGCTTTTCGAGAGCCATTTTTGTGAAGTTCGTGTTGTGATCTTGAGCGTATTACTTTACTCATATTCACTCTTTTGAGAGAGCCTTGTTCTTGAGTATTCTTAGTGTTCATAGACATTAAGGGAAGCTTGTTTCCCTTGGTTGTACGAAGGAAAGGTATTTTCCTTCGGGTTGAAGTCTTGGAGTGTGGTATCTCCAAGCAAGTGTTGTTGAGGCTCGTGGGACTCGAGTTCTCAGGTTGTAACGGTTTGTTAAGCACCCGTAAGCTTAACGGAAGTAGTGTAGCTCGAGAGAGTCCCTCGGGAGACTGGATTAGCCACACGTTGTGGTGAACCAATATAAATCTTGGTGTGCTCCCTTTACGCTTTCTACGCTCTTTACTTTTTCACGATCTTAATTTTTTATTCCTGCGATTTCTACGATCAAACGCTATTCACCCCCCCTCTAGCGTTGGTCACTTATTCTAACAAAATGACCATCATATATATACATGTGTGGTAATATTTTTGTGACTCATACTCATTATTATTTTTTATTAAATTTTTTAAATCAATATCAATAGTACAAATATTTAAGTCTATGCATGCCTCTAACTCATGTACAAAAAAATAATGCAAAGACTAGGGGTCCCGGGTCATAATATGACCCAAGGTTCAAGGGTCAAAAGAACCATTTTGTATTATAGAATATTAGAAAATTACAAAAGAAAATTTATAATAAATTATTTCATTTAATATTTTATATTAACTCTATAATAGTGTTTAGTGGACAAATAGAACATTTTTTTAGGAACAAGTAATTGCTGAGATGATGCTTGTTTCCCACGTTCCTTTAGTAGAACAGTTAGTCGATCTCCTTACAAAAGCACTTCCATTTCCTTGCTACACATTTCTGGTCTACAAGTTTCTTCTCTTTTCACAGCGTTCAGCTTGAGGGGAGATGTAAGATAATACTACTATTATTCGTATTGATGGTAGTGTTAGTATATTAGTCAAGTTTTATGTTTGGTAGAATCCTATTTACGTCAGGGTCTCTCCCTATATATACACTCTTGTACACCCCATTATTCCTTGAGTAAATTATTATTCTATAATTCTAACATATATGTATCTCAATGGTACGGTGTGTGCGTGATATTCTTTGCATTGTTTGTATTCAACTTCTTATGTGTTGTAATGATAGGGTTATATACGATATGGATCGAATTGAAATTGGATTGATGATCGACCCGAAACTTTGCCAGAATTTTGTAAGGGCTTGATTGAGTTCCTTAGCTTTATCAACAAACATTCAAGAGATGGAGAATAGATTGCATTAACTATTGAGAAATTTACCTAAATAGGACTAAAACATAATGACTTTACCAATATAGGACCATATGTTTTTATTTCCCAATGTAGGTCCTATGGTCATTATGAAGTAGTCATTATTCAAGTAAATGTCCATCATTACTGGACATTATTCCTCCCACTAGGTCATTATTAAGTCCTATTTAGGGAATAAAAAAGTTTAAGTCCTATATTAGGAAAGTCATTATGTTTTAATCCTATTTAGTGCAAATTTCACTTAACTATTAACTATATATAATCAATAACGAAATGCACACACATTCTCTTAGGGTTCCAAAAATTTGGATGTCTTGTGGAGTTGCAGTAAGATGTGATGGATAGATTATTAGAGAAAAAGTATGATGTGATAGGTAGGGTATGAAAAAGTAAGGGTAAAGTGGTTTTTTAATAGAAATGGAAAGTGTTTTGTTGGAAGTGGAAAAAATGAAAGAAGAAGTGTTTTTGAGAATGGAGGGAGTACTCCTTATTTTCATTTTGGGACGTCCTAAAAAGGTCTTATTTTTCCTTTTTTTTAAATCACAGTTTTTCTTTCTCCTCTCCATTACTTTTAACCATACATTTTCATTTTTTTGAACTTCAAAACTGCAGAGCTTTTTTTTTTGGGACAAAGGGAGTACTCCCTCCGTCCCTAAATAAACTTCCATTTTTGACTTTTTGAGGATTTAAGGGAGGGATATTTATGTGTTGACTTTCCAAAAATACCCTTGATGTAATGTGTAAAAGTAAGATGTGATAAGTAGATTATTAGTAAAAAGGTATGATGTCATAGGTAGGGTATGAAAAGGTAAGGGGTAAAAGGGGTTTTTTAAGGAAAAAGAGAAGTTTATTTGGGGACAAAGAAAAAACAAAAGGGGAAGTTTATTTAGGGAAGGAGGGAGTATAAGATAGGAGCTCCCTAGTGGGTAGAATATCTTAGCTTGTCTTGTTTCAATAACAATATCTTGTCTCAATTACTATGGTCATTGTTTCTCCGTGTTAGACGCTACAAAAGCATTTAATGAAGCATAAATATATACGCACTGCATTAAAGAAAACATATTTGTCTTTAACGCGTTTTGATTCATTCCTATATTCCAGAGCTTTATTTAAATATGTGTGAAATTAATTAATGAAATTAAACCATAAAAAACAACTACTCCCTCTTTAGTACAGTCGAAAGATAACATCCATACATATCACTGCAACTGTTGAAGTTAGGTGGTGCATGTGTTATGAATTATAGCAGACTAAACATTATAATCGATCTGCACTAAACGAACTTTAAATTTCTACCCACATTTCATTTATTAATTATCCTTTAAAATCAAGAAAGAGATTAGAGAGAGATGTTTGGACATGCATGCATGTACTAGCTTGCTAGAAGATGACGACATTAATAAACAAATTGTTGGCGACAGAAGAAGGAAGTCATATCGAAGAAAGAACTGAATCCCTTTGGGATTCGATTTAGTATCTTTCCTAGTTTGTTTATTTCTTGTTTTAGTAGGAATAGAAATATGGTAGGAATAGAAGTTTACTTATATGCTTTATTCTCTTCCTATATAAAGGGGGTTAGATCTTTGTATTCACAGAACAATTCAATATACAGAATATTTTTTCCCTCTTATCAAATTCTACATGGTATCAGAGCGAGTTCTGAATTCTTGAGACCTCAAACACGCTTATTCCCCTGCCGGTGGGCATACACAATTCAATGCCTACCGGTGGGATGTTGTAATTTTTGATTTTCTTTGACTGTTCTCCCTCACTAAAGAATATCATGAATTCCTTCAACGAAGAACATTGCTGTCGAGGAATCCCGCCCAACCATCAATCTTGAAGAAGTTGTCCGACAAGGGTTGTTCTACAGAGACAGACAACTCTTTCCTTAGCAGGGAAAAAAAAAAGTCGGCGTTCAGGGTGTTCGAAAAGAATGGCGTTCCCCCTGTTTGTTCGAATACGGTGAAGGTTCGAAAAGAATGACGTTCCTTTACTCGACGGATTATTCGGCGGATTCGAAAAGCTTGGCGTCTCCGTTGAAGAAAAAAAACTGAAGTGTCTAGATGACACTCGGACAACGATGGCAGCGGCTTCCTCAAGCTTTGTTGCTTTGTTCAATATTTTGATGTCCAAGCTGGGCATGTTGAACTCTCATGCTCCAGCTTGAGGGGGGGTGTTGGCGACAGAAGAAGGAAGTCATATCGAAGAAAGAACTGAATCCCTTTGGGATTCGATTTAGTATCTTTCCTAGTTTGTTTATTTCTTGTTTTAGTAGGAATAGAAATATGGTAGGAATAGAAGTTTACTTATATGCTTTATTCTCTTCCTATATAAAGGGGGTTAGATCTTTGTATTCACAGAA
>OOIL02000001.1:621996-696418 GCA_900332095.2 Cuscuta campestris
ATGATTTCCTACTTAGCTTACTATCTATTCCCTATGCAAAACTATTTTGAGTTCATCACATTATACCTCAAGTTATATATGGTCCCTCCTATTATTAAATTACTTTTATCTTAGAAAACTTTTCAACTTTTCAACTTCCATATCTGACTTATCCCATAATATTTCAAATAGGATATTAATTCAATATTTTCAATGAGTTGTGAGAGAGCGTTTCTAGAGAAATCTAGAAGTCGGTAGAGATTTGTAGAATTTTCTAAGATGTTGTAGAATTTTTTAGAGAATTGTAGAAGTCTTTAGAATTTTATAGAAAAGTCTAGAGCATTTTATAGTCCTCTAGATTCTTCCATTACATTAATTATGAAAGCGTGTAGAGACTTTTTAGAAGTATCTAAAAATGTAGAGATGTATGGAGTATATTAGAGAAGCTTAGGGCCCGTTTGATGAGTTTTGAAGATATGATAAGATATGAGTTATGAAATCAGAGAGAAATGATATGAGTTTTGAAATCTGAAACGAATTTATTTGGAGAGATTTAAAATTATGATTTAATTAGTGATAATTGAGGGTGACAGGGAAACGGAGGTGGTTGGGGGTGACAATGGTAACTGGTGACGGAGAATGATCAATGGTTGAGAAAGATATCAAACCCCCATATTGATATCTCCCAAATTCGGGAGATATCGAAACCCTCCATTTGAAGGATTTAAGATATCTGGAGATATCGAATTCATTATCTTTTTTGGCTTCACCAAACGCCAAAAAAGAATTCTAATATCTGGAGATATCAAAACCCATATCTTATTTGCTCACCAAACACACCCTAGTCTTAGTGATGAGTATAAATAGGGGTGTGGATGAAATATACAGAGTAAAATTTTTCATTGTTTAAAATTTTAAAATACTCCCTATCATTAGAGGTGTTGACCATAGTTTAACAACCTTAAAAGGCATATTTTCTTGAGGAGAAGTGAGAAGGAAGTAAGGGGAGAAAGAGAAATAAGTAATTAAGTATGAAATATATGGAGTAAAATTTTTCATTGTTTAGTCAGGAAAAATTAAGAAGGAAATGAGAAGAAATGAAAATAATGTAGGAAGAGAGTAAAAAAATCCTCCATTTGTGAAGTGAAAGGAGTTGTTTATTTTATTTTTAGGGAAAATTTACTTGTATAGTTGTTAAAACATAGTGACTTTCTCAATCTAGTATCATATCTTTTGATTTTCTAATTAGCACTATTACTCAATGTCCTCTAAACATTCTTCAAGTAAATGTTCATCGCTACTAGACATTGTTCAAAGTAAATATCTACTGCCACTAGACATTATTTCCACCACCGGATATTGTTCAAGAACTATTTAGGGAATAAAAAGTTTTAGGCACTACATTTGAAAAATACATTTGTCTTAATACTATTTAGTGTAAATTTTACTTATTTTTAACATACTATTCATTCTTTCCTAAAATGTTTGTCACATTTGCTTTTTCAACAGTCACGAGAACTTTTGTTTATTTGTATGTTTAATTGCCTATTTGATAAATAAAGTATTCTTGATATATCTTATTTCGAAGATTTTTTCATATAGTTTTGAATATATAAATTTTATCTTTTATTTTTATACTAATATTTAAATAAAATGAATTAAAAAACATAATATTTTATCTCGTTTTTAAAATGTGGTAAACATTTTTTTAAAATGTGGTAAACATTTATAGATGAAGGGAGTATTTGGCACTTGACTGCCTTTATTGGCGCTCGTGGCCTCCATTAGTAATTTTAAAATGACTATAATTCTCTAAATAATATAACTAGTTTATTTAATCTTTAATCTTTTTAATTATGCCCTCTCCGGCTCATTTTTCTTCTCGTTTTAACTTTTTCTTTTTTAACTTTGATCATGAATTATGGTAAAAATATACGGAGTATTAAATTATAAAATAAATTTAATATCAATAGATTCATTTTGACTAATTTTAAAATATCAAATTTTTATAATCTATGAATTTTAAAAAATCATCACAACTAGGAGTAAAACATACGGAGTAGCATTTATCCTTAAAGTAAGAATTTCATATTTTTATCCTCAAAATAAGAGTTTGCAGTATGATATTATGACATTGTATAGTGGCATCCCACTGTATTTTTTTGTTCTATACATTGGCATTATCAACATTGTACTCCTATTTCGAAGATAAAAATATAGAGCTTCTATTTTAATACTTTTTTCATGTCTACTCCTAGTTTAGTCATTTTCCATGAATATATACAAATAAACATATTAATGGTCAATGTATTGTATCAGAGACCATGAAAAAAATCAAATGAAAAGAAACATATGAGACATAATTATATACTCCTAATACATTTGTTTAGTTGAAATTATTTTTATAAAGGGTATAAATTTTATTTCAATGAGGACTTCTTCTTTCCTTAATTTCTTTTTTACCTAAAGGAATTTAACTTTTCTTCAATTCTCACCCTGCTACCTCAGCTCCTTCCAATCAAATAAACGGGTTGAATTGCAATTGAGATTTTTTAAAACTAAATGTAATTAAAAGCACAAAATATAATTAATTTTAAAACAAACAAAAAATAAGAATGAATAAATTAAAAGCACAAAATATAATTAATTTTAAAACATACAAAAAATAAGAAGAATGAATAAATTATATTTTATCCTTTCATTAAAAGCACAAAGTATAATCAATTTGGAAACACTGTTTCTTTTTTTTTGAAGTTAAAATTCATTCCATTAATTTAAAGAGTTCGGGATACAATCAAATGGAGCAAAGTCTCAAGACAAAGAGGACTGTTGACCAAAAGCCTCAGAGGCTAAAATATGAGAGAAATTAAAATGACGAAAAATAAAATCACAAGAACAAAAATACTGTTTCTATTCTCGAATGAAAAATATACCTATAGAGACCTTTCCAGACTCTATTATTGTGTGGATTTTTGTGGACTGTTGTTGCTATTTTCATAGGCAAACTTTTAATAAAAGATGGAATATTATTAAGGAGTACCTTAATAGTATAGGAGTAAAGGGACGTGGCGTCATTAATGGTGGAGATGCTGACGTGGAGTATCTCGAGGGCCAGGTCTTCAAGTGCAGAGATGATCTTCAAAGCTTGGCCCGGAATGCGCGGAGAAACCGTTTTGAGAATCACATTTGACCCAGAAAACTTCACCTCCACGTCAGCAATGGCCGACTTGGACTTCCCCGCGACCTCGTTGCAACGGTCAACGGGACGGGTCAAAGAGGGAGCCGCCGGAGGTGAAGCGACGGGTGTCGGGAATAAAAAACCGGGTGACGGGGATGGTATTAATAATAACCTTGGACTAGTATTATTATGACTTGTAGGCTTGTATGAAGAAGAAGTAGTGGTGTTTGGTTGGGGTGTTCTTGGGCTAATTGGTGGCAAGCTCATCAACCTCGGACTCATAGCTGGTTTTCTTGGACTTGTAAGTATCCTCGGACTTGGAATATTATTGTCGCTACTATAAACCTTTCTTTGCTTCTTGGCCTCCAAGGATTGAAGTATGTGTTGCAACTCGTTAATGTAATCCACCACCGCTTCTATTATTGATGCTTGGTCACCCTATTCATTAACCATTACAACAAAATATTATTAATTAGAAATATTTGCACTAAATACCACTAAAACTTAAGTCATTTCTAAATAGCATTTAAATTGTTTTATTCTCTAAATAGCACTTAATAATAATGTCCAGAAGGAGAAATAATGTCTAGTGATGGCGAACATTTACTTGAATAATGACTAATGGATAATGACCAAAAGTGCTACACACGACATACCCTTTTGACATAAAACGCGGGCATGAGAGTGCGGAGCACAGACAAGTTATCATTCATCTGCTTCCTCCGATTCCTCTCAACGGCGATGTGACAACTGCGAGGCTGTTGTTGCCCGTCATCGGACGACTCATACGCAGAGGCAAAGGGGGCGGTCATCACTTTCTGTCTTTTGCATGTCCTCTGGGAGGATGACTCCCCCTCTGCCTCATGCGACTCTTCAACCACGGCGGCAGCCAACGGCGTAGTCTCACGAGAAGTTTCTCTCCCTGGATTAGGGGTTTGGAAATCATCTAGAGACTCAAGAAGGCTAAAGATGTCGTCGGCGGAATCATCAAAGAAATCAGATAATAATACATCACTGCCGCCCTTATCCATGGATCTATTATTGATGTTGTATGTTGAGATATGTATGAGTTGGGCTTATTACTACTAGTAACAAGTAATTAAAAAGAAGAGGAGAAATAATAAAGTGAAAATATATATGTGAAGGGTGACCTAGTTAATGACAAATACTTGGGTATATATTTATACATTAGCCCTCTCCCATGGCAAGTTAAGGGTTTATAAGGGTAGGTAGGTGCGTAGATAGTTAAGTTGTGGGACAATATATGATAAGGCCAGGCAGATCCCTGCCTAGGCTGGCCGGGGAGGACTGGGATAGGACGCTTCAACTGAGTGCATAAGACAGAGCTATATAGATGTGGTCGAGAGAGAGAGGGGGGAGAGAGAGAGATGGAGCAATGACCGTATTTATTGAAAGAAGAAATTTTCCAAAATAGGACTAAAACATAATGACTTTCCCAATATAGGACCATATGTTTTTATTTCCCAATGTAGGACCTTTGGTCATTATGAAGTAGTCATTATTCAAGTAAATGTCCATCATTACTGGACATTATTTCTCTCACTAGGTAATTATTAAGTCCTATTTAGGGAATAAAAAAATTTAAGTCTTACATTAGGAAAGTCATTATGTTTTAGTCCTATTTAGTGCAAATTTCACTATTGAAAAAGGGTGAACCCATCTAGTATGCTCTCACGTCATATTTACCTGAAAATAGATAAATGAAATTAAAATCTCAAGTGATTGGTAGGATATGAGATATACTCCCTCCGTTTCTTAAAACCCTCCTCTTTCATTTTTTTTGTTTTTCTTAAAACACTTCCCTTTTCTATTAAAAAACCACTTTTATCCCTACTTTTTCATACCCTACCTATCACATCATACTTTTTCACTAACAACTAAACTATCACATCTTACTTTTACCCATCACATCAAGGGCAAAATTGGAAAGTCAACTACAATTTAACACTTCCTTATTTTTCCCCAAAATCAAAAGAGGAACCGTTTTGAGAAACGGAAGGAGTATATATATATATATATATATATATATATATATATATATATATATATATATATATATATATATATATATATAGATTTTGGTTCTGGTGAGAATGCAATCTTAGGAGAGAAATGAGAATGAATCTGGTGCTTTAAATTGCAAGATCTAAGGGTCAAGATTTCATCAAAATTAGATGCACCAAAATGGTGCGAAAATGCATCACGTCGAAATGCATCATAAACCTTCGAAAATGCAGTATCTCAAAATCTGAGCGCAGGATGCAATCTGAGACGCACGATGCATCAGATCCGACGGCTAGATTTTATTCTCATTTCTCTCCACAAGGTGCATTCTCACGGGAACCGGCCCCTATATATATATATATATATATATATATATATATATATATATATATATATATATATATATATATATATATATATATATATATATATATTCATGAAAGGATAATTTTTATTAAGAAAACAAGAAAAAAGAAAAGTACACGAAGGGGAGGACTAGACCAAAGCCCCTCTGAAATTGCATGAAATAAAGAAAAGCTGAAAGGGAAAGAAACATGAGTGAAAAGTGATCATTCCCAAATTATAAAACCGGGATGCTGATCAAGGGAAAGGTTTCTAGGCATTACTTTCTTTGGTCTCTTCCCATCAGTTCTAATAGGGCCGATGGGACCGACATACCAAAAGGGCCCAGAGTAACTTTCGGTAGTGATAATTTTTTCCAAAGTTGTTGACTTTCGGCTAGGCCAGTATCTAGTGATCTCACTAACAGTCCCGACTTCAAGGTTTGGGTCGTAGCTTCTAGTTTTGATTGTTCTTGGTGCATTTGGCCTCTTGCCTGCTTTTTTGGTACATATATATATATATATATATACATATATATATATACATACATACATACATACATACATACATACATACATACATATATATATATATATATATATATATATATATATATATATATATATATATATAGGGGCTGGTTCCTGTGAGAATGCACCTTGTGGAGAGAAATGAGAATAAAATCTAGCCGTTGGATCTGATGCATCATGTGGCTCAGATTGTATCTTGCGCTCAGATTTCTAGATAGTGCATTTTCAAAGGATTTTGGTGCATTTCGACGTGATGCATTTTCAAACCATTTTGGTGCATCTAATTTTGATGCAATCCTGACTCTTAGATCTCACAATCTAAAGCACCAGATTCATTCTCATTTCTCTCCTAAGATCGCATTCTCACAAAAACCAAAATCTATATATATATATATATATATATATATATATATATATATATATATATATATATATATATGTCACTAGTTCAGACGAGAACTTTATATCCTAAATAGGACTAAAACATAATGACTTTCTCAATATAGGACCATATGTTTTTATTTCCCAATGTAGGACCATTGGTCATTATCTATTAGTCATTATTCAACTAAATGTCCAGCATCACTCGGACATTATTCTTCTCACTGGTCATTATTAAGTCGTATTTAGGGAATAAAAAAGTTTAAATCCTACATTGGAAAATGACTTATGTTTTAGTCCTATTCAGTGCAAATTTCACAAATACTCCGTAAGTTTTACTTTAATCTCATTTTTCTTTATTGGAAGAAAGTTGTGGCTTACCTAATTATTGTTTTTCCATTTAAATAAATTTTTGCCACACTTTTGTTTTTTAGCCTTTATCTTAAATCATTTAAACCCAAATTATAATATTTGTTACTCTCTTTCATATCTATTTTTGAGTTTTGACTTTTGCTGTCAACAGTTTTAGACTTTAACTATGAATTCCCGAAAACTATATTAAATTGTAATATAAGTTTAATATCAATAAATTTATTTTGAAATATAGTTTTGAAATACTCCTTCCATCCTATGTGTCTCTTCTCATTTGCCTTTTTACGCTTTCCAATGCAATTAACCATTACTGTCTTTATTTATATATAAATATAGAAAATAAAAATACTCCGCAATATTTTTCAAAACTACGTACGTTTCAAAATGAATCGATTGATATTAAATTTACATCACAGCTCAATATATTTTTCCATAAATATCATAGCTTTAAAATGTTGACCGCAAAAGTCAAACGGCAAAGACAAATATATGTCGGAGGGAGTATGTCGTACTCCCTCCGTTTGCAAAAAGACTTCCCATTTTGATTTGGGGGCAAAAATAAGGAAGTGTTAAATTATACTCCCTCCGTCCCAAAAAGATTTACATCTTTCAAAAAAATTGTGTCCCACAATCTCCTACCCATTTCTATTAAAAAATCACTTTTACCCCTTACTTTTTCAAACTCTACCTATCACATCATACTTTTTTTCTAATAATCTACACATCACATCCTACTTTTACCCATCACATCAAGGGTATTTTTGGAAAGTCAACGCAAAATTATCCCTCCCTTAATTTCATCTTTAGTCAAAACGTGTAAATCTTTTTGGGACGGAGGTAGTAGTTGATTTCCAATTTTGCCCCTGATGTGATGGATAAAAGTAAGATGTGATGGATAAATTATTAGAGAAAAAGTATGATGTGATAGGTAGTGTATGAAAAAGTAAGGGTAAAAGTGGTTTTTTAATAGAAAGGGGAAGTGTTTTGTTGGAAGTGGAAAAAATGAAAGAGGAAGCGTTTTGGAGAACGGATGGAGTATACTTTTTTATATAAATTTTAAGCACTGTAATTTGTAAATAAAATCATTTTAAAAATTGAGTTTCTAGATTCTTTTAGTTAGACAAGAAAGTATTACTGCACCCGTCCTAAAACTTTCTTCCTAGTTCAGTTTACGAGGTTTGACTGAAATTATTTTCAATTCATTTTATTTGATTATAGGTGTAAAATTAAAAAATAAATTTATATATCTAAAAACTACTCCCTCCGTCCCGAAAAACATGGGAGTTTTGATTTTGAAGAGGGATTTAAGGGGAGTGTATTTTGGTATTGAATTTCCAAAAATGTCCTTTGATGTGATGGGTAAAAGTATGATTTGATGGATAGATTATTAGTAAAAAGGTATGATGTGATAGGTAGTGTATGAAAAAGTAAGGGGTAAAAGTGACATTTTAATAGAAATGAGAAGTGTTTTTTGGGACGGATGAAAAAAGAAAGGAGAAAGGTTTTTAGGGACGGAGGGAGTAGTATTTTATCAAGATGTGACGTAACTATATTATTTTATCAAATAACTAATAAAAACAGGTAAAAAAAAGTTATTAAAATTTGATCATGTAAAAAGTGATTGGAAAGAAAGTTTTAAGATGCAAGGAGTACTCTCTATATACGATAGGTGAGGTGCCTATAGCTTTTTGCCCGTTGAGTTCGGAAGGGCGGCCGGCGGTTTCAAGATTCTGCCAATAGCTTACCTACGGTGTAAAGTTTGTTTGTTGGTTTTTCCTGCCAACCCAATTTATTATCGCCCCTTTCATTAATACTCCGTACTTTCTTAGAGATGGACCCATAAAATTTTCAGAAAATGACGGAAATATATGAAAGAAAGAGACAAATATTCAGGTAAAAAATTGCAAAGGTTTTACAGTAGGCAGTCATTACTTCGGGTTCATGCATGCATGCACATTTAAAGAGAGTTAAAGTCTTTTAATGGAAAATTGCTAAGTTTAGTAAATCTGCACACGGTTCACCTCCAATGCTTTCAAAACTTGTGTTGCTTCTCCCATTTTGATATTGCTACGCTAATGCTTCTTAGAGTCTGTTTGGTAATAGCTTTAGAGATTAGCGTTAGCGTTTTGAAAAACTATCTACGGGCAGCAACAGCTTTAGCATTTTCAAAGTAATCTACACCGTTAAAATTTTATCCAAAACGCTAACGCTAATCTCTAACGTTATTTCCAAACAGGCCCTTAGACTAAAATATCCTTAAAATCTTGAGCGAATAGTTCCAGTGCCTCGTTCTGGTTTTAGAAATGAGCACTAATGCTCCCTCTTTTTTTCGTCTTTATTGTTTCTCTTTTTTGCTTCTCTTTTTTAATTTCATAAATATTTTTTAAGTTCTTTTTTTTAATTTTTTAATAATGTTTAAAAAAATTAATGTTTTTTTGTTTGAATTAAAAAAAATTAATGAAATAAAAAGAATTAACAGATACATCATTTGCCTCAATTTAAACATATTTACTTTTTATCCAAATATATTTTGTATTTTTTCTTAATCCATTGGGCCAAAAAAATACTCCCTCCGTCCCATAAAGATGGGTAGGTTTTGACTAAAGTAGAAATTAAGGGGGGAATAATTTTGTGTTGACTTTCCAAAAATACCCTTAATGTGATGGGTAAAAGTATGATATAATGTGTAGATTATTAGGAAAAAGGTATGATGTGATAGGTAGGGTTTGAACAAGTAAGGGGTAAAATTGATTTTTTAATAGAAATGGGTAAGGGATTGTGGGACGCAATTTTTTTGAAACATGTAAATCTTTTTGGGACGGAGGGAGTACTAATTAAGGTCTTTTTGGACCGATGTCCAATATATTGCTTTCAAGAATTCATTTTCCTCTTTGTATAAAAATACTTTTTGTACTCTGTATCTTTTTCTTCTCATTTCCTTTTTCTATGATTTTTTCTTATTTTTATTTTTTTATTTTCTATTTATCATTTTCTTTTTTACACTGAAGCTCTATTGAATATATATATGTAAGCCCTAGAGGCCAATTTATGATTTCTATCTGAATTATTTCAAGAATATATAAAGGCTCTAAAGATTGTATAAATTTTCTCGTGTATTTTAAACATAACTTTAGTCCATAGATTAGTTCTCTAGTGATTTAACATAGATGAGAACTACGATGTTCTAATTATGAGGCTGCTACAAAGATGGAGACTTGATCTAAAATATCCTTAATCGAATATTATGACAATAGGACATCATAATATATTAAGGCTAGTACGTATGACAATAGGACTTGATCTAAAATATCCTTAATCGAATATTATAGACTTGATCTAAAATTGTTTTTTTTCTCTTAATTCTTTACTCCAAATATTTTATATTTTAAGAAATATTCTAGAGAAAACTACTAGCATAATTTCTCTCTAGAACACCAATCAAAGTTCGTGTGTATATGCACTAGAGGTCAGACACTTTCGCGGCTACGCTCCGGGTCCAATCTCTTCAGCCATACATCGCAACTTGCTCGCCAAGAACGCTTATTGTTTTCGTAAGCGATCTTAGGTGAAATAACGTTTGGACAATAAAATTTTAAATTTCCGCTTCTATATCCAAATTTATTTCTAACATGTTCATTTCCTTTTTGTTGTTCATTTTTTGCTTTTGTTTAATTTCTTTTTCTTTTTATCTGTTTTTTCTTGTTCTTCTTTTCATTCTCCGTATATGTTTTTCAAAATTAAAGTAAAATAAAAAAGAAATTAAAAAGAAAAATATATGATAAGATAATTTTATAGAAAGGGAAAATGAAGTCATGAAGGTAATCTTTTGGGTATCAGTTCAAAAAAAGACTTTAATTTAGTTTGTATTCTTTTGGTGCATTAGATTTAATATATAATAAATTTTTTATAAGAAATAAAAATATTATTTTTAATTTGATACAAATGAAGTATATGTTTATTTTATTTTTTTAAATATTACAAAAAGGTTTTTAAAATAAGTTTAGAACATTTTTGAAAAAAGAGAAGAAAAAAGAAACAATAAAGAAGAAAAGAGAGGGGCGTTGGCGCCCATTTCCAAAATCACAAGGGGCACCAGAGTTATTTACCGAAACTATGAAGGGTATTTTAGTCTAGAGAGACATGAGCGTAGAAATATTAGAACCATGAGGGACAACAGTACGACATTAGACCTTGTGTGGAAATTTTTGATATTTGCTTTGTTTGTTTTAGCATGATTTCTAAGTTAGGTTTTGATGAATGACAAATAATGTGTAACGAACTTGTCAAGTGACATTCAATACATTGAAACATGTCACAATAAATGAAGTAAAGATGAAAAGGTGTGAAGCTTGGCCAAGCAAGCCTATGATTAAGAGTTTGTTCTTTAGATCTTAATCAATACATTTAAACATGTGACAATAAATGAAGTAAGAGTAAATTCCATAATTGGTCCTTTATAACAGGGGGGTTTCCATATTTAGTCCTCTATTATCAAATATTACCCCCGTAGTCCTTTTTTTAAGGGTACCTTTCCACAAATGGTCCTTTTTTTGATCTTCTGCCGTGTTGGTGTTAATTTAAAGGCTAAAAGTATAATTTGACGTCAACATTATGTCTAGTGACGTGTTCTGATATTGGTTAAGCGGATAACACAAAAATAATGACTATGATTGTGGGCTAGGATTTTGACGAAAGATCACATTTGTAGACTATAATTGTCGTAAAAAGCGACTGTAATTTACAAACGACGCAAACGGAACAGCTTTTGAAATTGTGTATGACAAAAAAGATATATTATCATTGTGAAATTACACTTTTAGCTCTCAAATTAACACAAACATGATAGAGGATCAAAAAAAGGACTATTTGTGGAAAGGTACCCATAAAAAAGGACCACGTGGGTAATACTTGATAATAGAGGACTATATAGGGAAACCCCCTGTTATAAAGGACCAATTATTGAATTTACTCATGAAGTAAAGATGAAAATGTCAGTTCAATTTTTTTTTATTAAACTACCATTTTTGTGACAGTGCGAATCTTTAAAATGCAGGTACATTCTTTTGAAGTATAACTTGGGTACAATTCTTGGTGTACCTGCAAGATGGTTGAAAATATTTTTATGAAATCTAGGGAGTATGTTTTCTAAAGAAATTTAATTTGATGACGGAGTATTATTAAAGAACTACCCCGTAAAAGCTTAAAATGATGGGGACTATGAGAGTGGTGTGTGTATTTTTATAGAGCCTCTGATCTCTGCTGACAGTCCGTCCTCCGATCCTTTGCTTTTAATGCACATACACGGTATCTCCGTGCCCCTTTAATTTCCAATCCCATTTTACTTCTCCAGCAATTATCCTAGCCTATAAAAAGCATGTGTCGTACGTAATTAACCAATTAATGCTTTAATTACAATCTATAATTATCACGATTGATTAGACCTTATTAAAACAAAATGAAGATTTACACCACACAACATTGCAAAAAATTACTTTTGAGTGATGTGAGTTTTGTGGGTAAATTTCACCAGTGGTACCTGAACTTTATCTGGAATTTCGAAATGCTACTTAAACTTTAAATCATTTCAAAAAAAATCTCTAAACTTACACAATCCTTTCACTAAAAGTCCATTTGCCCGTTTCTAGGTTAACTTCCGGTCATTTGGGCCAAATTAGAATTTTATATATTTTAAAATTTTCAATTTGACCCCATTTCTTTTTTTCTTTTCTTCCGCTCACTGCCGCCGTCGCACCACGTCAAAGTCGCCGGAAAATCAATCTGGTCAGATTTCGGCGGGACCAACGCCGTTCTCTTCGTCTTGAGATGAGGATCAAGAATATCCAAATTATTTTGTCCAATTTAGACTGAAACTCCTCGAATTTGAATTTTTCCACTCGAAAAAATCCTAAAATCCGAAATTGGGAGTTTTTGCAAATCGCCATCAAATCTCGCAATAAAGGGGTCCTTGGGGTCGCCGAGATGCCACGAACACTTTGGAGGGGATGAGCAACGTCAATTTTGCCGGAGGTGGCCGGAAAACGCTCCAACCCGCCGGTTGGGGTGTTACAGTTTGGTATCAGAGCGTACAATTTAAAGATTGGTCTTCGGACCATTCCAACATACTATTTTAATAATAATTAAATAACTCAACACACACACAGATATATATATATATATATATATATATATATAATTCGGAGTATATTTTACAATGATGAAATATATTTTTATAAAATTGTTAAAAATGACATTTTTTATACAAAGTATACTTAAATACTATCTCCGTCCCAGATTATTTGTCCACTTTCATTTTTTACACACCATCCAATACACTTTTTTAATCCATTTTATCTTGTAATTTGTATATTAAAAAATTATAGAAATTATATATTAATAATCTATATGTTAAGACAAATCAAACAAAATCACACATGACTATATTTAGGCTTACACATTGAGAGAATTTGTTGAGTCAAAGTGCTTAGATGAACAGTTCCAAAAGTCAAAACTGTACGAATACTCCGGGACGGAGGGAGTAATGTTTTTAGTACAAAAATATAATATTTATTTAATGTAATAAAATAAAATGTGTTAAAAGATCTTTTTAAAAAATTAAATGGACCAATGAAATTCATTCATCTCAATGCACATGTGGATGCACATGTGGCATGCCACATGTCAACACTCCAAGAGATAAACCCAATTTTACATATATACTAGTATTCTGACCCGTGCGATGCACGGGGTCGAACTAAATTTTTGTCGATTCTGAAACCTTTTCAATGCAATATTTTTCAAAAAAATTATATAATTCTGATATGATTTTTAATACTATAGACAAAAAAGCCAAAGTAGAATAAATAATATTTGAGGAATTGAATCTGTACTCAACAAAGTTTTTAATACCAATTTTTTTGATAAATTTTAGGGTATATAACTATGGTTGCAATGGTTTTATTTGTCATTTGGAACCAATATTTTTAATCCTGTCATTGTTTTGACTCTTAAAACAGCAAAATAGAGCTAACCATCAATGAAGAACGAATTAGTTAAAAATAATATAACAAATGACAATATTTGACCTTGACTTTTGTTGATAGTCATTGCAAATATAAGACTATTGAGAATTGTCTTCTCTAGAACTTCAGGAGTAATTACATCAGATGGTACTAAATTCATCTAAGGTATGTAAACTTTGTCCCCGACTGAATTTCCCAAAACCATAAAAGCATCGATAGCTCTTCAATGATTAATCTTGTAACATTACATAATCCAGATGTTTGGTCAATGTTCCCAAATAATATAATTGGTACCCCCTTTTTAAAAATTATTTTTGTGGTTTGGGATATTTGAACATTTGAATTATTCAAAAACTAACTGTTATCTAATCGTCATCAACACCTACATCTGAACCTGCCTGGCATGAAGAATCAGAACTCGGATAAACCATTTCATCTTTAGGAATGAGAGATAAGACATTCATTTACCATTTCTATAACCTCAATCATGGGTGCCAGTAGTGCTCTATCCTCAAAAAAAGAATAACTTTTCATAGTATCCAATAGGTTGAGATAAGTGAAATCCACTATACTCTTTAGGGGTTAACTTGTGTCTAGAATCATCATCATGGACGAAATTTCAACTTCAGTTCTTCCATCAATCACTTGTCCAACCAAGACCGGCCTCGAAAAATGAAAAAATGAAATTGGCCCGGTCCAAAATCTACATTTTGGGCCTTATTTTATTATTTTAGAATACTTATGCTTTCAAATTAATGATGAATTAAAAAATATGAGGCCCTAAAATTTTAGGGGCCTTGTGCGGTTGGCCACTTTGCACACCCTTCGGGCCACCCACGTGTCCAAGCTTTCTATCTCCAACTTTGATTATCCAATTAGAAAAGGCTTGCGTTTCCCTATCTGCGCAAGAGGACGTCAATGAATACAATCTCATATTCTTCTTCAACGTATAAAGTTTACAATACGACCATATTTTTGAAGAATTGATGGTGGTACCTACATTTTCCTCTCATGAAAATCTAGGTAAAACAGGAAGAATTTTCCAAAAATCACCTTCTAGTACAACTCTTTTCCCTCCGAATGGTTCATTTCTTGAATTTTTATTTGAGAAACTCATTTCATCTCTAATTGTGTGATCCAATGCCTCAAAAGCAAATCTATTCATTATACGCATACTTCATCTCATATGATTAGACTTGCTTGTTGGATTAGTTCTGCTTTCAGACTTCCTTGTTTGATGGCACACCTTGAGCACTTGGTTAGTGCTAGAAGGATTGAGAATCTCGAGTGTGTTGTCCTCCCCAGGCAAAAGCAATATTGCAATGCCACTGGATCGTCATTCAACACAACCTTACCATTTGACCTCAAAGAAGGAGACAATGATTTCCCTAAAAATATTTTACCAGTTCCACCGTAACCATATGCAAAAAAGATACCTCCTCTTTCAATTATCATAGTTTTTATTATTTCATCGTACATCTTCCGATAATTTTCATTCATTGTAGATAAGTATCCCATAAGATCATATGACTTTCTTTATCATAGTCAATTCTTATACCAAGAAATTATCTTGAAATCTATTGAGTAGACTTTCATCTGGAAATGACATCCACTAAATTAAATTCTCTTAAAGACTGTCCATTTGGATTAGGCAACTTTTCAATCTCAATCTGACATAAATTCATTAGATCTTTTCAGGAAATTATATGCTCATAAAAAAATTAGAAAAAATGTGACTTAATTAGTTCTACATAGTACTCAATTAAAGAGTTTGATTTCAAAAAATATATTACATATGGATTAATATGTTTAAAAAAACTATTTTTCTATTGAAATACCTTGATTACGCAATATTCTCTTTTGATCAAATAAAATTTCATTTCCAAACAATAATTTGCGGGTGACTCATGATATTTCTCACTAATAATGTCACGAACAACTTTCTTTATTGATTCTCATATCCTAACTCAGCAGCCTCTTTTATACCTTCAATAAATGCGTTTGTTCGAGTTTCCAATTATGTCTCCTTCATTCTATGTCAGTTCCTTATTGTTTAATGCTCTTTTAAACTTGCAATCAATAGACCATCTGTGACAATTTTAAACACAGACAACTCATTTACAAAAGATAAACACCTTATTTAACAATTTGAAGTCAATGGTGAATCTTATTCCTTGAATTACATGGCAACAATGGAAAGGATGAGAACCACTTAAAATATTCAATAATTGAGAATTGAAGAAACATACCTCTTTTTAATCTTTGTAGCATTGCTAGTCTTTTCTTAATATCAACAAAGCTCTTCATAATCTTGCTAACATGGTTTCAAACTTTGCCCTTTTGCTTTATGCTTTTGAGGCATCATTGTGTTTGCTCTAAGTAAGGTGATGCAATGAATACAATCATGCTAACCATGAAAAGGAAACTAAAAAAATACGTGAGATTGAAAAATAAACTATAAATTTCATGAAAAATCATATAAACAATTTTTACCTCACTAATTTTTACAAACAATCATCAATACAAAAAATGAATGGCTAACATGTGATAATCTCTTCGTTTTTTCTCTTCAAAATGTTATCATATTTAAATGCTATAATCCCTCATAAAAACAAATTTTTATAATCACTAAAAAAGAAATGATATCCAATTTTTCCAATAAATTCATCCATCTCAATGCACATGTGGATGCACATGTGGCATGCCACATGTCAACACTCCAAGAGATAAACCCAATTTTACATATATATGGGATGGGATGGGATGGGATGGGATGGAATGGGATGGGATATATGGGATTGATATGATAATATATTAGTTATATTATTTATTAAATAGTACTCCGTATTACTTATTATTATTTATTAATATTCTATAGATTAGAGTTTAGTACGGACCCGAGCCCATTAGGTCAACTAGCGTAGCTTTACTTCCTATGTATTGTAACCCTTCCCCGTTATTATGAAATCAATAAAGAAATATCAAAACCCTAATCTCCTTCTCTATTCTCTTGGAGTCCGGAAACGCTCGAAGTTTTCCATCTTTCTCTACCTTTCTTCTTGGAGCCCGAAGACGCTCGAAGTTCTTCCTTATCCCGATACGATATTCGTATCAATTGGTGCTCTCATTGCTTTGAACTCCAAAAAAAAACAAAAAAAAATCACAAAAAAAAAGGAGATCAGTTGCCGCTGTTTGCCGCCGTCTCCATTGTTCTATCGTTGATCCGCCGGTGCAAATCTACAAAAAAAAAAATAGCGAGAGAAGAAGAAATCCAGCCACTGCCACACTTTGAAGGCTATTTGTGATTTGTGTCGTGCGGCCGATCGAAGCAAGACCATTGCGGAGCCGCCATAGATCTAAGCCACAAATTGCAGAACAAATTTCATCAATTGGGCAGTTCATTACGCTCCATTAGTGGACAATTGACTCTATGCCAAATTGGGATCAATCTTATTAAGAGGGGGCCAACAATATCAAAAGGAAGAAAAGAAGCATTCCTTGATCAGAAGGCAAGACGTCAAATAAAAAAAATGGTGCCTTGAAGTTTCAGCCAGGTGATATCTACGCACTATTTTTTCTCTCCTAGTCGGTGCCTTAAATTCGGGAAGTATTATTTTTGAAGTTGATTTGGGGATCTCAGACGCAAAGCTATTTGGCTATTTTGACCAAATTGGGCCGTCAAATTACTGCCAGAATCGCTGCATATTTCTCAATTGGTGAGGCTTGATCAATTGGAGAGGTGTGCAAGCCCACTACCTCAAATCATTCCTTAGAGAGTATTCTTTGTTATCAAATGCAGCAGGAATTTTCATTCCGCATGGAGGCCCGATTCAAACGGTTAGAAGCTTTGGTTATGTGTACTTGTACATTACAGAGACTTATTGATTTATTGGAAAATGTTTTATATGGAGATATTGATTTAGACGAAGGGGTGTGTTGGGTTTATGATCATGTTGATGAACTTATGAAAACGCTCCGATCGTTTCCTCATACTCCAGGTCAGCCAAGTCATGATTCTGACTTCTACGCATTTGACATCAAAATCTCTTGCTCTATACAAGATTTGGTTCGCGGTCCCCCAATTTTGCCAAGTTTGATTTCTTTCGAGTTACAAAATTTCAAAACAAACATGTTGGGTGGTATAAAAAGCCTCATTGACGCTTCTTTTCCTATAGCAAATTTGTCTCCAATGAAAGGTGATACATTTGTCCAGAAAATGGACGAAGCAGTCGTACTCCCGACTCCTATTCTAGAGGATGCAGTTGGGTTTGAGGGACTACGCGTTGCACCATACGTCGAGGATATCGTGGATAGTGGGTATGACGCCATACATGAAAATGAGGGTGCTAGAGCTAGTGATGATGAGTCATCCTACAAACACGATCCTACATCTGATGGATTTTATACACCAATCAATACCTCGATGGGTGTGGTCATTGAAGATTTTAATGTTCCTGATATTATTGACAAGGTGGCAGATGCAGATAATAAGCTAGCGGACATTCCCATTTTATCTGACACCATTAAGTTATTTGACATTGTCGCTATGGTCAAGATGGAGCACCTGGTTTCACCGAGAGCAACTGCATATGCTATGTGCCCTGTCTCATATTTCTATCACTTTGCTGCACGAGCCAAGGTGGTTGAAGATTCAAAGAGTAGACTGCTCCTTTGGTTTAGCATTATCTCTCCGGTTCAGAAGCACGAGTGGGAGCCTCCACCTTGAGGACAAGGTGGATTTTAAGGGGGTGGGAATGATATGATAATATATTAGTTATATTATTTATTAAATAGTACTCCGTATTACTTATTATTATTTATTAATATTCTATAGATTAGAGTTTAGTACGGGCCCGAGCCCATTAGGTCAACTAGCGTAGCTTTACTTCCTATATATTGTAACCCTTCCCCGTTATTATGAAATCAATAAAGAAATATCAAAACCCTAATCTCCTTCTCTATTCTCTTGGAGTCCGGAAACGCTCGAAGTTTTCCATCTTTCTCTACCTTTCTTCTTGGAGCCCGAAGACGCTCGAAGTTCTTCCCTATCCCGATACGATATTCGTATCAGGGATAATAATGCCTAACGGTAAATTTTAGTTTAAACACTCTCCTCCTCATCATCGCCCCTTTCACCTTTTTATTTTCTTGGTCATTTGTTTGCTCCTCTAAAACACTTATATTTTTTCTTTTTTTACTTTTTTTTTCTTATTGCTCCATCATGTGTTTATACTTTTTACTTTTTAAAAACATTTTAAATTAATTTTTTAATGCATTAAGAAATTTTAATTTTTTTAACATTTTTAATTGAAATTAAATTGTTATACAAAAAAAATAATTTATATCGGCTATTAACACTTTTCCCATGTCTTCACTTTTTCTATGAGGCTGCCGTCTTCGTGTCACTACCTCCCTATATGCGCCAATGCCATTATTAGTACTAAAGTTATTTTCAATTTAATTTATTTGATGACATAACTATATCTTTTTATGAAATGAATAGTGAAAAAGAAAAATAAAGTAAATAATGTTTAAACACTAATAAAAAAATTGATTTTTATAAGGAAAAATTGCTGCAGGGTACCCTAGATTTTGTGACTGAAAGTTCGTGGGGGCGCAGCGGAAATCACCAATTAAGAGCTATGCAAACAAATCATCGAACTATGCTGCAGAAAGACGCTGCAGCACTGTCACAGTACGTGATGACGGACAGTGTGCTATAACACTTCTCTGTCACAAGCACACACACAGAAGCAGATGATGCAGAGGGTGTTGCAGCACCTACTGGGCAGAATGCTGTAACTGTGAAAAGCGTAAAAAATAACACCAGATATGTTTATGCAGTTCGGAGCAAATTCTCCTAGTCTGCGGGGCCCACGTCCGTGTAATAGCCCTCCACTAAATCACTAGATGCAAGTTACACCGGTACATAACAACATGATGAGACACCCTTCTCCGAATTGCTAATCTTCTGTGTCAACCTCGAAAACTGCAGCAACTCTAGAAACATAAACCTCTCCTAACAAATAGAGGTTTCTACCTAGTAAAACACCTAACAAATATGGGATTCTATTTTGCCAAAAGATTAGTCAACACCATGGAACTAACAGTGACAAGAAATCTTTCAGTCTATTAATAATGACACTATTAATAACAGCAGTCTCATTCTTTTAATGACACTATTAATGACACTATTAATAATGAAATCTAGCCAAAAAATAATGACACTAATACCTCGAAGTATATTATTTGTTATTAATTATCATTATTATTATTAAAAATTTAATTAGTAGTTTTACCATTCTCATTCTTTTTTACTTCATATTTATTATTATTTTCTTTTTATTCTACTGTTATTATTATTATTATTATTATTAATTACTCCATATTATATTTATTAATAATTGTTACTATTATTATTAAAAATCAATTATTAGTTTTACTACTCTCTTTTTTAATAAAAATAATAGTAATAATTACTATTTACTTCTTATTATTTTATTTTCTTCTATTTTTTTACTTTGTATGCCCCCATTGACCTTTTCCAATTTCAAATTTTTACTTGCGTAAAAGAAGGTTAAAATATTTTAAAGCTTTAATTAAAAATTATATTTATGTATAGTTTATAAAATTAAGATTATTTATTCACTTGGTTATAAATTATACGTCATAATTCATAATGGCTGCTATCAATGACTACTACGTGACTAGTGCGAAAAACAACATCGAGTGACAAAAAATTAGAGTAGTGCAAGTACTAATAATTATTTTAATAATGATAATATTAAATGTTATTTTAAATCATAAGTGATATTTTTCTAAATAAGTTTTATTTTTCTTAAAAAATAGGCTAATAAAATTACTCATTAATTTTTAATAATAATAATTATATATTAAAATAATAGAAGAAAAATAAAATAATAAGAAGTAAATAATAATTAATACAAAGAAATAATAATAAGTACTATTATTGTTTTAAAAAAGTATAGTAGTCAAATTACTTAATAACTTCTTTGAATAAATAATACTTATAATAATAAGTGTTTTTTATAATAAGTGCTATTTTTCTAAATAAAAATTACTGTTATTTTTCTTAAAAAAGACTTGTAAAACTAATATTTAGTTTTTCATAATAATAGTAATAGTTATAAATAAAAATATTACAAAGTTATTAATAATAATAATAATAATAATAACAATAATAATAATAGAATAAGAAGAAAATGATAATGAATATGAAGTAATAATAATAAGTGCTACTCCACTATTTTTCTTAAAAATTAGAGTTGAAAAAATACTAACTAATTTTAATAATAATAATAATAATAATTAATAACAAATAATAATAATAATAATAGATTAAGAAGAAAAAAGAATTCAAAACAAAAAATAGAAGAAGAAAATGGGGAATGTGGAGAGCTGGATGAGAACAGCAGTCGGAGGGGGGGGGGGGAGGAGGAGGAGGAGGAGGATGATGATGATGAGGAGAAGATGAAGAAGAAGAACAAAGAAGAAGAAGATCGAAAATGAGGAAGAATGAGGAGAAGTTAATGTAGACACGAGATTAACAGAGAAAGAGACGGAATGTCGGTGCATGCCTTTGGGGTATAAAATGGGGTACAAATTTTGGTGTAAAAATAGATTAATTGTTTATTTATTTGATACTATGTCCATTCAAACCAAACAAAGCTTATGAGGATAATATTTTGAAAAAAGTTTGGCCAACTCCACTTGTGACACCATTTTTGACACCAAAGGCAAACACAGACAACAATTGTTTGTGCGGAGAATCGTGCATAGTAACCCAAACTATAATCCCAAGCTTTGTACAAACCACATAGACAACAACAATGTGGGACTCAATGTGGTCTGTGCAAAGCTTAGGATCATGGTTGGAGTTACAATAGTTTTATTGTTGTACGGAAGTGTTTGTATTTACCTTTGGTGTCAAGAATGGAGTTCTCTTAGCATTGTTAGCGCTATGGGATGTCTATGGGGAGCTCTTGTACAACTTTCTTATCTCTACATGTCTTCGGGTTTCCAGGCTTCACCCTTCTAATGCTTTCCACCATCTTCACCACATCAACCATTCTTGGCCTCTGGTCTGGCACCCGAACGACACAATCCATCCCAATCCGCAGCATCTCCACCATCTCGTCCTCCACACTGTGTGGGCCCCGCAAAAGCTCCACATCAAACACTTCAGCAGTCCATTCCTCACGAACCACAGAGTGGGCCCATCTCACTATGTGGACAATGTCATCCCCATTCTTCACGAGAGGGAACCTCCCGGTTAGGAGTTCAAGCAACAAGACCCCGAAGCTAAAGACGTCAGATGCCTGTGTGGCTTTCCTTGTGTCTGTCACTTCAGGGGGACAATACCCTCCGCTTTGGGTGAGAGGTTTGGTCATTGGGGCTATTAGCGTCGCCAACCCGAGGTCTGATACGCATCCGTAATGTTTGGAGTTGAGGAAAATGTTTGATGATTTAATGTTTCCGTGAACAAGCTTCCCTCCACTTTGCCCGTGAATGCAGGCAATGCCTCTAGCCGCACCAACTGCAATCCGCACCCGAGTCTCCCAATCTAATGGAATCCTCCCGCCCGCGCCCCTATTTTCTGCAAATTACCAATGTGTAAAAAACATGATTTGAAATGGTGCAATATTGGATCTTTAGTTGATGTTAAATATAGTGAATGTTCATAATCATAAAACCAAACCAAACAGATACAAAATACTCGCTTTTTTATGTCAATTTACTACCTTCAAATCATCATCATTATAATAATTTTGGGAAAAAACACATTTTAACATCCTTAAATAGGGCCTAGAAAAATTTAGTTAAGAATAATAAAAAAAGAAAGAAATTGAATTTAAATAATTTAATTTGATAATCTAAAAATAATAAAATATATTTGGAATCAAAGTTAAAAATTTTTATTGTTATAAAAATGGTTTAGGATTATTAGTTGGAATTGGATCCAACATAATTTAATTTTGGGCTAAGTAATCGAACTTGGCCAAAAAAACTGTGAAATATGGAATAAGTACATTAAAAATCACTATTGTCAATCCGAAGTTGAATAGCAAGGTGGAAGTTGATGCTGAATGTGAGCTACGCCACCAGGGTTTGAATTCCACTCTATGTAGTGTAATTTTTTTTCTTTAGACGAAAATTAATGATATAATTCTCAAAAATATCCAAACTCTTCCCCAATCAATTTTTTATTGGAATCTATTTCTAAGCTATTTTGGAGTCTTTTTAGTTACTTTATCACATTAAATTACTCCATATCAATCCAAACATCATCAAATATTCTTAAAATATTTTTAATGGATGTTGATGTCATATTTGAAGAGTTTTACACTTCTTTTGATTTTTTTGATATGATCTTGATTTCATGATGTTAGAATCCTCCAAAAATAATATAAATTATATATCATGACCAAGTTGAGGTAATCTTTATTGGTTGTTTTTACAAGTTTTTAACTATAAATAACCCCTTTTGTTTATTCATTTTCTTCCAAATACCCTACCAAATCATTTCCCAAAAGACTAGAAGAAGTTAGAGCCAACAAGAGTTCCTTTAGAGCTCGTTTAAGGTAAGGAAACCCTTTCGAAAATTCTGCATTTTTCTTAAATGGTTTTCAAGTTATTGAGACACTTTTTGCTATTTTGTTGTTCTTCAGTAGATCTCGGTAACACCTTTAGAGTCTCGGTTCCTTACTAGTCTTCATCAACTCTATTTCACATTTTTCTTGAACTCGAGGTATGTGCAAAATCGTATTGCACGGACTTCCCATTCAACTACTATACTTGTAAAAATCCTTTAAAAAAACACTCTTTGTATAAAGTTATTTTAAAAATATACAAAGTAGTATATTATTCTCAAATTGATATTTTTAACACTTTTAAAATTAAAGTTTTAAAAATGATTTATTACAAAATATTGATTTATAAAAATGATTTGATATATAGGGAATAATATTTAAACTTTTATATTATCATAAGTTTGAAAAACTTGAGATCATCCTAAATTTGTATTTTGGAGCAACGGTAGGAGACCCATATCACCGCTCATCGTATACGTATACAGAACCCTCGGCCAAGGTTGCGAGAATGATGCCCAAAAGGCAGTATTTCTCAGGGCTACATTCGGAGACCCCGGGTGTATGTTGTTAAATTAAATATTTCTTATCTGAGTAGTTTGATAAAAATTTTTATAGAGTTTTTATCTAAATTATATCTATGTAGTTTCATATATGAAAATTCATTCTGTAAAAGTAAGATATTGATTTTCGTAAAAATTATATTTTTACGAGACTCTGTCCTATATTGTTTTGTACCACTCAGCAAATATGCTAAGCGTACAGTATTTTTGGTTTTTACTGTGTAGGTGATGTAGCAGGAATAAGTGGAAGTGCAGGACATGTCAATTATATTTTGTAATTTAAGCACGTTTCCGATGTTTTTAATAAATATTTATATGATGTTTTTATAAAGAAATTAGTATATTTCCTCTTAACTCTTTAATTTGGAATAGCCAGGGCATGTTCCTTTAAGCTTACTTTCAAGATAATATAGTTGGATAACAAAACAAAACAAAAAAAGAAACAAGGAATGAACCATACTTACCATGTATCAATGCAGATGCACTCCCTTGGGTGTAGTAATCATAAAGCATGAGCTTTTCATCCTTGGAGTAAAAGTAAGCCCTTAGAGGGGCCACATTTTCATGAACTATACTCCCAACAACCATCAAATGTTGCTCAAACTCTTTCCTTCCAACACTCACTTCCTTCAATCTTTTCACCACAACAGTTGTGGCATCCTCTACATTTGCCTTGTACACGACACCAGATGTACCCTTCCCTAGTATCTCCGCGGACGCACTTAGCAAATCCTCGAGGTCAAAATCCATTGTATAACCCTCAAATATTATCATACCACTGCTCCCACTCTTTTCCCCGAAACTTTCCTTCCGCCGGATATGCCTCTTGCTTACTTGTGACTTTGGTGAGCTCAAGTTCTTATATTCCTTCCATGTGTAGCAAATAATGCACGCGGCTGCGGTTAAGAGAATACCAAGAGAGCAGCCTCCAATTATCATCCACAGCTCTACGGAATAGCTGATTTTTGGGGACATTTTTTCTGGTGTAGTATACTTTCTCCAACTCAATACTAGTAGCAATAATCATAAATGCAAGAATTTCAAGACAGCAATGGCCATAGATAGTTTACATGATTTAAATCAGACATTTGACAAAGGAAGAAGCAAACAATAAGTGTACACACATGGAAATGGAATTAAACCCAAAATTAAAAAAAATATTCTTCTTCTACCCTTTACTGAAAAAATGTCAATCAAAAAAAGCCCTTTCCAAAAATTCTACCTTTCTTTTTACCTACTTGGTTGGAATTCTTGTATAAGGAAGAAAAAGGAGAGGAAGAATTTACGCGTGAGAATTGTTGAATTGCTGTGCATATCCATCATAACGACTCAAGCACTCCTCGCTTGGGCAAACAAATCAAACGCCAGGGGAGCAAAAAAGATAAAGCTTGCCTAAAAGGGAAACCCGAGGAAGAATTAATTAATCCAAGATGATCATTGTTTAGACTTTAATGAAATTTTTGATGATGGATTATAACTCTACGAGCCTACCTTAATATGAATAATAGGAACAATATAAGATGGTTAGACTTGGTGTTTTAAAAAATAATAATGCCTAACGGTAATTTTTAGTTTAAAAATTTTGAAAATTATTTTATACCATTAAAATTTTATCTGAAAGGCTAATATTAATAGTATGTTTGGTTGAAAGAAAGTGGGAAAATTTTTATTTTTAGAAATGGAAAGAAAATAGTAGGGAAAATAAAATTTAGCTGAAAAAACTTGTCTTTATTTTTGGAGAGAAATATGTAGAAAGTTGAATTTTCATTCTATTTCCTCCCCCACGGGGTAAATTTTAAGAATAGTACCTCAACTTTCAAAAAAATTTCAATTTGGTACCTAAAGTTCAAAACCTTTCACAAAAGTACTTGAACTTTTTACTATCTTTTCACTTAAAGTCCATTTACTCATTACCAGGTGACGAACAGGTCATTTTGGATCAAATTACAAAATCTGAGTTTTTATTTTTTTCACATTGACCCCATTTCTTCTTCCTCTTCTCCTTACACTCCCATACTTAATTTATATTCTTTTCTATTTTAACCCACTCCCCTTTCTTTCTCTCCTTTCTTTTTTCCATCTTCTCTTTTATTTTTTGTGTTTTTCATTCTTTTCTTTTTTATTATTCGTTATTCTTTCCATCTTTTCTTTTAATCCTTTTTTAACATTTTTTTATTTTTTATTCATTTTCACATTTTATAATTTCTTTCCCTTTACTTTAATTTTCTTCATCCTGTCCTCCTTTTTTATTTTTTCCTTTTTAAATTTTTTTTCACTATTTTAATTTTCTGTGTTTGTTTCCGTTTGCTATGTTTTTCTTTAGTTCCTTTTTCAAATCTTTATTTATTATTTATTCTTTTTCTTCCTTTTCGAGTTTCTTTTTTTCTTTGTTTTGTTTTCTTTTTTGTCTCTCTTTCTTTTTTTCTTTATTTATCTTTTTCGTTATTTTTTCCTTTATCTTTTATCTTTTCTGTTAATAATTGTGTTATTTTATATTTAATTAAACGAAAAGATCAAGCCATACGTATAATTTTTTTTAATTATTTGATTTTTTTGTTTGATAAATTTTTTTGTTTATTTTTTATCTTTATTGTAAACAATGAAATAAAAGAAGGGAGTAAAATAAGCCCTAAATAAATATATAAAAATGCAAAAAGAAAAAAAATAACACAAGAGAAAATTAAGAAAAAACAAACAAATTTTTTTTAGAAACTCTTAATTCATTTTTATGAAAAAATGATTATATCAATGGCAAACAAAAAAAGTGAAATCAAACAAAAAATATAAGACAGAATAATATAAAAAAATTAAAAGGCAAACCAAAAAAATATGGTCATTTACAGAAAAGATATAAAAAACTTACAAAAAAGTTCACATGATAACACATAGCCAAACAAATTGATAATATTAAGATATCAAGAAACAAAGATTAAAAAAATAAAAAAGATAAAAAAAGAAACAAATAAGATCAAAAAAAGTCTCTAGTCTTATTTTTTCTCATTACTTATTTATTTAGGGTTTATTTTATTCACTTGTTTTGTTTAATTATTTACAATAAAGCTTAATAAACAGAGAAAATACATTAACAAACAAAAAAACTTAAATAAAACAAACAAAAAATTAAAACGTATGGTTTGATTTTTTTAACTAAATTGATTAAACATAAAAAACACAGTTATTAACAGAAAATATAAAAGATAAAGGACAAAATAACGAAACAGATAAATAAATGAAAAAAAGAAAGAAAAACAAAAAACAAAACAAAACAAAAAAAAGTAAGAAATGAGAAAAGGCGGAACAGAATAAATAATAAATAGAGATTTCAAAAAGGAACTAAAGAAAAAAATAGAAAACGAAAACAAACAGAGAAAATTGAAACAGTTAAAACATTTCTAAAAAGGAAAACATAAAAAAAGAGGACAAAAAAATGATAATTAAAATAAAAAGGAAAGAAATGATAAAAAGTGAAAATGAATAAAAAAAATAAATAAGGAATTAAAAAAGGATCAAAAGAAAACAAGAAGCAAAAAAAAGATGGAAAAAATAGCGAATAAGAAAAAAGAAAATAAAGAAAAAGAAAAAAAATAAAAGAAAAATGGAGAAAAAGAAAGAAGAGAAAGAAAGGGGAGCGGGTTGAAAGAGAAAAGAATATAGATTATGGAAGTGTAAGGAGAAGGAAAAGAACAAATAGGGGTCAATGTGAAAAATAAAAATTTAGATTTTACAATTTGGCCAAAGTAACGTGCTGGTCCCCTGGTAATGGGCAAATGCACATTTAGTGCAAAAATGGTAAAAGTTCAGGTAGTTTTCTAAAAGATTTGAAGTCTAGCTACCAATTCAAAATTTTCGTGAAAGTTCAGGTACCATTCTTGAAATTTACTCTCACACCAAAGAGACTAGAAATTGTATTTCCACCCTATTCCTTCTTCTCCACCTCCTTTCTTCCATCGCCAAACGTAGCCTAGGTCTTGTTTGGTTGAAGGGGAGTGAGAGATAAGTGAGGTTGTGGTTGGAAATTTTTCATTGTTTGATTATAAGGAAGTTGGGAAGAAATGAAAAGAAAGTGAGGAGAAATTAAAATTTAATTGAAAACAATTTGCCCCCCACTATTCGAGTAAAATAGGAAGAAATTACATTCTCTCCACTCCTCTCCTCATCAATCATCATTGCCCCTTTCACATTTTTATTTTCTTTGTCATTTTTTTGCTCCTCCAAAATACTGTATTTTTTCCCTTTTTTTACTCTTCTTTTCTCATTTCTCCATCATGTGTGTGTACTTTTTTCCTTTTAAAAACATTTTAAATTAATCTTTTAATGCATTAAGCAATTTTAATTTCATTTAACATTTTTAATTGAAATTAAATTGTTATACAAAAAAATTAATTCATTTCAACTCTTAACACTTTTCCCGTGTTTTCTCTTTTTCTATGTGGTTGCCATCTTCGTGTCACCACCTCCCAATATGCGCCAATGCCATTATCAGTACTGAAGCTATTTTCAATTTAATTTATTTGATGACATAACTATATCTTTTTATGAAATGAATAGTGAAAAATAAAAATTAGTAAATAATGTTAAAACACAAATAAAAAAAAGTTCATTTTTATAAGAAAAAATTGCTAAAGGGTACCCTAGATTTTGTGACAAGAACCGGCAGGTCCCATTATTTTTTTAAAAAGTATTCTGAGGTACCTCAAAATATCAAAAAGTTACTACTCCCGGGTGCATTCTTTCTCTTTCTCCGTCAAACTTCAGTCTCCGTTAACTTCTCCTCCTTCCCCATTTTTGATCTTCTTCTTCTTCTTCTCTCCTCCTCCTCATCCGCCTTCGGATCTTATCCAGCCCCCATCCTCCCATTTTTTCTTCTTCTCTTTTTTCTTTTGAACTCTTTTTTCTTCTTATCTATTATTATTATTATTATTATTTTTTATTAATTATTATTATTATTATTAAAAAATTAATTAGTAGTTTTATCATTCTTATTCTTTTGATTTCATATTTATTATTATTTTCTTCTTATTCTAATATTATTATTATTTACTCCATATTATTTTTATTAGTAATTATTACTACTATTATTATAAAAAACCAATTATTAGTTTTACTACTCTTTTTTTTAAAAAATACTAATAATTACTATTTACATCTTATTATATTATTTTCTTCTATTTTTTTTACTTTGTATGTCCCCATTGACCTTTTCCATTTTTCAACTTTCACTTGCGTAAAAGAAAGCTAAAATATTTTAAAGCTTTAATTAAAAATTAATTTTAGTATGATATATTTATATATAGTTTATATAATCAAATTTATTTATTCACTTGGTTATAAATTATAAGTCGTAATTCATAATGGCGGCAATCGATGACTACTACGTGATTAATGCAAAAAACAACATCGAATCACAAAAAATTAGAAAAGTAAAAGTACTAATAATTTTTTTAATAATGATAATATTAAGTGTTATTTTAAATAATAAGTGCTATTTTTATAAATAATAATAAGTGTTATTTTTCTTAAAAAAAGAGTAATAAAACTACTCATTAATTTTTAATAATAATAATAATATATTAAAACAGTAGAAGAAAAATAAAATAATAGAAAGTAAATAATAATTAATACAAAGTAATAATAATAAGTACTATAATTTTTATAAAAAAGTATAGTAGTAAAATTACTAAATAATTTCTTTTAATAAATAATACTATTAATAGTAAGTGTTTTTTTATAATAAGTGCTATTTTTCTAAATAAAAATTACTGTTATTTTTCTTAAAAAAGAGTAATACGGAGTAATTAATAATAATAATAATAATAATAATAATAATAATAATAATAATAATAATAATAATATAAGAAGAAAATGATAATAAATATGAAGTATAAATAATAAGTGCTACTCAGCTATTTTTCTTAAAAATTAGAGTGGAAAAATATTAGTTAATTTTAATAATAATAATAATAATAATAATAATAATAATAATAATAATAATAATAATTATAATAATAGAATAAGAAGAAAAAAGAATTCAAAAGGAAGAGGAGGAGGAGAAGGAGAAGGGGAAGAAGGAGGAGAAGTCAACGGAGACTGGAGATTGATAGAGAAAGAGGCTGAATGTCACCGGGGTGACTTGTTTGATATTTTAAGGTACCTCAAACTATTTTTTAAAAATAATGGGACATACTTATCACAAAATCAAGAGTACCCAGCAGTAATTTTTTATTTTTATAATGCGTGGTACCTCTCCATTATCATGGAAGACCAAGATATCAAGTTATGGCAAATGCTTGTGTGAAAATCCAATGGATGCACGATATTCTAAGTGCTCCAGGAGTGCTGATTCTTTGTTTTGCACGATTGTACTATGACATACAGTCAACTTTATATATTGCAGCTTATCTAGTGTTTCACGAAGATATGAAGCATATTGATGTGGACTGTCATATGGTCTGTGAATCCGTTTAGCGACACGAGGTGTCCATGAATTATGTTCCAACCTGTTATCAGCTTGCACATATTTTTACCAAAGCGTTGTCAAAACCTGTTTTTGATTTTATATTGTGTAAGTTTGACATTCGTGATATTCATACGTCAATTTGAGAGGGAGTGTTAGTGGATACTTGTGTATAGACGTCAATTTAGCTTATTGGGCCTAACTTCATGGCCCACTTATGTATTTGTGTATATATATTTGTTTGTGATTAATGAAACGCAAAACAATTTACTTGAATTCTTCAATCAAAATACCAAGAGTTGCAAACTAGAAATTGTATTTCTCTTTGATGATGTTGAGTTTAATATATATATATATATATATATATATATATATATATATATATATATATATATATATATATAGGGGTTGATTCCAATAAGAATGAGTCACTACGAAAGAAATAAGAATAAACAGCATCCATTAGATCTGATGAAACTTACGGCTTGGATTTAACTATGGAATTCAATTTAATTTTGGTAACTAATAAATAGGGTATATTCAAAATTGGAGATATTCTCTTACAGGGGCAAATTAGGAACATAGGTGCACCACTTTCCCACGTCTAAACTGCTAGGATTAATTATCATGAATAGAAGTCTTCCTTTCTCAAGATATCCTAATTAAATTAGCCGGCTGTATTCACACCGCCTACAGAGAAGACCTAATCGAGACGATTCCGAAAGCGATGATTGTCGACAAGTAGCCTACAGGTGCACGATTTTCTTGAGTTTCAACATTTGGAAATTAGGTGCGTATCACTATTACATTCATGAACACCCTCATTATCTCGATCAACAAGATTCTTGCATTTGAAGATATTATCATTCACTTAACTCCTTTTCCCCTCTCTACTATTTGAAGTTGGTGATGCATTTTGATAGTGATATGTGCATCTGCATTTTGTTCTTAACCCTTGTAGGAGATGCATCATGAAAGCTTAATAGTGCATTATGTTCTGCTTTCTTCTTATTTGTGAGTGAGTTGGTGATGCATTATAACAGTGATATGTGTCATAGTGCATCCAGCATCATGTTGGGTAATGTTTATACGGAGTAATTNGAGCAGCAGAAAATAAAGATTGAACATACCTTATTGATATTGAAAATCCATTTGAGATGTTCTTTGACAACGTCAATACGAATGATGATGGATGCTCGGATATTCTTGGAATGAACACGGAGTGCAAGCATTAAATCTCCCATGCCTGAAGATGGAAAACGGTAAAAAACATGAACGGAGATTGTGGACTGATTTTAGGGAGAAGAAGAATAGACGAGGCATTATCGATAGGCGGCTGGAAATTTCTGAATTGCCCTTACGAGAAATTGGAAGGAGTATTCAGCCAGATCAAGATTGGACGATTATTATTCATTCTTATTTCTTTCATTAGATCTCATTCTTATTTGAACCAAATTCTATATATATATATATATATATATATATATATATATATATATATATATATATATATATATTCTTCCTTCACCCTTCTTCAGTTGTGGATGCACTTTAATGGAGTTGGGGGCACATGGCCCCTACTAATTTTTTGTAATAAGGTAAACTTTTTTTAATTTTATTTATATATACTCGCAACAAAATTAATATGATTCTGTCTAATTAAGTTAAATTTAATTTTTTTTGTTTAATCTTTTTAGTAACATGTATTTTATGCATATAATTAATAATTTATGAACTAAGAATTCACATTACATTTTAAAAAATATTTTACATTTAATAAATGTTTGAAATATAATTCTTTTTTTTTCATTTCATGTACCATATTTAAAAACAATTCAGGGAGGCTGCCCCCAAATCCCCAACCAATGATACCCCATCTAGTTCAATTCCTACATTTACCATTGCCTTTCTTCTATTACAATGTGATATTTGTTCATATATTCGTTATCTATTAAAAATATAATCTCATTTATTTTAATAATATGTTTTTGTGTTTCTACAACAAACAAGTAAACAACTAAAGGAGTGATCCCTTATATTCTAAAAGAGCACATATATACTTATTTATAGTGTCATAATATGAGTAATTACTACAAGAGAGTGGTAAAATGCCATATGAAGCTTGTGTGTGTGCGCTGACATTACCCACACTTGACAGTAGGGAAATTTGTATTTATTTTCAAAATTAGCACCTATATTAGTATCTTAGATAATTGAATTTTAAAAGTCCTTTAATCTATGAACTTTTACATATGTAATGTCCTCAGGTTATCTCATGCGTTATGACATAGCTCGATGAAGTTTGATGGAGTGCCACGTAAGCACCTCCGTAAACGGGTTGGTATGGCTAGAATCATGTAATGCCCTCAAGTTATCTAGTTAATGGGAGATGCTAAGGGGTACACCAAAGGTGTATCCCAAATGTACACCACATGCCTCTTTACCATTCATTTTTATATGATTTTTATTTATTTATTTATTTGAATTTTACATGCATTGTGCCGATGTTAGGTGTGTCGGCCCTGCATTTGCTCCTTCCCTTCCGGCATTTGGTTCTTCCATTACACCCACCAAGGTGGAAGGACCAGGCGCCGATGCCCAACACCGATTCCCACCGCCAACTCGAACTGCGTTAGCTCTGACGTCCGTTCTTGTTGCTAGTGGGTGGGATACTAGCCGAACGAGGCACCAAGGGAGGCATGGTTCTCGGGCCTTCGAAACACAATAGGGAACGTGAGGTTTACAAGAGGGCGTTGTAAGCGGTAGAGTGGCCTTGCTGCCACGATCCTCTGTCATTTCATGTCTAAAATACGTAAGAGGGAGTCTGTGCACTATTTAAAAACCAGTGATTTTACAAATAACTTTTAAAAGTAGATGTGATTTTAGTGCCTCTTTTGTAAACTATATATGAGGGGCACCCATGCTATTCTCCCGAATAAAATAATAATAAAATTCACGAGCTTTCTATTTATGGTTTAAATTTTTATTTTAAAATTATTTAAAATTATTTTATTTTTTAATAAAGTTCACAATTAATAAATTTGTAAAATTTGTGAACGAGCAATTAACAATTTCTCCCGCTAGAATTTCCAAAATATCGCGATAAATCGACCAGATCTGCAAACCCTGTAACTCCCGTTTTGATATCATCTCTTCATCGACAAGTTTGCTCGCTCTACCCACACACAGTATATGTAAGCTCTTCTTTACTCCGTATTTTATTTCGTCTCAATTTTCTCTGTTACTTGTAAGCTCTAGCAGCTAGTCTCAAGGGTCGGAAGCAAAAGTCGGAATTTTCGATCTTAACACTCCCCGTAAAGCGATAATACTTTTAAATCGAAAATATATTTCTGATAAAATTGAGCGAAATTTGATGTTATTTCATTTTGAACATTGGGGCTAAGCAACAGATATATGAACACATACTGCGTATGATTTTCTGTTTGCAAATCCTTTGTTTCCCTTCTATTTTTACATGCCAAGAAACCCTTTTTGAGTTCTTGAAGTAGACTAATGCCAACGTAGTACTTGATCCCTCCCATGAAGGCTGCCTCGGCTGACCTCGTTCGCATTTCTCTCAGTTTCACAACTTCAAATAGAATGACACACAGTTCTCTCCGCTCTGAAGGTGTGTATAGTAGATTATTAGACAAGTTTCCAGATGCCAAGACACTAGAAAAAATTCATTCCAGGATCATCTCAGATCAGGGCCTATGCCCCAACACGTCCATCTGCATCAAATTAATGCGGGCTTATGCATCTTGTGGCCAGACTGGTGCTGCACGGCAGCTGTTTGACAAAATTCCCATTAAAAATGTCGTGGCGTACAATGTGATGATCAGAAGCTATGTCAACAATCGGTTTTATCGAGATGCTATTGTGTTGTTCAAAAAGATGCACGTGGATGGCATTCAGCCTGATCGATATACCCTTCCTTGTTCTAAAAGCTTGTTCAGTTTCTGATAATGTGTGGTTAGGGGTGCAGATTCATGGCCCGGTTATAAAGAATGGTCTTGATTCATATTTATATACAGGGAACGGTTTGGTGGCCATGTATGGGAAATGTGGGTTTTTGGCTGAGGCTCGGCGGGTTCTTGATGAAATGCCTCGAAGGGATGTTGTTTCTTGGAACTCAATGGTAGTGGGATATGCTCAAAATGGAAAGTTTGATTATGCATTAGAAGTTTGCAAGGAAATGAACGTGTTGGGTCTGAAGCCTGATGCTGGGACAATGGCTAGCATTTTGCCTGCTGTAACCAACACGTGTATAGAAAATGTTGCATTTGTGAGGAGCATGTTTTTGGATATGGACAAGAAAGACTTGGTTCCTTGGAATGTGATGATGGCTGTATATGTCAAGAATTCCATGCCTAAAGAGGCTATCGAAATATATTTACGATTGGAAGCTTCTTCAATAGAGCCTGATGCATTAACTTTTGCTACTGTTCTTCCTGCTTGTGGTGACCTTTCTGCTGTACTGTTAGGACGTAGGATTCATGAAAAGATTGAGAGGAGTGGACTTCAGCCTAACTTATTACTTGAAAATGCTTTAATTGATATGTATGCAAGGTGTGGGTGTTTGCGCGAAGCTAGGGAACTTTTTGACGGCATGGTGTTTCGAGATGTAGTGTCATGGACTTCCTTGATCTATGCTTACGGTATGAGTGGCCATGGTCAAAAGGCAGTTTCTTTATTTTCAAGGATGCTCGAATCTGGCCTCAAACCTGACTCCATTGCTTTCGTTTCTATACTGTCAGCATGCAGTCATGCTGGACTGTTACAGGCGGGGGAATATTATTACAATCTAATGACAGAAGAGTATAAGATTGTTCCAAGGCTAGAACATTATGCTTGTATGGTGGATTTGAGGGCAAGGGCTGGGCAGATAGATAAGGCGTATTCTTTTATCAAACAGATGCCGATGGATGCTGGTGAGAGGATATGGGGTTCTCTGTTGAGTGCTTGTCGCACATATAATGACATGGATATAGGGATTATAGCTGCAGATAATCTTTTCAAGTTGGCACCTAGGCAGTCTGGATATTATGTCTTGTTATCAAATATCTATGCAATTGCTAGAAGATGGCAAGATGTGACTAAAATTCGGACGTTGATGAATGAAAAAGGTATCAAGAAAATTCCCGGTGTTAGCAATGTGGAGCTCAATAACCAAGTACACACATTTCTTGCCGGGGACAGGTGTCATCCTCAATCAGGGAAGATTTATGAAGAGCTAGACATATTAATAGGGAAGATAAAGGACGTTGGCTATGTCCCAGTTACAGATGGCACACTGCATGATGTTGAGGAGGAAGACAAAGAATATCATTTAGTTGTTCATAGTGAGAAACTGGCAATTGCCTTTGCAATGTTGAACACTGATGCCGGAACACCAATCCGAATCACAAAGAACATACGCGTCTGTGGGGATTGCCATGTGGCTGTCAAGCTCATATCTAAGGTCACCAAACGTCTCATTGTTGTCAGAGATACTAGACGCTATCATCATTTTCAAAACGGAGTCTGCTCATGTGGTGATTATTGGTGATCCTACCAGTAGTCATGGACACATGAGGATGAGTGCTATGTCTTGGGAAAGAAATGCAGTGACACAATGTGTGGGAGGCCTTGCTATATGCCTAAATAGGTCGACTTTGAATTCCAAAGTTATTTTGCACTCACAACATAAGACAAATAGCTGCTTTTATCTTGTGTTGCGGCAGAAATGACTTCCAAGCCACATGCTTGGATAACATAAATAAACTGTTCAGAAAGTGGAACAAATTTCAGTATCGTCTTTCCATAATTTCATGTTATACATGTGCCCCTCTCAGTTAACCTTCAAAAGGCTTTGGATTTTCTTTTTGCTCCATGCTGCCCTTTTTAGCCCTCATCCTATCTCAAACTATCCTAAATGTTGTCTAATTTGTCCCCACATATTAGCTCTTCCTTTCACATGAGCAATACCAGCTTATGGTTTCTTTGAATATTCTGTGTTTGCCTTCATTAAGAGGCTGGCATTTCCCCTTATTATTTCATTGGCGGCCCAAGTATAATCTCTAAATACTCTGAAGTTTTCATGAAGTGGCAAACAGTATATGCACTTTTTTTGGTGGAATAGGCAGTAAGAACTTATTCATTTAAAAGTTAAAAGTATAGGATGCCTACACCTTGAGAGAGAGAGAGAGTGACAGAGAGAGTGCCAGCCCATTTGGTTAAAGCAATATGGATGAAATAGAGTGATAATAATAATAATAATAATAATAATAATAATAATAATAATAATAATAATAATAATAATAATAAGGGTGTTGCTAAATCCACCCCAAAATGGCTATATCCACACCTTTTACTTATATTTGCTAAATCCTCTCCCATTAATATAAATTTGATATTGGTGTGGATTTAGCAAATTTATGTGAAAGGGGGTGGATATAGCCATTTTTGGGGTGGATTTAAGAACACCCTAATAATAGTAGTAGTAGTAATTATAATAATTTGTTATTGTTGTTGTTGTTGTTGTTATTATTATTCTAGCAGATATGTTTTGTTTGGTTTCCTTTACTATAATAATCATTTTTCAGGGGAGAGTGGGGTGGTGGTGTTGGTGTTATTTTGTAATCAGTTGGACTTCTAGCAGTGATACAGTTCTTACTTCATTTAGTGGACCATCTGCATCATTTTTTACATCTGTCCTTTTTTGAATATTTCTGCATTTTATTTGCAGGATTATCCTCCACTGATTGACGCTACAACTTCATGATTTCTCATTGGAAATTTCAATTTCTTGCTTTATTTGGAATGAACCGTGAGGCTCTTCTGTAATCAGTAAGTGATTGCCTTTATATATCTTACCAGTACACATTTGGAGTTGTCATGTTTCAACACAATGAATAAATGACTTATTAATGTCTTCTATTGTGTTCCGTGTTTTGAAATTCTTTTCCATGTTTCTTATCTGCTAATAAACTAGCACACAACTTTTTGTCCCATTCTAATGGGAAAATGGAATGCTTACACGTGGAACTGGATTAAAAAAATTTGTGACAGACCTTTTTTTTGTACTAGCAGTGGTACGAGAAAAAGATGCTTGTTGGGAATATGCTGAGAAGGTAGATGGAAACAAGGTTAGATGTAAGTTCTGCCTTAGAGTTCTGAATGGTGGAATTAGTAGATTAAAGCACCATTTGTCAAGACTCCCTAGTAAAGGTGTAAATCCATGCACCAAAGTGAGGGATGATGTTAGTGATAAGGTGAGGTTAATAATTGCGTCAAGGGAAGACGCAAAGGGAATCTCTGAACCTTATAAGCACAAGCACACCGACCTTATTACACTTTGCACAAATACTTGTGCAAGCAAAGCTGCCGGTGCTTGTGTGGGCCACCCAGCTGCAGTTCCTATCCAAAAAGTTTCCCCCTTTGTTACACAACCTAACAATGAAGAAAATGCTGAGAGAAGCATTGCTCTGTTTTTCTTTGAAAATAAATTGGACTTTAGTGTGGCCAGATCTTCATCTTACCAGCAAATGGTTGAGTCGGTAGGAAAATGTGGCGGTAGTGGGTTTATAGGCCCTTCTGCTGAAACACTGAGAACAATTTGGTTGGATAGGATCAAATCCGAAGTAAGTTCACAATCTAAAGGTGCAGAGAAAGAGTGGGGCATGACTGGTTGCACGATAATAGCAGAAACCTGGACGGACACCAACAAATTGTCATCACGATCTTTGATTAACTTCTCAGTTTCTTCATCCTCTGGAACCTTCTTTCACAAATCAGTCGATGCGTCCTCATATTTCAAGAACATAAAATGCCTTTCTGAATTGTTTGATTCCGTCATTCAAGATTTTGGCCCTGAAAACGTGGTGCAGGTTATTCTGGATAACACTCTTTACTGCACCGGTATAGTGAACAACTTACTGCAGAGCTATGGGACTCTCTTTGTTTCCCCTTGTGCTGTCCAATGTTTAAACAATATACTGGACGAGTTTTCAAAGGTGGATTGGGTTAACCGGTGCATCTTGCAAGCACAGATGATCACGAAATTTATATATAACAATTCATCCGTTCTTGATCTGATGAAGAACTTCACCGGGCAGGATATAGTTAAAACCGGAATCACAAAACCGGTTTCCGATTTTCTCTCTTTACAATCCGTACTGAAGCAGAGATCAAGGTTGAAGCACATGTTCAACAGCCCAGAGTTTGCCACTAATTCGATTTGTCTAAACAAACCCCAGAGCTTAACTTGCCTCGACATTCTTGAAGACAATGATTTCTGGAGGGGGGTCGAAGAGTGTGTGGCACTATCTGAGCCGTTCTTGAAAGTGATGAGGGAAGTTTGTGGAGGGAAGGCAGCAGTGGGGTTTATATATGAGCTGATGACCAGAGCAAAGGAGTCTATAAGAACATACTATATCATGGATGAAATAAAGTGCAAGACTTTTTTAGACATAGTTGATAAGAAGTGGCAGAATAATTTGCACTCCCCCTTACACTCTGCTGCGGCGTTCTTGAACCCGAACATTCAGTACAATACAGAAGTGAAATTTCTGGGATCTATAAAAGAAGAATTTTTTAGGGTTCTTGAAAAGCTACTTCCAACACCTGAGCTCAGAAGAGATATCACCAACCAAATCTGTTTGTTCACAAGGGCTTTGGGGATGTTTGGGTATAATCTTGCAAAGGAAGCTATAGATTCTGTCCCTCCTGGTATGTACTGCTTATTTAGTGAAGTTGCACTTGAATTCATTTTAGCACTCAGCAGCTATTAGTGCCTTGCCCACCCCTAATCCTAGGAAATCAGATAGCTGGTCATTCTTTAACCAAATTATTTTGTGAATAATAAAAATTTGGAAGGAAATACAACAACAAACCCACTAAAATCCCACATAGTGGGGTCTAGGAAAGATGAGTGCACACAGACCTTACCCCTATGTGGAAAGTAGAGAGCCCTAGCTCAAAACAAAAGAAACATGGGTTTTTAATTTTGGTCTAGTTAATTCTATTTATTTATATCTCGTAGATAAGGGGCGGCTGAGAAACACGTGTGAGAAAAAAGTTAAAGTAATTCATTTTATGAGGGAAAACCAGACACATGAAAGTATATTTCTTTGGCATTATATTTCTTTTCCTTATGTTCATTGCGGATGGAGCTAAAAGAGTCATTTTTTACAATGCTTTAGGTTCGGGTAAACAATGGACTAAATCAAAATGACACGTTACCCTTCCCTTGCTATTGCATCCGACACCCAAAAGAAACATCCTGCTCCCTCCGTTCACCAAAACCAGTCCTATCTTGACTTTGGGCCAAAATAAGGAAAGGGTTATTTGGGGTTGGCTTCCCAATTTTTCCCTTGATGTGATGGGTAGATTATTAGTAAAAAGGTATGATATGATAGGTAGGGTAAGAATTAGTAGGAGTAAAAATAGTTTTTTAATAAAAATGGAAGTGTTTTGGTGAAAGAAAAAGAAATGAAAGAGGAGACTCCAACCTAGTTCAGATTATATTGGATTTTTTGTTGTTTCTGCAATCTTTTTTTTCCTTGGCCTTTTACAGGGTTCAAACAAACCCATGATGCTGTTTGAATTAAGATACATTTTGCACTGAACATTTAACAAATTCATGAGAGTAATTTGATCGTTGGTGCATCAAATGATGACTAGAGAGTTTCATTTCTTACACTCTGTTATAACTGTGTATCGACATAACAAAAACTATAGGGATTTGGTGGGAACAATATGGTGATGCCGCTCCAGCATTGCAGAGAGTTGCCATCAGAATTCTAAGTCAAGCATGCAGCGGCAGTTTCATGTCCGAGAGAGATTGGGCCGCGTTTCAACAAATCCACTTGGAGAAGCGCAACAAAGTCGAAAAAGACATGTTGAATGATGTGGTTTATGTAAACTGCAATCTCAGGCTAGCGGCAAGGTTGCCTCTGAGCTCAAAAGCCACAGCAGACACCGATGTCCTTCAACTTGATGACATAGATATGTCCTCCGAGTGGGTTGTGGAGGAGGCTGAAACCCAGAGCCTCCCAACACAGTGGCTTGACCGCTTTGGTTCTGGTCTAGATGGCAACGACTTGAATAGCAGACACTTTGGCGTTGGTCTATTTGGTGCTAATGACCCAATTTTTGGATTGTGATGGACGGTGGGGTGTGTCCAATATTCCAAGGAACTTAACTTATTTTGGTACTACTGTAAAAGATGATACCTTTGAATTTGTGTGCATATATTATGCTTATCTGTACACCAAGGGATTTAGCTAAAATGGTTGCAAAGCTATGTTAATGTTGTGCACACCCTCCAAATATGAGGTGTTATTTCACCCTTATTACGAGTATAAAGAGATGGCTATCCCTTCTGTTGTATTAGCCTATAACCTATGTATGTATGATGGGATTGTGGATTTCATCCAGTTTAATAGAGTATTATTCAACTATAAATACTAGTGAAGCTCATTCTAGTCAAACCTAAGACAGAAATCATGTAATTTATATTCAAAACACAGTAAAGTCTTGTTCTCTTCAATTTATTTCTGCTATTTATTTTTTATTTTTATCAGAATCGGATCAGATCCATTCACCTCAAAGGCGTCTTCTTGTTTTAGGTATCAATTAAAGGTGGACTTTTTTGCTATTGAACAGAATCTAACCTTGTAAAAAAATGTTTATCTATTGTGAAGAACATCCTTACGAAGCGTTGGGTTTGGCAATGTTGATGAATTACCCATGTAAGGAGAGAACATAATGTTAAATATATATACTATAAACCAATTTCATTCACACAACATAGAAAAAAAATTGATTCAGTTCCCTGTGCTCAACTTATACTGTAGCGTTCAAGAGCTATTGTTAAGGAGGTAGGCCAAAGCCTTTTCTGTATCATTGTCAAACATGAGTAGGGCTTCTCCAACCGCATTTGACGAGAACCCCATATCTCTCAAGCGAGTATAATGATCCGCAAATTCTCGGACCTGAAAAACAGTTACTTTAGTACCCTTTTGTCAGTAGCACCAATTTCGTACGGGAGTTTGTGTATGCGGGTGAGATAGACATACCTTTGTTGGGTTGTCTCCGAAGTTTGCAACAGCAAGAGGAACGGCATCTCTATTCAGACCTGAAGTAATGTATTTGTCTGCAATGGGATCTCCAGAAGAACCCTACAATTCAGTGCGAAACAACATTCACTTTCGCTATGATATGATATAGAAACTTATCAGAGACAAGCCAACCATTTAGCTACTGTTTTTCAAGGCATAACAAAGCTTGATATCATGCTCCGTTGTAATCTAACAGAGGAAGGATTAAGGATTAAATTGCTCCACCAAGAAAATGCACTCAAGCACCAGTTTGGGATGTAAAAAATCAGAAATACTTGCATATATTGTGGATTTTATCATGCGTTAGTACTCAAACTTAAGTTAAGAATGAGAATATTACTTCTACAAAAAGAATGAAACCAATTATCCTAGGCAATCATACCTTGTTTAATGATGATGATTCATACAAGTGAACGAGTGGCACAGTTTTAAAATTTTCTAAAACCTTAAACACACTCCCTCTAATTCATAATAATTCACTCTCAACAGACAATTTTGTTAAGAATTAAATACTGTCTTGGGTCTCTTCCAACTCTGTCCCTCTCTTAATTTGCAATAGAGCTCATTATTGTTATTGAAAGGGAAATGAGGTCATTTTACACATAAACATTATGAGTAAATAAGTTTCTTAATATACACAAAACACCCCCAAACAAGATCTAGAGAGAGTAAAGTTTAAATAAATAGACCACGAGTGAGTGGAGAAGAAACACTCATCAATGAGAACCTTAAGAACATTATATATATTAGAGTGTGAAATCTAAGGGCCATAAAAATTTGAAAAATAAGAAAAAATCAGGAAAATGCGGTGGCATTTTTGTAATTAAATTGAACTTTCAAAAATGCACTACTTGCTTTGTAAATTGCACCATGGTGAAGTACCTACTTTGAAAAAGTATCTACTTTGATACACACACACACACACACACATATATAGGGGCCGGTTCAGGTGACAATATCCTTAATGTGCGAAAAGTTCAATTTATTTATAAAATTGCATTTTGCACTTCTAGTATTCATTTTCGAAAAGTTCAATTTATTTACAAAATTGCCACCATGAATTTTTCAATTTTTCTGAATTTTTGATTTTTTATAGCCCTTAGATCTTAAATCTAATGGATTATATGCATTCTCATTTCGTTCACTATGCACCATTCTCATTTAATCCAAAATCTATATGTGTGTGTGTGTGTATAATGTACATATATACCTAAAAATTTGTGGCTGACACTACTTACTGCCCTGTCCCAAATTCCCAATGTATGTCGAATGTTCCTTTTTGAGCCATCCTCGTGTATTTGTCCACTTTTTTTTTCAGTGAAAGAAAATATGCCTTGCAATGCTTCATTTACCCCCAATTCATTTACCCACTTCCCAAAATTAATGACAATTTAGAAAGTTCTTCCCTTTTATTTTCATCTTCTTGGTCCATGTGCCAATAAGAAAGCAGACAAACACACTGTGATGGAGGACATACTATTTATTGCTTCTTCTGCTGAAGAAGAGGAAAAATCCCAAAAGATAAGTACTCACTGGAGAAGTCTGCCTTGACATATTTGTCACAATACTTCCTGAATCGACAAGCCCACTCCAATTTTGGCTATCCTTCTCTGCTTCAGCCAAAATCTTCCTCTCAAAATCAAAATCAAACTGGAAAGAACTATGTGGGATATCTCTGGTTTGCGAGGATAATTGTGGCTGTAAATAACCAGCAAAGGGATCAAAACACCAACAACAGAATTGGACTAACAAAAGTAGTACAAACTGTTATCTGCTACCTTGAAAATAATCTGCAACCTTGAAAATTACAAGTCAAATGAAATCATGCATATAATTGCAACCTTGAAAATGACAAGTCAAATGAAATCATGCATATTATTGCAGTAATGCACTAAAACATACTCTGTAGGAAATAGGACCTTGTTAAATTCGAATTCAACCATCATTAGGAATCAAGACAACTAGGCACACTAGGATCTGGCTTGCCAGGCACCTGCTAGAAACTTCAAGTGCTCCCAGACGCCTTTAACTAGCATTGGTTAACATTTTGTTATTCCCCAGACCCTACTCTTCGTGGGATTCATCCGGGTTGTTGTTGTTGTTTGGCTAACATTTTGTTATTGTTTTTTTATAAATATGCTAGACATAATTACCAGTAATTCTTCAAAATAATTTACACTTCAGACACCGATTAGATGCTTGTTGTGTGTTTGAACTTCGAATCCAAGTGGGTCGCCCACATTGGTTTCTGCAACGATGCCCACAGTAAAGCAAAGTATAATTTTAAAAAAAGAGATCTACCTATATAAACTAAAACATGAAACTTATACAAAAGCAAGACCACACATGTTTTTATACCCTAAATAAAAGTGTTGGCACTGTAAATACCTCAATTTGGCATTGTGTGTTGGCCTTTCACAATGTTTGTTGGCATTGTTTGACAATATAAATCATATCTTGGTATGAAAACATTAAATGTCCTGTTTTGGTATATGGCGCATGTTTAGTCCTAGTTAGGTATTTATCCCTTTTAAAAAATATTTCATCTAGCAGGAAGATGACCAATGATGTATTACTATCTTAGGGTTCTTGTGGCCATGAAGGTTAAACACATACGTAATTCCTAACATTAATTTAAACTGCTTTCGATCAGCTTAAACAAATCCAGCCAATTCAGCCCACTGATATGGAAATTGAAAGGGAGGATTGAATACTCATCAAATGATATTAAGATACGATCTCTCAAGATCCACAATCATCCAATGATAATAAAGATCTCAGTAATGCCATACCCATAACAGGCTGGTTGAAGGATCATAATGGTACTATGAAAATTTGTATGAGTAGAAATTATAATGCATGATTTGTCTAATAATCGAGCTCTAGTTCAAGTTATTAAGAACCATACTGGAGGTGTAATCCGGTACTCCGGTACTCCGGTTTTATGGCAACTCTAATACCAGTTCCATCTGCAAATCAATTGGAACACCCATAAATCTGATAGCCTCATTAGCATAGAAATAAGTGCAGAGAAAACGATCAATTCCGGTAAGGGATTAGAGGAAGATGGACTTACTAGAAGGAGCAGAAGAGGGGCGATGGAAAGAGGGCGAATTACGGCCGGAAAGATGGCTGGCAAGGTGTTGACCGATCCTGGGGTGGAGAGCCGGCGGATGATGAGGTTGGCCGGGAGGCGCATACATCGGATGAGAATGGGAGGGCGGCGAAGCGGTGGACGAAGGCCGTCCATATATGGGCAACTGAGAATCGTAAGCAGCAGCTCCGGCTCGGTTCCTGTAATCGTAGTCCATAGAGGGATTGGACTGCAGAGGATGAAAGGGATTTGTGGAGAGAGGGATTCAACTGGTGGTGGGAAGGAAGATGCTATTTTTACACCTGACAGAGAGCAAACGCAGAACATGAAATAGAGAAGGGTACAGTTGTTATTTTTTGTAAATTTTACAAACTTTTTATCCAATGCCCAGAACATATATGAGAACTATCATATGACAATGAGTATCAGTAGATTTGAGGAGTACCAGCACTTATGGAAATTATCATATTATTATTCAATACAAACATGAATAAATCTGAGTTTTAAATTCTCCATGCTCAGAGAGTATAAATGAGTAGGAACGAATCGAATAGAGGAAGAAGTTGATGATGGTACTGAACTTTTTAATTGTGAAAAAATTGAACAATATTTTATTTCAGAATGAACATTTTCTTATTTGAGAATGAGTATTATTTTTTAAAAATGAACACTACGCTATTTATTATAATTATATTAGACAAATGTGTAAAAATGAGTACTTATTTATTTTAAAATGAGTACTACCTTAACCAAAATGAGTACTACGTATTTCGAAATGAATGTTTATATTTGTACGAGAATGAGTACTACTCCACTCTATCTCCTATCTATTTTGTTTTGTTTATTATTACGATGTTTCGATAATTAGTTTTGTATATATAATTTTATTGATTATTCGATACTATGAAATATATTTATTGGTTTTCTTTTTTCATAATATAGTTTTTTGATGTACTTTTAAATAATATAATTTATATTTTTTATTTCTATATTAATTTGTTAGTAAAATCTTTTAATATAAAATTTGAAAGTTTTATGTGTAGAGCTTTGACACGTGGCAACTTTAGGTTCTCTAATTTGATTACACATAAGGCTCCTTACACACGTCCAATTACACGAGAAAATCGCAGAAAGCTTCCACACTGATTCTTTCCCTCTCTAAGCGTGATTGCCTACCCAAAATTTCTTTGCCAAAAATCCATTGATTCTTCGCGGTAGATCTTCGCCGTTGGAAAGGAAATCTCCCAAGGAATGGAAATCTGCACCACAACGAAGGGAAGTCAAAATCCACTAATTCTTCTCGGATTCTTAGCGTCAAATTTATGGGGTCAAGATCCACTTATATATCAACGTCAATTCGAGATTCAGGTTTATTTCCAAAATTCATATGCAATTCTTATTCAATTCATAAATTCATATGCTCTCTTATATTAATGTTGAAAGGTTTTGCCATGTTTACACCTAGTGAAGGAAAAGAATAGAGAATAGTAGTATGCTGTGATTTTGATATATAATGCAAGTGCAAAATTAATACTACTCAGGAACTAAGATGAAAGCTTTGTATTTGATCTGCTGCTTTTTCTTCTTCACAGAAACAATGAAATCAGATGATCATATATATAGGTCACCTTACCGCCAACAGAAGCTAGGAAAGAGGCCTAATAACAAACCACTAAGAGCATCTCCAACCATAGCATTTTAACTTGCTAAAAGTTATAATATAGTTAGCTAAACACTTTTGTTCTTCTCCAAGGGGTGTGCTTTATTTTAGCAACTTTGCTAAAAAATGACTTTGGCTTGTTAAATATGACAACCCCTCAAACTTTAGCAAGCCAATATTTAAAAAATAAAATAGCAAATTATGGTTGGAGAATGAAACGAAAAAGTGTTTGTTATATCACTATTCACTTGCTATAATGTAAAAATAGCAAATTTATATAACAAGCATATCTTGTTATAGACCATAAAAATATGATCACTAACTAACATGTCACTAAGCAATACTCTTAACAACCCTGAAGACTAGGACAATTATTCAAGAATAATTCAAACACTCTAACTTATAATTAAAAATCAGAATTAATAAATAATTAACCAAATTATCCAACATCCTTCCTTAATTCTGATAAGGGATGGTCTTCACTCCAAGCATGTCCCTTAACTTGACAAATGCATCAAGCTTCAATGGCTTGGTAAAGATGTCTGCAATTTGATCTTCAGGTCTGCAGTATTCCAGCTTGATTGTATTCTTCCCCACTTGGTTTCTTAAGAAGTGATAACGAATATCAATATGCTTGCTTGAGTTGCTTCTTCCATGAAAAACTGGATTCTTAGCCAAATTAATTGTTGAAACATTATCAACCTTAATTCTAATTGGCCCTTCAATATCAAAATCAATTTGACTCGTAATATTGCTAAGCCAAATTGCTTGACACGCACTTGATGTTGCTGCTACATACTTAGCTTCACACGTGGACAACGCAACAATGGGCTGTTTCTTTGATGACTTAGAGAAAACAGTCTTCCCGAGCATTAAACAATGACCACTTGTGCTTTTCCTTTCGTCTAAATCTCCACCCCAATCGCTGTCTGAGTATCCAACAATCTCAATCTCCTTGGATGATGAGTAGAATATACCGCAATCTATAGTACCTTTGATGTATCGCATAATTCTCTTTACTATTTGTAAATGGATATGTCGAGGTGACTCCATGTATTGGCAATATTATTATTTAGTTTAATTAGGTACAGATACATATTAAACAATATTATAAAAAGAAATCACCTTATGGAGCACTCTGAGACACCCAATATTAAATATATAGCATTCCTTATTGTTTTTCACACATTTGACTATTTATAGCGTGGATGTCTTTCAATCATATCCTTTTACACCATTGTCCGGCAATGCCATGGGAACCTTGTCGATCCTTTTATTATAATGCAATATTTTAATTATTTCATTTGGGTATGACAGCAGTATGTTATACATGTTTGGGTTTGGAATTGTATGCCCATTTCAGGAAATGTATACCAACTTAAATATATCTTTTGGCAGTGTAGAATTCAAGGACAAATTTGGAATTGTATCCACACGAGTTCCAATATCTCATAGCAGTGCTATATTGGGTATTTTAAGCATATATTAGTTCTATATGGCGGTACTTCTTCATATTATAAATTGTGTAGTCATTATATAAGTGGAGCATTATGGTTGTGAAATGAGTGCAATCAACACTGAATGACTTCTGATTGAGAGTGAAAATATTACAAATGATTTTAATGGTTGCTCTTGTGGACAAGGACGTCTTTTTTAATCATAATTGTCTATTGGTGCATTGACCTAGGTCCCGTTATTTCGCAATAAAAGTGTTTCCGTCAAATAATGGAACTCAAAGCCTTCCAAAATTTATCAAAATAGTACTAAAACATAATAATTTTTCCAATTTAGTAAAATATGTTTTTTATTTTTTCAATGTAATACCACTCTTCAATGTCCACTAATCATTGTTCAAGTAAATACCGAACACCATTGGACATTGTTCAAATTAAATGTCCATCATTACTAAATATTATTCCCGCCACTAGACATTATTCAAGTACTATTGAGCGAATAAAAAAATTCAAGTACTACATTGCAATAAAGCATATGTTTTAATACTATTTAGTACAAATTTTACAAAACCAAAACCATATACGTAGTAGAAAATAAGACAAATTATTTTGTGATCCTTGGGTTCATGTTATTTAAACCTGTTAAACGTATTGACCTTGTAAAACCAAAAAGATAGAACTGCGAGCCCATAAATATATTTGAAAAAGCTCACATTTCACATGTAGACTTTAAAACCATAATTCCAAAACTAATTAAAAAAAGCCATGTTCTTCATTAAAAACCATTCTCTTACTCTATTACGGAATAAATTCGAATTATACCCTCAAAAGCTTAGAAAAAAAACTGTAATCAATTTAAGTATCAATGAAAAAACTCACATATCTATATAACTATCACACCTCACACCTGAAGTGCTTACAACTGAACATGCAAGTTGTACAGGTAAGAGTGACCCGGGGAAACAACCCCTTTATATATCATAGTTCAAGCACAGTTTAACAAGAAAAAATGTCCTATGTCATGTGACTCATGTCCTTACTTTAAAAAAAACTGTGACGACTATACATCTCTGTGTGTATTTTGGGATACCCATAACTGAGAGCAACTCCCCACGTCTCAATGTCGACCCGGTCTCTTCAATGTATAAAGAATGGTGAAGTCATAAGAATACAATGTTTCAATAGTATCGTCCGGTTAGAAAGGTTCTACACTTATCCGCCCGAACAGATGGACCCTGCAAACAAACATCATTCAGAGCAGGGTTTTGGTGGGTACAGGTTCGCAGAGAAAAGATGAGAGCGAGAATAGACCTGTCGACCAAGAAGAACAGCAAAACTTCTTATCATCCACATGCTTGACATCAGCGCCGATGAACCAAGACCCGACAGTGACATCATCATGCGCATATGTACGAAGGATGGATCTGCGGGTTTACAAATGTTAGCACTAGGTTGGATTCACATGGTTGGAGGAAGTAGAGATTATTACCTATTTATTGATATATGTTTAGCTAATGCTCGTGATATCACAATCATATCCCCAGAAGCATGACGGAAGTACCTGTGGGTACAAGTTGTCAATGGAAAATAACATCCAAGTTAATTTACCATTTCAGGACTTCAACTCTTCAAGTAGAGCCTATGCCAGTTCAAGGAGAAATTCTAAGGTAGACTTTAGCACCTCATTCATAGACTTGGGCAATAGAAACAAATCAGGCATTTGATGTATTGGCATCAATGGGATCCGCTCATATCATTATTAATTGACATAAGGGACTTACTCTACCCAAGAATTTCTCCAAGTCCGTGTTTCATATTCGCTACTAATCCTAGAAAATGAATATAATGACATTTCGCAGTAACTGAACAGAAGTTAGCAGGACCGGATGAAATCAGACAACCATCCTAGACATCCCTTTTTAGTTTTAATTTTCTATCTACTAAAAAAATTAATTGAGTATAAAGAACCATATGTTCAAGAGGATGCAATACAGAGTGAATATAGTGGACAGTGGTGTCAAGATGCTTCTTACGTTTTTCCATCACCAAATTTCCACCAGTCTGGTTCATACCATTTATGTCCCCTGTGAATTTAAAGCAAAGGCAAGCCATTAATATCATCAAATAACAGGACCAAATGAAATGAATCAACCATACAGCTCTCATGATTTGATTCTGGGCAAGACTTCTGCCAACTCACTTCTCAGAAAAGACTTCCCCTGATTTCATACACCCAACATATATGCGAGGCTTGTTCACATATTCTGCAAGTGTGTTCCCTAGGGCATCTGCTCAGTAATTATAGAAAAAAGTCAGTCTTTCTAATACTCCGTATTAAAATGCTCTGCATGTTTGCGTGTGTGCACATACACCATACTGAGTAGGGGGTTGTGCTAGGTTGACGGCTAGCATAAAATTCAATCACATCTATGAACATGAACCATAATGAGTATTTTACGTTCAATGAATGACTATGGAAGATAATCTATTGGTTCATGTAGCCGAGCTCATTGAATTGGGATTAAGGCTTGGTTGTGGTTGTTGGATGAACAATGCGAGCTTGTTTGGCAAGGTTAAAATTTGGCAGAAATTATTGAACTGAATGAAGTATCTGAAATTGTGGCTTAAATAGTTGAATTATCTGATAAAATATTTAATATTATAAATTATGTATTTACGAATAAATTAAGAATATAATATCTGAAAATATCTTGTGCTATTTGTGTTACTTGAGCCGGGGGTCTATTGTAAACAACCTCCCTACTTTCGAGCATGGGTAAGGTCTGCAAACACACACATCCCCAGACCCTACTCTCGTGGGATTCAATTGGGTTGTTGTTGTTGTTGTAATATCTGAAAATAAACATTAAATTGTCACCGTAGAATCTGCAAGGAAATATTTAAGTTACAAAAAACGACAGCCTGGTGCACAACGCATCCCTGTTGAGCAGGGGTCCCAGGAAGGGTCCCACCACAAGGGTGTAGTGTAGGCAAACCTTGCCTTGCACGTTATTGTATGCTTAAAAATAATTTTAACTATTTAAATTATATGTTCTTTATAAAATTACTTTAAAATATAATATCTGAAAATGAGTGTTAAAATGTCATTTTCATTTATTTCAATAACAAAATCAGGCACTACAGTTTTATATGATATTCCGTCAGTGCAGTCAAATAAGTTCGTGCTTGGTTGAAAATCTAGATATAAGGCATATACATATAAATACATAGACACATATATGGACACTATATTCTAGGGCAAATTTTTTACAGTGACTAAACTATCAACCGAGATGCCATATAATTGCTAACCATACCAATATTTACGTAGACATCATCATTTACTTTTGCATAAAAATCAGCAATCCACCCATCAGCCGCATGAGCAAAAAATAGTTTTGCCTTTTTTGATACTTCATCAGGAGCCTCAACATGTTCTTCCTGTCAAATACAAGACTTGAACACATAAATGACACAGATATAGCGCAGTAGTGCAGCATACATAAATAGGCTCTCATTTCCACAAATGATGTCTTAGTTCAAATCTTTTCAAGCCACTGCTTGGATTTTCATCCGAAGGAAATCGTGAGTGCTATTTGAGAATATGTTTAAAAAATAGGTACTTTGAAGTATTTTCATTTTTCAGTTACTTAATGGATTTTTAAATGTTTAATTGTAATTACACAATACTATTACAAGAAGAAATGCTTGACTAATCTAAACCTGCACAAAGTAGAAAGTAGGAACAAAGATTTAGCAATTCAGCAGTTCAAAAAAATGAAAATTAGCCAAATGACTCACAAGAATGAAAAAATCATTGGTTTCTCTGTTTTCATCGTCGATACTTCTGTCTAAGCTGTCCCCACGTTTAGAACTGCAATCAGCATGGCATCATATTTAGATTTCAAATGTACCGACATAAAACAGAAGGAAGGGCATGTTAAGCATTATAATTTATAAATAGTCAGAAAATGCACCTTCTGCCAATGACAAATCGGGCAATAACACCCATCTCATCTTCCATCCTTTTCAAGGCCGCACCTGAGCAGCACAACTATGTGATTGATATCAAACTTGTAACTTGGAAGTACTCAAAATAGAATCCTAAGAAACGAAATTAGGATCATCATGATATGTATTAAGAAATCATTAGAAATTATTTTGACCATTTTATTATTTGGTTCTTTCACTATTTGGTTGTGGAGCATGATTGGATAAAGCAAAATAGCTCTTTAAACTATTTGCGCTTCTTTTAATAGTGAAGTAGCAGATAGTCAATGCAACTTTCAACGCTCATCATGGGTCCTCCGGAAACAACCGCTCTATGTTTTAAACATAGGGGTTAGGCTGCGCACGTGATTACCAGTGGTGCTTGAGTAGGGGTAAGGTCTGTACACACACCTTCCCCAGACCCTACTTTTGTGGGATTCAACTGGGTTGTTTTTGTTGTTGTGGTGGAGAGAAAGTTGTTTTTTTTTTGCAAAGCAGAAAGTTGAATCTTATAGTAGTTGAAAAATACATGAGAATCTCCAACTCTAGACACAAACTAAAGGGGGCCACTGAAAACACCTAAGTATCTAAAGTCTAGACAAATGCAAGGGGGAACCTTTCAAGATGTAAAAATCAGCTATGAAGACCACATAGAAAGTTGGAATCTACCTGTGGACATCCATGCCTTGCGAATAGAATCTCTATCATTTTTGCGCCCAAATCTAGTAAAAATCCCAATCACAACCAAAGGCCTTTTTTTAGTATTGGCTAACTCCTTTGGAACAAAACCCTCCTGTTGAGCAGCTGTCAGCTCTGCTTCCAAGGATGAAAGTGTCTTCATCTGTTCCCTAATGGAGAAAAATTCTGATTTAACTAAATGAAAATGACTTGATCTCTATTCGGTATGCATGAATACATTAATTACTTTGGTCCAAGAAATATATGGGAAGCACAGTTGGCTTCGATCAGTATGTACAAAACACAATTTGCTCCACGCTATATGTGGGAATCACAATTTGCTCCATGTAGTGTGTGGTCAATATGGTTTCAATGATATGGTGAATTCACTGTGAAACAGTAACTATGCTCTAGATCAAATCTATGTATCACATGCAAGTGGGAAATAATAGTGGTCAGAAATATAATTACTTTCCATCCATATACTCGTGTATCAAATGGAGACTTATGAAATTTTTAAGGAAATTATAAGTTTTGCCTACCTGCACTCTATGACCTTCCAAGTGTCATCTACAGAGATTGCAGACTGTCCCTATTGATGAAGAAGAAAATACAGTCAACTTACATCAATATAAGGGATGTACTAATACGCATATCTGTGAATGCACAAATATCAAAGGAGAATAGAAAATTCAGCATAGAAATTCTATCATTGGTGTAGTAGCACAAAGTTGGAGGAACATATACAGCACTTATCAAACAAGTGTAGCAAAAAAATGCTCTATCTCTTAGAAAATTCTCCTATGTCTTAACCTTTACCATTCCAAGACTGTCTATATTGTTATTTCTTCATAAATGATAAAACGAAGTTTATTTATTGTATATTCTTTTTCTTCACCAGATGATACATCCGTATATATGAAGGAGAAAAGCTAGCCTACATGTGAAGCCAAAAGACCACTAATTACATGCAAAATTACAAAGAACCATTGAATAGTAAAGCAAATTACTAATTAAATAATGAAGAAAGAAATCAATCTAAATCCTTCTCCAAGTCTCTCTTTCCATACTTCCATACGTGATAATAAATTCTCCAATCATAAAAAGATACATATGACGCCATCCAGTGGCTATTCATCATAGTTTGAAGAGGATAAAAGTGAAAAATAAAGACCATTCTATAAGAAATAAAATTCCAAGAAGAGAGCAACCATGGCATTGCAAATCAGTAACAGAAATTCCACATCCCCATAAGGAATTTCATTAAAACGTTCATACCTGACCAGTTATCCGATCAAGCTCTTTTGTTAAGTAAACTCTATTTTCAGCATCTATCCATAAACTGCTCAGACAAAAATCGAGTATTAGCAATTATTATTATTTTTTTTTGCAAATATACCTGACAAATTGAGTGAAGGTGAGACTAACAAACAGATAAATTACTCCGTAAATAGCATGAATTTAGAATAGAAAAAAACAGAAAAAAATGGGGGTTTCAGCCTTCGCAGATCCAGCAATTAAGGTTAAAAAATAAGTCCGGAAAGTATCCATTTCAATTGTATTTGATTTAAATTAACGAATAATGAGGGATTAAAACCTCAGTAGAAGAGCTTGATAAAACTGAAGCGGGTAACTCACCGGCCGGCGACGTACAGAGAAGCCATGGTGGACAACATGGCGAGCATAAGAGAAGAAATCGGCGATCGGACAGAAATGCCGGAAATCCGAGCATTCGATCCCCGGCTAAGCATTTCTTTACGAAACGGTTGGATGAAATTCGGGACGATTACGAGGCGACTCAGTCGCAGAGTCGCAGTGATCAGTCCAAGTTATTCTACCGGATTTGCTCAGGATAAATGCAGATTTTTGGCTCGCGCCTAAACTCTTGACAGACGGCCCCAATCACACAGACCGGACCACCTTTGGGCACTGTGCTTCAAAAAATACTCAATCCTTCCAAAAAAATATGTAAGGAATGAGTAAAATTTATAAATAAAAATGGTTACAAAATTAGAGGTGACATGATTATATATTTCAAATCATTTTATATGAAAAATGGTGTAAAATTTATAAATAAAAATTACATATTAAAAAACTATATCAAAAAATCTATAAAACTAGAGGTGACATGATTATATTATCTTATCAAATTGGTGACGAAAATATGTTAACAAAGTGAATAAAATTTGACCCTGTGAATAGTGAACGGGAACTTTATTTATAGACGGAAGGAGTATTCCGTAAGTAATATTCCAAACGACGTGTGAAATATTATTTTATAAAAATAATTTTATCAACAAATTGATTGATAAAAAAATAAAAAGTAAAGTTATAAACAAAAGTAATCGAGAGACCGAGATAGTAATGGTTGCTTACATTTTGGGACAGAGGGAGTATTTTCAAAAAAAAATCTAAAATAACCCTAACGATGACTTATTTTAAACAACAAAATGAAAATTGAGATTATTTTTGATAAAATTTCATTATTAGTTTTTAATGCTTTTTTGAATTTTCTCTTAAAATTTTAAAACAAATTTCTACCTAATTCATTTTTTGAAGATTAGTCTTACATCTAAAAAAATAAAAAAAAAATTAAAATTAAAGAAAATGAGAAACAATTAGAACCATACAAAATTAATGAAATAAAAAAGATAAATAATAAAAACTAACTTCAAACTTATACACTCATTTTTAAGCACAGTGAAGTATGTTGTACAATCTAATGTACCTTACTCATTTCTATGCAACAAAATATTCATTTTGAATATTTTTTATTTTGTTCTCTATTTGTCAAATGTTCATTTCTGTGAAGTACAATACTCATTTTCATAAAACAAACATAGTGTTCATTTACGAGTAACATAATGTTCATTAAAGAAATATTCAGGGTATAAGCCCACCATGAACTCCATCTTGAAGCAGACCACCACTACATCCAATCCTCCATCCCAAAGCAGCCACCACATTGACCTTTGTTCCCGTTTTCGATTGTCGCGTTCCATTTGTCCCCTCTTTGCCGCTCATTTTCACAATAATGCAGCAACCCATCACCTAGGGTTTGGATTGTTGATCGATCGGCTCCTCTTTTCTCACGATTGAGTTCAGACGCATGATGGTACCTAGGGTTTTGATTATCAATTTATAAATTTGTCATGATGTATGAGAAAGTAGATACATCGGTGAATCTTATAATTGCGAACTACTTGTAGAAAATGCGTGATAATAAAAACTTTGTGCTAAAGTAACCCAACATTTTCATGTTACTATAACCTCATGTTTTACACAGATACACCCAGACAATAACTATCCGTGCAATACTAACAATTATCATTTATACATATATGAGTGATACACTATCACGTCAACTCTAAAATATCAGGATTACTCTTGATATTTTTTTGGAATGCGGGATTACTCTTGATATATTCATCAATCCTGCTAGGGGTATGTCCAAAAGTGTATCCCAAATTGTATCCAAAGGAATGCATCGGGTGCATTTTAACAGTTCAAACCAACACAAAATGCTAATTTAATAAAAAAGTTACATTGACATTTTATGTCCGTATAAATTATCATACTAGTACGAAATATTTGTGCATGCTTTCAAGGGGATAAAGTGAAGTACAATTTTTTGGGGTGGAAATAATTTAATTCTATCTTTATACCAAAACCTAAAAAATTAGGAGTAATAATTGAACAAAAGGTACGGTTTTCCATTTAACATTAGATGCGGAGTAGAATTTTTGACACCGTAAATTTTTTCTTTAAATTTACTCCGTAGAATCTGAGGTGGACAAGAGCAACGGTTGCGGCAAAGCCACACAGAGGAAGCATCGGTGGAGGAGCACGTGGGTGGGGATCGCCGCGGCCCTTTTAATTCTCCTATTCCTTCTCCCTACGGCTCTAAAGCTCTTGCCCCCGCCCAGCTGCCGCAGATCAACTGCCGCCGCCGCCAAACCTTAGCGCTCGCCGATCGTGTTCCCCGCTCGCCACCGCCCTTAAACCCTCGCGTTGATGGTAATTCTATTCCATTCAGTCTCGCGTGACTCTCTTGCTAGTTGCTACTTTACTCATAAGCTCTCCGATTTTATTTTCTCGGGATTCGCTGTCTGATTGATGTGTGGAAACGGTGAAAGTTGTTGGATTGTATCGATTTCAAATATTCCTGTGTTGTCTTTGTGCCCTGTTTTTTGTTTGTTGTGAAACTGGAGAATTGGATGTAAAGCAATATCTTTCTTGGTGTTTCTGCTTTTTCTATGATAATAATTCGTATACAATTCATTCGTTGGAAATTCGCTTTGGCTCTTTCTATGCTCTTTTACTTGCACCGTTTCTCCACTCATAACTTTCTCTTGGGCAGTTTTCAAGCAAAATTACTAGTATATAAAGCATACTCATAAACTCTCAAAACAATTCGAAATCATTTTCATACTTCATTTGATAACTTATATTTTCATAGAAGCATTAATTTTTAACCCAAAAGATGCTTGTGGAAAAAATGGAGTAAACTTTGTACAAAAGAAAATTTTGAAGAAAATAAACAAAAATTTGAAAAACTAGATTTTTTTTTAATATTTCTAATGAACTTTTATTTCTGTTATGTAAGGAGTAAGAACTAAGAATATGTTAAATTGTTACAAAGAAATATTCAATTAATCAAATTTGACTTACTACCTTTTTTTAAATGCAAAGTCGAATACAAAAATGATTTCATTCATATGGACAAAAATAACCCCAAAAAATATGGTATCTTCTACTAATACTGCGGACTAAAAACGCCACCAACATGATATCTTAAGGCTGGAAAGTGGAGGCATAAAAAATTAATGGACTTATGGACTGAGTCTGCTATATCCCAATTATTTAAAGGCTACATGTGCTATTTTCTATAAATATTACTCCGTAGACTCTATTACAGGGTCTTGGAGGTGTTCCAACTGTTTGCACATTTTTTGTTTTTTTATAGTTACTTGATCCAACTTCCAAGGTACTAAATTCATTCCTAGAGTAGCCGGTCCAGTTTCTATTCAGTTGCCCCAAACAAATGGTCAAAGGTTTTTCACTTGCGACCTTTTTTCTTTGTCTTTGAAAGTGTTGGGTTTCAGTTTTAATCAAAATGAATAGATTAACTATTAATACATTGAGCACTTTGTCCTGGCTTGCATTACAATGCCGAATGTTAAATGTATTACTTTTACTTACCAGCTTTATGAAGTTATTCCTTATGGCCACCCATAACTCTCCCGAGCTGAGTAGCTTTTCTTCTACTCTCTTCTTACTGTCAGGAATGAAGATGGTTGTTATTCGTAATAGGTTTCTTATCGATTGAGAACTCTATTCTTGATCAGTGTTTGCCTGGATAGTGGAACTGTATTTCCTTTGTTTAACTCTCTGTATATAATTATTTATATAATATATTATTTGATGGATATATATAACTCATTAACACCTTCATGATTGTCTTGGATTTTGCATTATTATGTGTGTCATTGTTTAGGCTGGGTTCTGTGTTTATTTTCTGACAAGAACCCTGCAATAACTTTTTTTTCTCTTCTTATTTTTTTCTCAGGGGACTGGTTGCGAGTCTTACTTGATGCTCTCTGTCAACTTTTGATTTGATTCAATTAATTTTTTACATCTAAGAAAAATGGATCGTTGTGACACATCGGGCTTTGTTAGCGGAGGTAGTGACTGTTCATTTTGGATTCCTTGGATGGATATGTTTTAGATTGGCTGTTCTAGTTTTCATCCTAAACTATAACCCCATATAACTGGCAAGAAGTGTTTCTACAAGTGACTGACTGAGAGTTCTGTTGTCTAAGTACTGTCTGTGGTTCTGGTTCATGGACAATAACCATTTCCATTACACTCCTTCCTTTGCCTCCAAATCTAAAAAAGTTCATAGCTTTGATGTTGGCGCTGGTAATTCTGATGTGGACCCCCTTGGGGTTCATTCTCCTTCTCTGTCAAGTCCTTACTTTGGAGTAAAGAGGAAATCTGGCACTTTTGATGGGTTCATGAAAAATGTATCACTCAGTTTGGAATTAGGCTGTTCATCAAGTTATTGCCTTCCTTCATCAAAAGGGAACGAACCAGGACAGGAGTCATCCATCTGTCTTGATCTAGGCATTGATCTTAAATGGGGCAACAATACAGATCGAGATAAAGTAAATGCATCTACACTAGATAATAAAAGGCCCAAATTGGACCTTGAACTGAACCTTTCAACCGGTCTAACCGAATCAGATACCACCACTGTCACCCAACTTGTGGATGAAGGATCAACATCTTCTAGCTGGAAATCTAGACCTCCTTTGCTAACGTTGGAGATAAACCCACCATTGCCAAAATGTTCAACTAGCACTACTTCCGGGTTTGAGGCCCCACGGAGACGTAATGCAAGCACAAGAACTTGCAATTTTGAAGGATGTGTCAGGGGTGCAAGAGGTTCTTCTGGGCTTTGCATAGCTCACGGAGGTGGCAGGAGGTGCCAGAGAGATGGCTGTCAAAAAGGAGCTGAAGGTAAGACGGTTTTCTGCAAGGCTCATGGTGGGGGTCCGCGGTGCCAATTTCTTGGATGCACCAAGAGTGCCGAGGGCCGCACAGACTTTTGCATCAACCATGGTGGTGGTCGGCGATGCAGTCATCAAGGCTGCACTAGAGCTGCAAGAGGTGGGTCTGGCTTATGCATCCGGCACGGAGGCGGCAAGAGGTGCAAGGTGGACGGATGCACAAAGAGTGCCGAGGGAATATCCGGACTGTGCATCTCGCACGGCGGGGGCCGTCGTTGCCAATACCCATCCTGCACGAAAGGTGCTCAAGGGAGCACACAGTTCTGTAAAGCTCACGGTGGCGGTAAGAGGTGCACGTTTCCAGGGTGCACAAAGGGTGCCGAGGGGAGCACTCCGTTTTGCAAAGGGCATGGTGGTGGTAAAAGGTGCACTCATGAAGGGTGCACAAAAAGTGTGCATGGTGGCACTTCGTTTTGTGTCGGTCATGGTGGTGGGAAGAGATGTGCAGTGGCAGAATGCTCTAAGAGCGCAAGGGGCCGTACAAACTTTTGTGTTCGACATGGCGGTGGTAAAAGGTGCAAGTTTGAAGGGTGTAGTAAGAGTGCACAAGGAAGTACTGATTTCTGCAAAGCACATGGTGGAGGTAAGCGCTGCTGTTGGGGGCAGATGGGATTCAAGGTCGGCGACAGAGCAGCTGTTGCTGCGTGTGATAAATTTGCAAGAGGGAAGTCAGGACTGTGTGCTGCCCATTGTGCCCAGATGATGGAAATAAAAATACAAGGCAGTACCCCAGTTGCCCCAGCATTACAAGTGCCGCCACAATCCTTCACACTTGGAAGTATATATGGATTTGCTGCTGGTGGTGGCTTGGCAAGCCATCCAAATGGGTCGACTAATGATGCTACTCACCCACAAGTTACATTTGAAGCTGAAAATGTTTCAATGAACAAAATTTCACTTCCAGAAGGCCGAGTTCATGGTGGCAGCTTAATGGCGATGATTATGGGAGGTACTAGCAAGGCTAATCAAGCAGCTAATGTTCCATCAGAGCCTGGAAATGCTTCTCCTCTGCTTCATAGCTGGGTATAAGCATTATCTCTTCATGCTGTTAATTACTCATTCTGCTTGGTCTGGTTTGGTAGCTTTTTGATTTATAGCTTTAAGTTGTTCTATAATAAAATGATTATTTTTTTTTAAAAAAAATATAGGACTTGGTAATAATTGTTACAGGCTCTTTAGCCAATACGATGTAGAAAGGTAAAGGTCAATTTGGTGTCATGTGTGTCATGTAAATATGCTGCTTTATATTGGTACAGTTCTTGTGGATTTGATTTCTTTCTGCATGTATGCAGATTTAATCCAATAATTTCAATCGTGTTTCCATCTTTGCCCTTTTTAGAATCGAAATGCATTAATCTCAAAACAATAGTTGTCTTTGTATTGCTGCCATGTCATCATCATTATCATCTAGGCGACATTATGGAATAACTACATGTAGCATAAGATGGCTGGCTAGTGATGGTGTAGGAGCTCAGCTGGTTGTGTTCCTCCCTCTTCATTGCCCTGTAAACCTGATCCAGCCCCTCTTCTATCAATTCCAGTACTGTCTGTGGCATTGGAGGCGAGTTAATGCCTACCGACCCGTCTAACATTTTCACCACTTCTCCCATTGAAGGCCTCGACCCGACCTCGTCTTGTATGCACCAAAATGCTACCTTCAATGCTCTCACGAGTTCTTCTTCTTCCACGTTCCCTTGTAGACGTCTATCAACAACTTTCATTGGTGTTCCATTTGTCATCTCCTGGTAAGGGAATCACAATATAGTCAAATGAGAACACTTGTAGAACCTCTGTCCCTGAATAAGAAAAAGCTCATACTTCATTGTTTCTGTCCCCATACAAATTCATCTTTCTACTGTGCTAAAAAGTTATAGGCACCTATAAGGCTCTATGTTGGGATTGTTGGGACTTGGCGCCCAATTGAAAAATAGTAGGGGTTAGAAAAAAATCGAAGTAGAACTCGTTGGGGTCTAAGTTAAAAAAAAAAGAAAAAAAATACTCCCTCTGTCTCAAAAAAAGCCTCGCAATTGGGTTTGGCACAAAGTTTAAGAAAAGTCAAATTGTGTGGTTGGAAGTGATGCAGAGAAGAGAGAAAGATGATGGGCCACACAAAATGTGGCAAAAATGGAAAGATGAGTCTTTTTTGGGACTAACTTAAAAAAAAAGAAGCAAAAATTACTCCCTCTGTCTCAAAAAAAAGTCTCCCAATTGGATTTGGCACAAAGTTAAAAAAAAGTGAAATTGTGTGGTTGGAAGTGATGCACAGAAGAGAGAAAGATGATGGGCCACGCAAAATGAAGCAAAAATGGAAAGATGAGTCTTTTTTGGGACGTCCCAGAAAAGGAATGAAGAGTCTCTTTTAGGGGCAGAGGGAGTAATAATCAGTGCACTACCTTGTATGCCCATCCTGGGAAAAAGAAGTCATCTGCATCAAACTTCATGTCAAGATTCCTACGACCGCCGATGATCTCGAGAAGAAGCATACCATAGCTATAAACATCAGCTTTCACTGTGATGGGGCGGTTGCTGATCCATTCCGGAGCTACGTACCCTCTGGTTCCTCGGACCATAGTCACAACATGGGAGTGTTCTCTGCCCATGAGTTTAGCCAGCCCGAAATCCGACACTTTTGGGCAGAAGCTGTCGTCGAGGAGGATGTTTTCTGGCTTGATGTCACAGTGTATGATTCTGTTCCTACATTGCTCGTGAAAGTACGCGATCCCCTGTGCTGTTTCAAGGGCTACACGAAACCGAGTTTCCCAATCTAACAGCCTATCTTTGTTACTGAATGAAGGGAAGATCCACTTATCCAGAGACCCATTTTTCATGAATTCATACACCAAAAGCCTGCCATTCCAGTAAAATAAAACTTTTTTTTTGTATTAGTCCACTTCAAGATAGAATTATGTGCATCTGGATTTCAAGAAATGAAAGATCGCTCACCTTCGTGTCCCTTCGGAGCAGAATCCACAAAGGCGGACGAGGTTCATGTGATGCATGGAGCCAATGGTGGTCACCTCTGTTATGAATTCCTTCTCACCATGAGGTAAAACTTTGTCAAGCTTCTTCACTGCAATCAATGTCCCATCTCCCAGGGCTCCCCTGAACACACTTCCAAATCCACCTGACAACATAAACTACATCTTTAAGCATGTTCAGACATTATAGTAACACTTTAGTCACACTTTTAATCGTATGAACAACTAACCTCTCCATTTTTAGTTAGTTTTTCCCAGAGAAGCTTTTTCTGGCCTCTAGTCCACCTAGAAGCCCTAACGGAAGAGGACTAAAAGAACCACTTTGGGAAGAACCGGAGAACTGAAAATGGAGAGATCAGTAACGGTTTTGATTGAGACAAGTTATTGATTATGATAGACAAGAATCATGTCTCACCTGTGCCGAGCAAATGAGAGAAGTTGTTGGTCTTGGATTGCAAGTCGCGATAACTGAAGTTTATTGGGGCTCCTGAAAGAATCATCGAGCTTTCAAGTGCTCTTTTCAGTGACCTCTTTCTATGAATGTTGATGTACAATAGGCTACACAGTAGCCCAATCAGGAGGCTCATGCTCAAAACAATGGGAAGCACCAAAGCCTTGTCGCGAGCACTCTTATTCGGTGACCCTTTTGACCTTGTCGTCGTACTGTTGAAGGAGCCGTTGCTCTCCACTTTCACAAACAGCGTCGAGCTGGGGTCCTGGAAACCCCCGAATTCCAGACTCTTGAGTAGCCAGCAGTAAGGCTTTTCCTCCCTAATCCCATTCACAGAAGCTATACACTCGCAGTCAGACAAACAAGCATTTCCGCATTTGGACAGTGTCGCGTTGTCACTGTAATTCGCGATCACAGATCTGTCGGAGAAGTAGTAACTGGTCTGCTGCATTGTCTCCATCTTGAACTGACCGCCGGTCAGGTTCTCGTGATTCCGGTCACATTTTCCGGTCAGGGAAGAATTCAGGAAGCACTGGACGTCGTCAGTCCTAGCCTCCTGGTTACTCCCTGGCAAGCAACGGCAAGAGGCATTCGTCTTGCTTCTATCCAAAGTGCATATCCCATTGCCGCAAATCCCTCCGATGTCACAAGGGTCTGACACCGCTGCCCACTCCGGGACCCATTGGCTCGACCCATTAACATCATTGTCCCATCTGTACAACCTCAAATTCCCATTCATCTCAAGAACCAATCGCCGCAATATGTTCTCGGACGGTCTGAGTGATCGACTGGTGGCAGAGGACAGCCCGTCATCATCATCACCGTCGTTCTTGTGCACGTACACAGCACCATTGGAGGAGGAGCCGTAGACGATCCCAAAGCTCCCCTTCTCGTCCAGAACCGCAATCACATCTCCGGTCACGTTTGAAATATCCGGCCCAGACCAATAAGAGAAATTGGAGTAGAACTCGGGCGCGTAATCTAGGGTTTTGGGGACGTTGTAGGTCAACGCGAGGCTTAAAGAGGTGGGTTGTTGTAACATTTTAAGGGTGTAGTATCCACTGGAAGGAGACAGGGAAGATGAGGGGGAGGAGATGAGCTCCATGGAGACGGTCAATGGCTGACCGGGTAGGAGGGTATCGGACGGATATGAGAAGCTCTGCCAAGCAACGGTTCGGTTGGAGGTGAGGAGGACGAGATTGCCTGTTTCTGACATGGATGCCGATTCTACCCCTGCGTGGGAGGTGTTTGAAGTCCACACGGTGGTGCCGCGGTCGGTGAGGGCGAGGCTCCCGGTGGGGTCCAATTCCAAGACTGCATCTTTGCTCACTGGGGAATTTCTATACATTGAGATATGATTGAGAAGAGGAGAAAATTGATGAATGTGGGGTTGGTTGAATTGGCCAAATAGGCTTGTTTTTGCCTGCAAAAACCTCTTGTAAAGACTAGTGATGGATGATGAAACCTTTGCCTCAGGTGCACTATTTCTCCCATCCATCTCTAATTTTTCTTTTCTAAATTTATGTTAATTAAACTCCCTTTGTCCCAACATTTTAGTTTAAAGAAGGGTTGAAAAATAGTAATAAAAAAAATTGTGATTGATTTATGCAGATTAAACAAACAAAAAAAAAGATTAAACTTTAGCGTTTTAAATGATTTTGTCCAATGTAAAGTGGGTGGCTAGAGGGGAATTAAGCTAGGGATACACCAACATGGGGTACCCCAAGTGTACACCAAGCCAACACAGACACACAAAGACACAAAGTGTACACAGACACTTTGTGTCTGTGTGTTTCTGTGTTGGCTTGGTGTACATTTGGGGTACCCCATGTTGGTGTACCCCTAGCATTGTCCGGCTAGAGGGGGGTTGGTTACATACTTGTTAGGAGACCAGACCAATGTTGGATCTCCGGGGAGCATAGCGAACCAAATGGAGAGGTAAAACTGGCGGGTGGCGGAGGAGCTGCCGCTGGCGGCGGCCACCGCCGCTGGGGTGAAGCCGAAAGCAAATGTTCCATTGTGAGAGACCCATGCGGCGGCGGTGGCTGCCGTCAATCGCGAGCCCAATCTAATCCCACCATCTCTGCGATCGCCACTAACGCTGCTGCTGCTGCTCGTACAACGCTCCGTGGCGAAGAAGACGAGGGCGAGTGTGATGATGAACATGAATAAACCCCTATGGTAAGAACAAGCCATTGTTGTTCGTATACGTGGAATGCGAGTTTATTTGAAGGAGATGGAAGAAGAAGAAGAAAAGAGAAAAATCAGGTTCCACTGCAAAGCTCTTTCTTATTTTGGATTCTTCTTAACTGTCTGCTTATTATTCTCTGTTGAGGAAGAAGAAGAAGAAGAAGAAGAAGGAATATGAAGACTTCTTTTCTGTTTTTTTTTTTCTTGTTTCCATTTATTGGGGAGATGAGATGGCAACAGATGTACGTAGGCGGTGGGTGAGCTACAACGTTGAATAACGCCGCGGGTATATTTCAGTGGTCGGCCGCGGGGGCTTGCTCCACGTGTCTCGTTATTATGTCTGTGTTGCTTTTATTTTTCATACTCCTAATAATAACTACGCCCGTATTTGAACGCGGCTGGCTCGCCGGATTGCTGCGTGCGTAACTAAATTCTTACCTACTTATTAATCATTGGGAGTATGGATAACAATTACGGAGTAACAAATTAGGCTTGGTTTTCCCAAGAATCACGAACAATTTACTCATAAGTTATACGGAGTCATTTGTGTATTTAAATTTTGAATCTTTTTTGCATCATTTCCTTTTAAATTATTTAAATATTGTGCGAGTTCACCTTTAATTTTAAAAATCACATCAAAGTTCCCTGAACTTTTAAAAATGTTATGCCAGTACTCTCTCTATGCCAGATTTCAAAGTGTGTTAGTTAAAAGTTCATCAATATATATATATATATACACACACACACACACACATACATACATGGAATTTGATGAAAATATCATCGATTGGTGAATAGGTTTATCTATTGATGATGAGCTTTATCGATTGATGTCCGGCCTTCGAATTCGGTTACGGACGACTAAATCGAGACTAGTTATCTACTCTTTCCGTCTCGTTTTAAATCGCCCGTTTTAATTTTGGGACATATTTAAGGAAGAGAAAAAATAGAGTTGATTTCTCGAAATTGCCATTACTTTTTAGGAGTGACGATGAATGAGAAGATAAGATGGAGAAGAGTGACTTATTTTAGGGGTAGTTTAGGTATTTTACTCTTAGAAGTTTACGATAACAAGAAATAGGCAATTTATTTTGGGACGGAGAAAAAAAAATAGATAATTTAAAATGGGACAGAGAGAGTAGAATTTAACTTGTTCTGCAAGCATTCATTTATTTGTTAAGTGAAATGAGAATTTGAATCAATTTCATTTTATATGGTTTTTGTTCACTTATAGTGGGCCCATGTCAAAAAACACATTTATTATATATTATTTGAGTCTTTCAATAATTTTTGTATATTTATGTGGTTTATTATTGATTATTTTGTAAAATAAAAGTCATCTCACCTCTTATTTTGTACTCCTTTCGTTCGAATTTAAATCACATGTTTTGATTTATAATGTTTGACTGAAATTATTTTCAATACAATTTGTGTGATAACTGGAGTGGAATTTAAAACTAAAACTTACATTTAAAAAACTACTTGGTACATCAAAGCTCTATGGTGAAACAAGTGACATAATTATATTATTTTATCAAATGGATAATGAAAATAGAAAAAACAGTAAATAAACTTTGACTCTATAAATAGTAAATAAGTAACTTTATTTCAAACGAGGGAGTAAAACTTTAGACATAATGCTTAAATATATTTTTTTATTTTAAAACTAATTTTTAGTTAAGTTGACTTTAAAATCTTTCTTCTTTCTTTTCTCATCTGTCTCAAAAAAAAATTTTCATTTCTATTAAAAAGTTACTTTTATCCCTACTAATTCTTAATCGCATTTTTTCACTACTAATCTACACATCACATCAACTTTTACCTATCACATTAAGGGGTATTTTTACAAAGTCAATACCAAAATATACTTATTTTAAATCTCTTAAAAATCGCTAGAGAGCATCTATTTATTCATATTTTTATACGTGAGTGATTACATGACAAATTATATGTTGTTGGAAATCTTTTCACAAGATCTATCCCATGATACCAATATTACTTATAAAATTTTGATTATGACTCGCTTAAGTTTTCGCCCAAATAGTAACTATATTCTATTATTTTTATTTTAAATGAAATACATTTTAATTATGTTTCTCTTATATTTTACTTTTAAACTAAACTAGTTTATGTTTTTTGTTTTTCAATTTTTGTAAAAAAGAGTAAAGGAAAGAATTTTGTAATAGAAAAACTTGTGCAGGCTACGAGCCGGGCAATACAGACATCAACGTCACTGATGATGAATGAAACAAACATCAATAGCTAATTTTCACACTTTCAGCCAAACAATTTAAAAAAAACTAAAAATAATTTCAAAAAATTAACTCATTTTCCTGATTTTATTTTCAAGGTTCCCAAACCAAGTAATGCTAGAGTTCCAAACAACTTAGACACAAACTATACAAACTTGTCATTTGTACACTTTCTTATGTGAATAAAATGATTTTAAATAATTAAAAAATAAATATTTAAATACACAAATGAAAATTACTCCGTATGTAATTTGTGTCCAAGTTATTTGTGACTACCATTACTTTGGCAAGTTTACGATATAAACTAATATTTTCAAACAAGTTTTTAATGATATCACATAATTATCTTACAAGTTTTTCACCAGTGGTATATATTTAATTTTTTTATATTATTTATAATTATATAAAATCTATCTAAAAATACAGAGTAATTAACAATCTAAATATTTTAAGAAGTCTTATATATGTATTTTGATATTTATTATTATTTATAATGTAAAATGCAAGTGATCGAAATATGGTATGAATTTCAATATTTTAAAAATAAATCTGAACACTCGTGTCTATCCAAACTCAATGATATTTGGTTATGAAATGTAGCTTTTAACCTAAATACAAACTTATCCGCATCCGATGAAATCCAAATTCGAAGTGCTGGAACTCAGAATTCGAACTCGATCAGACACTGAAAAAAAGGAGAATGACTTCAGAAAGTCATTTTGTATCTTTTCAAACACTTTTATTCTACACAGGATCACGTTGGGATAAGCGCACCTTCCACACCAAGTTTGACCCCATATGTAAACTTATTACGCAGTAAATATTTGTGTCTCTCTCTCTCGAAGTCTCGAACCCCAATTATTTTCTCCCAAACACATGTGCGGCTGCAACTTTTTTATGACTAATAAAGTACTCCCTCCGTCCGGAAATTTTCTTCCCGTGTTGACTTGGCACGCTTATTAAGGAATAGTAAAAAAAATGCAAAATTTTCAAAAATGCATTTACCATAAACTTTTAAATATCCTTTTATTATTAAAAAAGTATTAAAAAAATAGATTTGTGATAAAATAGAAGGGTATAATTGATATTTAGCCTTAAAAAGCATACTAAAAAAGGAAATGAGAAGAATATTTCCGGACGGACTAAAAAGGAAAATGGGAAGAAAATTTCGGGATGGAGGGAGTAATATACTCTGTAAGTGATAACTGCGGACTATGTCCCAAAAAGGAGTTCTTAGTTTGATTTGAGATAAAATTTAAAGAAAAGTGAAAATATGTTATAGAAACCAATGCAGAAGAGAAAAATTGTCCGTCAATCAAAATTTTCCAAAAAAGGAAAGAGATAGCTTTTTCGGGAAAAAAAAGACTAAAGTAGGAGTAAAATATTGAAAATATACTAAAATAGGACTTCCATGTTTTTATTCCCGAAATAGGAGTTAAAATACATTTACATTATCAAACGTGGTCATGTACATTACCAAAGCGTATAATAATGTACACGTGTACATTGCCACATTACCACAATGTAAACTCTTATTTCGGGAATAAAAACATGGATGTCCTACTTTGATACTTTTTCGATGTTTTAATCTTATTTAGGATGATTTTACTTTTTTTAGACGTCTTGGAAAGGAAATAAAGAATCTTTTTTTAGGACAAACAAAATATATTACTGCGTATAATATAATACGGAGTATTGAGTAAATTTCCAAAATGATACTCAATAACCAAAAAATTACTGGTAGTTACCCCTAGTTTTGTAGTAAGAACTACTAGTTCCCAGTATTTTTCAAAATATACTCCTAGGATACCAAATTTTCAAACAAATGTGCAAGGAGGGACATTCCATCCAACTCCCGTAAGTTATATCAAAATGTCTGATATACCCTCTCTAATTCTGAGTAAGGGTTATTTTTTTACGCTGCATCTTCTCCAAAGTACGCTGCGTTTCTCAGGTTCCCGATCTCAATCCGGGCGACCCGTATCTACGTCGTCGTTTGCCTTCTTTAAGCTCAAAAAATGGTATGCGCTCACTTTCCCTGAATTACTTCCCTGTGTTAGCGTTTAAATGACCCGATTCTAGCGTTGTTATTCTTTGTAATTGATACTACGTATATTTTTAAATCGGGGAGCATTTCGGCCTTTTGAAACCAATTAATGAAACAATTTGCTTGAAAAATCATGATTGCAGTGCATATTCCTTTTTAAAATATCATTGGGCTGACATCAATGAAGCAACTAGATGTGTTCCCAAAATTGTGAGGAGGCTAGAGGCCACTAGATGTGTTCTTTGAAGAAAGTGAAGATGATGATGAAGTAAGTGAGTTTGATATTGATGAGGAAAACTGCTCAAGCAGTGAGGATGCCTCCATGGACGAAGAGTCACCGACAAATGAGCAATTGGATGTTGATACTAGTAATCAAATGAAGTTGGGTCATGTTGGGGAAGATGAAGATGGGGCTGATTTTCATTTGTTGGGCTGGTTCCCATGACATTGGGATGACCTGGAAGTGTTCCGATGCACCATTCATAAAATTGACGGTTCCTACCCCTAACTCCCACCCCGCCCGACCCGAACACACCCCCACTCCCGTCAATTACACCGTACCCCCAAGTTAATTTTGACTCTGGAGTCAAATTTTGACTCCAACCCAATATTAACTAGGGGGTGCAATTGAAGGGGAGGGGGTGTGTTCGTGTCGGGGCGGGGTGGGGGGGTTTATTGGGAGGGTTAAGAGGTAGAAATCATCAATTTTACGAACGGGGCACCGGAGCACCCCGGGTCATCCGATGACATTGGTTCATTCCCAATGTTATTGGAACCAAGGGGTTAAAGTATTCACCATTTACTTTATTCTATAAAATTTTAATATATCTAGATCTTTGTTTAAATTATACTCCCTTCGTCGCGATTTAAATTGTCTGTTTCGATTTATGATATTTGACTAAAGTTATATTCAAATTATTGAATATAAAAAAATGACATTGAATTAAAAAAACAAAAATTACTCCATATATATTAAAAAACTACATCAAAAGATCTATAAAAGTAGTGGTAACATTATTATATTATTTTATGAAATAACTAATGAAAATAGAGAAAAAAATGAATAAAAAATTTGACCATGTGAATTGTAAACAAGTAATTTAATTTGAGACGGATAGAATATATGCTTCATTTTAATTATTTGTACGTTTGCATTTACTTTGCTATATAATTTTTAACTAATAGAATTCATTTATGTTTTTTTTATTTTTAAAAATAAAAAAATGCACGATTAAGTTATTATTTTAAGAAATTAAAATTTGTTAATAAAAAATCAACATTGTTTACAAATTTTAAAGGAGTAGATTCAACAAAAAAATTAAAAAATCTTAAATTGTATGCGTGTGCATTTTCTGAGATTGTTAATATGAAGATGCTCTGAAGGTATATAAGGAAGCAGGGCTAAAGTGGGAATTCCATGGCTTTTCCAGTAAAAACTAACGGAACATCTTAACCTAACAGAAGTTTGGATGGAATGTCCCCCTTTGGACATTTGTTTGAAAAATTAGGTACCCTTGGAGTATATTTTATAAAAAGAAGGGACCTGTTGGTTCTTACCATAAAATATAGAGTACCGCATAGTAACTTTCTGCTCAATAACTATGTGTTTTCTCAAATTAGTCGTCAAAACTAACTAATTTCTGAAATGGTACTCTGCAATTGAGAATAATGTCAAGTTCAGTCACTCCGACTAACGGCCATTAAGACAGCGTAAAAAGACGTTAAATCCTATACTACTTTCCCAAAATGGTACTTTTTAAGTAGGTGTTTTCTTAAATTGGTCTATTTTTAAAATAAAAATATATTAATTATGGAAAAATATTTTAAAGTTTATAGGATGATTATATAATGCAAAAAACTATAGTTATAATTTTACAAATTTGAATGTAAAGTTTTAGATTATTTACAATTTTTTAAAAGAATATCATGTAAAGAAAATATTTAATAAACGTTGAAAAAATTATCCTAAGAGCTCCTGTTTTAGTACTTCATTTATGTTTTACTTCTATTTAAGTTGATTTTTTTAACGATTGTTAAACATTTTATTTACATGCTATTCTTCTAAATAATTATAATATTCAAAAATATTTACTTTTAAATTTATAAAATTATATTTAAAATTTTAAGCATTATATCTAACTATAGAATTTAAAATATTTTTTCATAATTAATGTATTTTTATTTCAAAAACAGACCAATTCAAAAAAGCACCCAGTTAGAAAGTACCATTTTTAGGAATTAGTATAAAGGTAAACATTGTTTTAACGCCGTTTTAATGGCTGTTTGTCAGGGGACTAACGCTCCATTCCATTCAACTTATTTTTTCTGATCTGATATGGTCTGATCTGATTGGATCTGATCTGGTCTGATTGGATCTGATCTGATCTGGTCTGATCTGATTAGATCTGATCTGATCTGATTGGGTCTAATATGAACTGATTGGATCTGATCTGATTAATTATGATTTGATTTAAAATTCAAATCAATAATTTGATTTCACTTTATAATAACGTTTGCAAATTGTAATACTCCGTAATAATTAATATTATAATATAATCAATATTTTTATTTTATGATTATTTTTTGTGAAATAAGAATATTGATTTAATATTTTAATAATTACAAGTAGTTCATATATACATTAGAATAAATATTTAATTTATATATACATTAAAAAGTAATTAAATTTAGATAATCAATATGGAGAAGAGATTGTATTTTTTATTAAAATATCTCATCCTTATAAAAGATCAAAACTTTAGAAACTCAAATTACAGGTAGCAATAAAAATGTATTTTAAAATTAGAATTAGATTGACATTGTCAATGTATTTTAAAAATAATTTTTCCGACATCTAATAATTAAGTATTACTTTCTCAATTTTTCTATTTAACTTGTTTCAAAAATTTATTCTTTTTCATTTTTAAGAAGAAGAAGAAGAAGAAGAAGAAGAAGAATAATAATAATAATAATAATAATAATAATAATAATAATAATAATACGGAGTAGTAATAGTAATAATAATAATAATAATAATAATAATAATAATAATAATAATAATAATAATAATAATAATAATAATAATAATAATAATAATAATAATTCTTGACGGGATTTGATTTGATCTGATCTGATTGGATCTGATATAAACTTGGGCTCCTCCGATCTTCGCCTGGTGTTTACTCCTAATTGAATATCTTCAATGATATGATTTTGTGGATGATTATTAGCCACCATTAACATGGTTGGTTAATGTTCGCTAGAGTCACTGTTTCTAGCACAAAACCGGATAATTTATCAGTGGATGTTGTGGATGATTTATTAGTCTCATTCATTGTTACAAACTCCCCAAATAACTCGCCCACATGCCTACTTCGATCAAGCTGGTGCATTACATTGGTCCTCGCCCGCCCAATGTACGAAGCCAAAGACAACTACTCCTAAATACTTAGGGTCCGTTTGGTATACGAAATTGGTGGAATTTGAATTGAATTGGAATTGGGATTCCATGTGATTCAATTCCATAGAATTGAATTCACCAATTTCAATTCATTTTTCGCACTATCAATTCCAAATCCACATAATATTTGTGCTACCAAACACCAGAATTGGAATTGAAGTCCTCAATTCAATTCCATAATTTGAATTCCTTGTACCAAACGGGGCCTTCGTTCATCTTCATAAACCTCGTCTACGTCATTTCACGTGCACTAACCCCTATATACGAAGAACCACTACATGATATTTAAAAGAAAAATGAACAAATGCAATATACGAATGGGAGATACGAGTAATATAAACAGAAAAAAATAGATATAATTATAATGAATTTATATTACAATATTCAAGTCTTAAGAGAGAACACATCCGCTTGCACCTCGGGTCCTCATATATTTTTTTCGTAATAGTATTCGAATTCGAAACCTACATTTCTACCATAAGTTAAGTTTATATATACTGTTTCTGGTGCAACTACACACCGATACAAATTCATCCATGTCACCCCCAGATTGTTAAGAGCCAGGCCATTGGATATATATTGCATAACACCAACCAGAATTCAGATGCTGGATATGTTGTGTTATATTAAACCACAGATATATATATTGCCCTCCACAAAGGATGTGTGTACTTGACAGCCTAAAGGAAGTAAGACAGTTGTTGCTTCTTTCTTGAACCGCCTTCGCCGTACAAATCATTCCATTGCTTAAGCTCACTCATTATGGATCCCTCCGCAGCAAAGCTAGCGGCAACCTGAAGAAAAGAAAAAAACACTCCGATATGTTCAAAACCAGCTTGTCTGTGGATTACTGACTCGATTTTTTTTTTTTGAGAGAAAAAAAATAAAGATTTTGTTAGGTTACCTGATTCTTTGCTTGCTTCATATCTTCCATGTTCAAAGGTCTCAAGTTGATAACTCTCTCGGGCATCCCCTCCTTATCTGAAGCAGCTTGTGAGCTCTGGCCTTCGCCTTTGCGCTTTTTTTCCTATGAATGCAGAAATATAATACATAAATGAAGGCTTCTATAATAAAATCATATACTCCATTCTTCCCAAAAAGCTATATTTGACTTTCACTGCACGGAGTTTAATAAATATTAAAAAATGAAGAATGTATGGTTAGAATTTGTTTCGATGAGGGAGAAATTGTGTCACATGTTCATTAATAACAAAGGGAAAAAAAGTGGGAAGTATTTTTGGGGACATCCGAAAAGGGAAAGTGGGTAATTTTTTTCTGTACAGAGAGAGTATGCAGCTAAGAGTTAACAAGAAGAGAGAGAGAGAGAGAGAGAGAGAGAGAGAGAGAGAGAGAGGAATGAAAACACTACAATATTCTTCTGTATTTCACGTTGTATTAGCTCTCTGACAGGACGATAAGCTGCTGTTGTACACAAATTCTGTTATCAATAGTCAAGACTATTAGTTGTAGCAGATGATAGATAATATGCCAATTTCACTATTTTTCCGTTTGACTGTTTTTAAGTACACACCTTAAGATCACTTCCACTATATCCTTCGGTCATTGTAGCAAGCTCCATGAAATCAATGTTTTCTACATTTTCTTTAGCTAGAAGAGTTCTCAGGATCTTTTCTCTGCTCTCCGACGAAGGCAAACCAACCATAATTCTGCTCACCAAAGAAATGAATGGTATATCTCAAGTGTACAAGCATCATGCCAACATCTATAAGCTAAAAATGCTAAAATACGCCACTTTTAACTTCTTTCCATTTAGTGCCCCTTTTGTAACTCAAACTTGCTACCAAACACTAAATTAGTTCCATCGGCTGAATCGTTTGGTAATGATTATTTTTTTTACAGTAGTTACTATTATGGTAATCTGATTGAAATGACAGAAAAGGACACTTCTAAGTTCTACCGACACTTTCAGATATTGTATTTAGATCTATGATGGAAATATATATTTTACTGAAAATGTGGTGGATATGATTGAGTTATCTGCCCTGTCTTAATATGTTAAAGTTGTGAACAGAAAGAGAACAG